>JAJOZX010005059.1:0-330000 GCA_023014485.1 Bathynomus jamesi | reverse complement strand
GCCTGGGGTGCCCATATTGAGGAGATGAGCGTGTATGACGCAGTCAATAGGGTCAGGCTGTTTGAGTTTTCAAGTACGATTTCTGTGGGACTGAGGTGGGAGCGAGCCTCCTCGATGGACTGTTTGACTGCAGCTCTGTACGGTTGCAGCTCTTTTACGGCCGAGTCCTCCTGAGTTTTTTCCTTCCTCAGTCGGATGGCCTCCTTCTTCTTCGGGCATGCCATTGCCAGTGTACGGTGCGGGCCGTGGCAGTTGATGCATTTCTTTTGTGTGGCCTTACATTCGGTCCACTTATGTCCCACTACTGCGCACTCGGAGCAGACCGTGATGTGTTTGGTGGGACAGTCCTTCGAAGGGTGCTCCTCGAATTTATAGCAATTGAAACAAGTCAGGACAGTAATAAATTCGTCCACGGTGATCTGAGAAGGGGTCACGAACATGTGGAATAGTAACAGTCCTGATTCCGCTGCTTTGCGCGCAATCTCGGGGGTCTTGAATTCAACTTTAACGACGTGGGTGAAGTCTTTGATTTTTGTGACTTCTTCAACTTTGGCCCACGTGTTCTCCTTTTCTAGTTCCTCTTTTATTTCTTCCTTAGACCGGCATCCGATGTGGCGGTCGAGTTTTCTCATAAAGACAGAGCTCTTGGCTCTGATATTAGGGGGCACCTGGATTTGTATGCCCGCGGTACGAAGCGACTCTTTAGTTTCAGGCGCCAGAAGCTTCGACGCGTCTTCCTCCCTGCATACTGCGGTGAACGTAGGGTGCTCACCGTAAATTCGGATGAAGGGCACGTGTGCCCTCGTGAAAACTTCCGAGATGACGTAGCTTCTCGTAGCTTTCTTAGATGTTGCTTTGATTTTTAGTCGCATTTGTTTTTGGGGCGTTGCGGTCGCCATCTTGTAAAATGTGTCGCGAGATAGGGTCGCCAGGGGTCGGCCATCGGGCAGGAGGGGGGGGTGAGAATGGTGGTGTATGATATGGGCTCTGGCCGCATCTCCTGAGGGGGATGACTCATGGCGGACTTATGAGCGCCGCCTCCCCTCAGGCTTGGTTATCAGGATTGCAGTTTCCATACACGGAGACGACGGGGTGATTAGAGTCGCACCGTGGTCTTGGGAAACCTCTAGCCCTGACATGCATTTCCCCCGAGAGGTGATGTCATGCCAAAGTTCGAGTGCAATTCTGGATGCAGTTCGAGTGAACCCTGATCTGGTCCGCAGCGGGCTAAGCCTCAGACCTCCTTCGTCAGATCCTATTGATGCACGCATCGATAGACGGGTTCTAGTGAAACCCCCCAACCTGCCCCTCCGGCTTGGCCCCAGCAAGCCCTGGGTCTCTAGTGAAGACACATACTAACGTAGAACGCGCTCAAATAGAAGTAGTCTTATTTCTGCGATGTCCTGGGTTTATACTTTTTGGCGCCAATACTACTGAAGCGTGCACTTCGGCTTCGGCGAAGAAAAACGAAGCGTTGTCTTGTCTGCGGGGTCCAAGCGAATTCAATGCTGCTCGTGTTAGTCTGCCTGGGCGAGATGAACTCTTATTCCCTTGCGGGTAGTGATTCTGGGCAGGCAGAAGCGGGCGAGAAATGATTCTCCGGGAAAAGAAAATTTTCCTCCAACTTTACCACCTTTGCCAGAGCGAGATTCAATCGACGAGAAGGTGAGGTAGAAATCAGCGTTGCGAGCAGTCCCATCACACATCCATCTAGGTTATACTTGTTGTTGTTGTTGACGTTATAAGAGGTGAAATTAGAGTTGTAGGAGTGATAACAGAAAGTGGGGAAATGGGAAATATAGATGAAGAGTTGATAGGTCCTCGGGCTCACCAAGGATGCGCAGTTTTTTTTTTTTTTTTTTTTTTAATGGGGGATTTAAGGTCTGGTGATAAGTGAATCACCTTCCTTGCGCGTTCAAGCTTTTGTAGGGTGCTTGACTTGTTAGCTTAGTTTGGGTTTTCTACCTCTTTTATTTATTTATTTATTTATTTATTTTATTTTTTTTTTATTTATTTATTTTTTTTTTATTTTTTTTTTTTTTTTATTTATTTATTTATTATTTATTTATTTTTTTTTATTTATTTATTATTTTTTTTATTTTTTTTTTATTTTTTATTTATTTTTTTTTTTATCTTCTATACGGTACAAAAAGTGCCGTTGGTGTCTGCTGCCGGGTAGACTTCTCTTGAAATAGAAGTACTCTCTCCCGCGCTGAGGTCCAATATCGAGTTCTTCATAGGTCTGTGGAGAGGTGTTTTGTACCTTCCTCCAAGTTTTCTCCGCCCTGCTGTGCAGGAGGACATTGAGGGCTGGTAAGTTTGCTTGTTGGTGCAGTGCCTGGGATGATATCCTGTCGCTGAGTCGTTTTCCCAGGATGAATCTTGTTCCAGCGTTCTGTATTTTTTGTAGCAACATCAGATTTGTGTCGCTCGTTGTGTGCAGTGGAATTGCCGGGTATTCGAGGATAGACCGAACCAGCGCCGTGTACAGCATCTTCTTATTTTTTACCGAGAGTCCCCTGAAACGGTAGAGTTTACTGAGCTCTCTTCTCGCTTTGTTTGACCTTGCTGTGGTGTGGTTTTTATAGCCAAAGCTGTTGATGGTCAGGCCGAGAGCTGTGCCTTGTTGCTTGTAAGGTTGGATTCGGTTGTTTATTTCTAGTGCGTGAACGTTCCTGTGGCCAATGTTAATAACTGTGAATTTCTGTTATTAACATTGGCCACAGGAACGTTCACGCACTAGAAATAAACAACCGAGTCCAACCTTACAAGCAACAAGGCACAGCTCTCGGCCTGACCATCAACAGCTTTGGCTATAAAAACCATACCACAGCAAGGTCAAACAAAGCGAGAAGAGAGCTCAGTAAACTCTACCGTTTCAGGGGACTCTCGGTAAAAAATAAGAAGATGCTGTACACGGCGCTGGTTCGGTCTATCCTCGAATACCCGGCAATTCCACTGCACACAGCTTTGGTGGTCGTTTTATGTTGGTTATTTATCTCTCATGTGACCAACTTTCGGCCAATCAGAGGTCCAAGAAACTGAACTCAGAAAATTTTTTAAATCGGGAAAAATTCGTTAAAACGCAATTTCTGGATATTTTTATGCAAAATGAATTTGTAATTGTTTTTCAATGTAAATTTGAGCATTTTGAATATATTGTGCTTATATTAATATCATACCTAATTTTAGTGTACAGTGACAACCAATTTGCGCAGTAATAATTTCAATTTGTGCAGTGATAAATTAAAAATCTGTGCAGTGATAAATTAGGTTCCATATCCGATATAGAACCTAATTTATCACTGCAGATTTTCAATTTATCACTGCACAAATTGAAATTATTACTGCGCAAATTGGTTATCACTGCACACTAAAATGAGGTGTGATTAATATAGCAATTTTGGGAAAACATTTTAACTGTACTTCTCTAAATACGTAAAAAGGTTTAAAAGTATGTGAAGCTTCAGCCAATAGCTGCCAAATACTGCGAATTAGAGGCTTTCTGTTTTTGGCCAAATATTGCCACGTACTTCAATTTCGTATAATATTTGAAAAAAAAGAAAAAGTTAATTATTTTTTACCGTAAACATTTATTAAACTAGAGTTTACAGATGAAATAATAATAATAATAATAATATTAATAATTACTCTCATAAATGCTTTAAATTTAAAAGTTATATTGCTAATATGAAGATTTGGGTGAAGTCTAAAACACAGGTCTGAAATCCACGGTTTAGGGTTAAATAGGTCTATCCCACATATGTCTGTGCTTGCGATACGAGATTTGACCAAAGCCTACTACGGAGTCTTATGTCATTCATGAGGTGTCATACAAAATGAAATTTACAATTTACTCCAACTATGATATTTACTACGTACCAAAGATTTATCTTGTGGGAGGCATTGAGAAGTTATATTGTCCGGATTTCCTTTTACTTGGACGTTATTCACATTTACATTTTACCTGGAAAACATGAGGCCAAAATTAGGAAACAAAATTAGGACCCATTTCAGACAGACATATATACCCCTGAAGGCCTGAACTACATGACGCAGACTGACCAGAAAAATCGTCAATGGAATTTGCATTTTGTATACATCACTTCAGAGAGTGCTGCGAGTCAATTTTTGTATAAACACTTATCACTTAAATGAAACATTGATAAGATTCCCTAGTAGGCTTTGATTTAACTTCCTTGGACACCATGAAAACTCTCAAGGCAACGATATGATTAATAATAAAAATAAGAATACGACGTTGTAACTAAGAAATCGGATTTTCCAGGTTTTTTCTGACAAACTATGTTAAATTTAAGGTTTTCTTTATAGAAATATAGCTGTTTAAAATGTGATTAAAAAAAATTCTTAAACACCACGACTTTTGCAACCCCATTTAGCCTGTAAAAGTCAATTTCAATTCCATTATTGTTCTTGTTTTTAGGATATACTGCCGGTGAGGTAAATGCAAAATTTAAACGGCAGATATATATATATATATATACAAAGGTGGGCACCCGGGCCTCAAAAAGGACCGACGGTCCCGGTCCCGGTTCTTGCCTCAAACTGGACCGACGGTCCCGGTCACGGTCCTTTCTGAAGATAGGACCTAGGAACGACTCGGTCCTCGGTCCTTATATATAAGTGAAAAATTTTATTAAAATGAAATTAAAGACACCGGAAATCTTTAATTTTATTAACGTAAATTATAATTAATACAATACATAAATGATGAAAAAAGTTATTAAGTTAAATGCTTGAGTTTCCCTTCAAGAAGACTAGCATTTCAAAATGGCTGTCACTGAGCCCTGACCTTTTCGGCTTGAGGACGTCCTTCCCCAAAGAGAAGAGCCTCTCCACGGCGGCACTGGATGGGATAGGCGTGTTAAACTTGATGAACAAGTCCTTCAACGCCGTGCTGGGGAACGAGTCCTTGTTGAAGATGAAGGGTTTCACAGGCCTCTCGCTGAGAAATGTCTCCACCAACTTGGTCCCGGTCTCCTTCGTCTTCTCCCCGCCCTCGTAGAGAGCCTCAAAGAAGTCGTCATTGTTTCAGTTCAGTCTCAGTCTCTTTCTGAGTCTTCTGGAGGAAACGATCCATCTTCTTTAGAACTTCAAATAATCACTAAACACACTAAAATCACTAAAAAAGACCGTCCGGAATTGCTTAAAAATGGACCGTCGCTCCTCATTTCGGTCCTCACTGAGAAAAGGACCTACTTTCCCGCTCACTGTCCTTAAAAAGGACCGAGTTCCTGGAGTTCGGTCCTTTTGGAACTCGGTCCTGCCCACCTTTGTGTGTGTATATATATATATATATATATATATATACACAGGGTGGGCCGTAAGTTTCCATACATAGGAAAAATAAACATTTTTTATGGACAACCATTTTTATTTATATAATATGCTCTACATGGTTGCCATTGTTTTGAAAACACATTTCAATACGTGTTCCCCACTGTTGATGAACACGCATTAGCACAGTTGACGTTATGCTTGTTAATGGCGTTGGTGATACGTTCCTTTAGATGATTTATGTCTCGTATCTTTTCCTGATACACCATGGCCTTCAAGTGCCCCCAAAGATAGAAATCAAGGGGGGTGAGATCTGGGGATCTGGGAGGCCACTCCACAGGACCACGCCGACCAATCCAAGCATCCGGAAACTGCTGCTGATCCAAATACCGACGCACGTGAAGACCATAATGAGGTGGAGCTCCATCTTGCTGGAAGTAAACTGGGAAGTTACCTTCCTCGTTTAGCAGGGATGGGAAAATCTCTTCTTGCAACATGTTAAGATACCTTTCGGCATTAAGATTTCCACTGACAAAAATTGGTCCAATAATTCTGTCCGGCCCACACCATCACTTTACCGGCACCTTGCATCTTCGTCGGACTCAGCCAGTTAGGGTTAGCATTACTCCAATAACGTATGTTTTGCCGATTAACCTCTCCATGTTGTTTGTTAAAGTTCATTGCAACCATGCGACTGCTTCCCGACCCAGCCATCAGTATGATTTCAATTCGTTGCTCTTTCGTCAAACGCATATTCTTAGGGTATCTGAAACATAAAAACAAACGTTTAATTTTTCCTATGTATGGAAACTTACGGCCCACCCTGTGTATATATATATATATATATAATATATATATATATATATATATATATATAATATATATATATATATCAGTGATGTAGGACTCGAGACCGGTCTTAAGACCTTTTTTTCTGTTCTCGGTTTCTGTCTCGGCCATGGTGGTCTCGACTACATCACTGATATAGTGTACAAATTTAGGCGGGTTGAAAATGGAAAAATTTTTATTTCTTAAAAAGTACACTATGTGAGAAGTTTCATTTTATCATTTTGACAAATATTAAAATATCAAGCCTGTGCTACCCCTAGCACATACCCCCCCTCCTTTTTTACCCTCATATTTGCATATGTTTAATGTTATATGTTGCATGATAAGTTGTTTGTTTAATGCTTGATATTTTTATGTTTCAGATAAATAGAAATAATTGGCATTTGCTTTAATTATAATTTGAATTATCATAAATTATAAATTACATATAATTTGATTTTACTTCTGAATATACTGTAAACTATGACTACTAGAAGCAAGTCCTCAAATGCAGCCTTTGGATATCCTACGGAATTCCCAGCAGCCATGACTCCTTCAAAAGCAGATGTTGTGAGACACTACCTTTTTGTGCGCCATCGTGAAGAAGCTAAATCAAAAGGATTAGCAACTGCTAATGATTGTTATAGGGTTGTTGTAAAAGATATTGAAGACATTTGGATGAAATTTTCTCTTCCTACTATTAACACCAAAAGTGTAAAATTCCTTAAAGTCACTTGACTAATAGAAGAAGCCTCAAAATTGAACAAGGTGCCGTTACATCGAAGAAATGAAATTTTTGCCTTAAAAGTAGCTCAGTATGATGAAATGTTTGATATATCTTCTGTGAATGTTATGATAAGGAAATTGATAGGAAATCTTGCAGGTGTAAGGATAAAATACCAATGGCAGAATGGGAATCTTTTGTGGGTCAAAAACAAAGAAAAAATCAGTTAGGACCAATTGATCGCATAGCTAGTTCAACAAAGAAGAGATCTTTAGCAAGAGCCCAAGAAGCACAAAACCGTCACCTAAAAGCACAAGAAGAAATGACTGAAGCCACCAGTGTTTTACCATCGGAATTTATAGGAAATACCGAAGAAGACATGGATGTAGATTCAAGAGTCAGGATGTAAATTATAAGGCCGATTTAGAATTGACTGAGAATATTCACACAAACATGCTTGACAGAAAGAAATTAGAAAGAGAAAAAAATCGCATGGGTGAAACAAATACTTTTAGGTCTAAATCCGAAAATCTGAAGATGGAGTGCCTTGATTTGATGGAAGGAAAGATAACACATTAACTAAAAGTGGAAAGATAAAAGAACACTATGTTATTGTGAAAGAACCTGGAAGCATCTATGTAGACCATGTCACACCAGATAATGGAAATGCTCGCTGCATAGCAGAAGAGCTGATAACTATTATTACAGACTCGAACAGCACAGATACTATCAAAGCTTTACTGTGTGATGGTACTCCTGTAAATACAGGAAAAATTGGTGGAGCCATAAAACTGGTTGAAATTCATCTTAACAGACCAGTGCAGTGTTGGTGTGCCTCTTGCATTTGAATGAGCTGCCTTTCATGCACGTCTACAAAGCCATTGATGGTAAAACAGCAGGTCCAAATACTTTTGTGGGTTCAATTGGGAATAAACTGAAAACAGACTTAACAAAATTGGAGGTAGTCAAATATTCTCGCGTAGCGTAAAGGGAAACATTAAAGAAATTCCAGAAAATGTTGTGAAGGAGCTAAGCAGTGATCAAAGATATCTCTATGATATGTGTCTGGCAGTGCAAACTGGAGACACTTCTCAAGATCTGTCCACTCGATCCCCAGGTACCCTTCACCATGCTCGCTAGCTAACTCTAGCCAACAGGGTCCTTCGATTATATATCTCAACGTCAAATCCCGATAAAAACCTTCAAGATATAGTCAAGATTATTATGCAGTTCTATGCTTCAGGGTGGTTTTGGGTAAAATCTCATCCTAATGCAACTGATGGTGCATATAACTTTTGGCATATAATGTGCTTGCTTCGAAATTTAGATGAACAACATAGATCAGTCATAGAACCAGTATTAAAGAATAACGCCTACTTTGCCCACCCAGAAAATATACTCATATCAATGGTAACTGACAAGAGACTAGAAATTAGGGAGCAAGCTATTCAGAAAAATCATCCTTTAAAGAACAGCATTTTCAGGTACCAGAAACTTTGAGATGCCTCGAACCCTCAATTTCCAATCTACTGACTACACCGAGATGATCGATTGACAAAAAGAGATCATTACTCCTCCACCGCTGCTAAACAATTTTAGTGACGATGAGCTGCTACAGTCTCGATGTAAGCCACTGGAGATAGTTTATTTTCCATGCCACAGTCAAATTGTGGAAAGGGCAGTGAATCTAGTAATAAAGGATGTCAGGAAAGAATAGGATATTACAACCGTCAAAAGTTTATCTTAAACTTATTAGAATTAAGGCGAAAACTGCCCAAATTTGAATGGAATGAGTAAAAAACATATGAAATAAAATTTCCTAATGATATTGAAAATTTCTTCCCTTTTGATTTGATAAAGAACAATGAAAAAGTGAATTGAATTTTAGTACATTTATTATGCCTCTAATTTTTTCTTCTTAATATATTGTACTTAATTAATTTTCCTAATACTGTACTTATTAAATAAAATATTATAGGTTAATAAAGATTTATGTCATCAAAAAACCTGAATGTAGAGTAAGTCTCGTATAAATGCAATATTCTTCAATATAGGTAAAAAAGTGAAAAATTGTGCCAGGGGTAGGAGACTTTCAGCAGCGAAAATAATTTATGAGGGGGTTCCTGTGTTCCAATCAAACCCCTCACAATATGTACCCTTTCAATATGAAATTTCGACCCGGCCTCGACTGTACATACCTTAGATTTTGCTTCCGCTCGAAGCAAGCTCGAAGATCAAGCTCTTCGACCTACTTAGAGGTGGTTGTTGTTGTTGTTGGTTAGCCGATCAGCCCACCGTGATCGAGCAAGCCGGCGGCACGCAGGTAACCGATCGCCCTCTTCGGAGTGGACCAGAGGTTCAGCGCACTAGTGATGTTGTGTTCTATGTTGTGCTAGAGCGGTACAGTCTATCATAATGTGTTCAATTGTTTGTGGTGTGTCCTGGCACAGGTTGCAGGTGTCGTCTGTGGAGTTGACTAGTCTGTGTTTATATGTCTGTAAGTTGGGGTGATGTCCACATCGGAATCGTACTAAGTTAACTCGATCGAATTTGCTCAGGCTGGTCTCTGACCTGTCAAAGGGTGGCGGCTTCGCACCTAGGACGCATTCGGACCGAGTCGTGTCAGTGCTTTGTGGGTTAGGTGTGTATGTGTTTTCTGTACTGTGTGATGTCTGTGGGGCATGGTATGGAATAGAGTATTTGGTTATAATGTCTCTCTGGTGTTACCTTAATGGTGCGAGGTGTCAGTGCGTGATTGTACATGTAGTGGCAAGGGTGTTGTGGGTTAGTTGTCGCTGCTACCATGAATTGTGTTCCCCTCATGTCCAAATGTTCCCTAACTTTCAGTATTTTTGTTTCTGTGTGCAGGTGTTCTGTTGGTGTTGTTGAGTGCATCCTGTAATGATACGAAGTGCGTTGTTTTGTATTGTCTGTAAGGTGTTTATGTGTGTGTTGAGACAATGGGTGCCCAGCATGCGCTAGCATAGTCCATAACTGAGCGAATATATTGTTTGTATATGAGTGATGTTGTTTCCTGGGCGTCCAAAGTTTGTGCCTGTTAGTACCTAAGCGTGTTAAGTCTTGACGTACATTTGTTTTTAATGTCCCGAATGTGGTTTGCAAACGATAATGATGTTGTATGTGACCCCAAGTATTTTGGTCTTGTGAGTGTGTGGAATGTTGGTGGTGTTTTAGTGTAAGCTGTGAATTTATCTGGTGTTTTTTTGTGTTGCTTGCAAGCAAGGTGATGGTTGATTTCACTGGTATGCATCAATTTTGCTGTCAAGGGTTTTGTAAGTGATTCTTATAAGTATTTCCTGCTGATTTCGAATCTGCAATCCGTTTTTCTCAATCAGCTCAGGTTATCCGGCTATGGCCTCATAAGTAAAATAGAATTTTTCGTGATTTTGTCAAAGCGGAATTGGAACAGTAACATCTATCATCACTTGTTTCACTTGTGTAATATCTTTTTTTACTTTTCAGACATATAGATAAAATATTTCATAATGAATAGAGCGTGTAAAAATGATCCCAATAGATTCTGCTACATATGTGGGACGGTTACCATGCCAAATAACCAGTCCCAAATCACTAAATTTGTGAAGACAATGTATAGAGCATACTTTGGAATTAAGCTAGGGGACCAGGACAAAAATTTCGCCCCTCATATGTGCTGCAAGACGTGCATTGAAAATTTGAGAAGATGGAGCAAAGGCAGAGCGAAATCTTTGCCTTTTGGAATTCCCATGATTTGGAGAGAAGGAAAGGATCACGTGACAGATTGCTATTTCTGCATGACAAACCTCCAAGGTGGGCTTTATAAATTTATTTTTCTTAAATATTTTGAAATCCTCGTATGAAACTTGACATAATATTCACCATAATGTAATATTCACCATATATAGCATAATATTCACCATAATGGTAATCATACATTTACATATACATATTGTTATAGAAAATACATTTACACATACATATTGTTATACAAGTTACATTTACATATACAATGATTGTATATTTTCTTTCTTTTTCATTCATATTGTCCCCGAAGGGACAATATGAATGAAAAAGAAAGAAAATATACAGACTCCATCGACCTATTTCATATCTTACAAACCGCAGCCTTCCCTCACGAGCCGCCACTGTCTAAATGCTTCTTCTATTTCATATGCAAGTTTTATATCCATGTTTCTGTGTTTCTATTTTCAGGAGTTAACAAGAAAAATAAACACATTGTTGTATACCCTGACATTCCTTCTGCTATGAGACCTGTACCCCATGGTCCTGGAATTCCAATACCCGACCCACTCAAACCCTGGACTTCGATGATTCTGATGATGAATCAATGACCAATGCCAATGACCAGTCCCAGTCGTATATACCTCAAAATACCGCTTCAAATGAGCCGAGGCCTCTCAACCAGGCCAAACTTAATGATCTTACCAGGGATTTAGGACTTTCCAAATTAGCTGCCGAGATCTTGGGCTCACGACTTCGAGAGGACAACTTGCTGGCTCCGGGAACAACATTCTCCTGGTATAGGAAACGAGAGGAAGAATTCCGCAAGTTTTTTGCAGTGCACGAAAATACCTCTTCCTTAGTGTACTGCTGCAGTGTTGAGGGGCTAATCGAATCCTTGGGCCTGCCATATAACGCATCAGAATGGAGGCTATTTATAGACTCGTCTAAACGAAGTTTGAAAGCAGTACTTCTCAACATTGGGAATAGGGTTGCATCAGTCCCTGTAGCACATTCCGTACAACTTACTGAGAGCTACGATAACATGAAAATTTTACTGGATGCTCTCGTATACGACCAACATAACTAGAGGATCTGTGAAGATTTGAAGGTAATACTAATATCATAAGTAAACTATTGCTATTGACTATGTTGTTTTTCCAAAGGTTATTTGAGAGCGTATAAGAACACTTAACTTCCCCACAGAAGTGATACAGTCCAATGCATAGATTTTTTTATCTGATAGAACAAATTCTCTAAATTCTTTAAATATTTTCATTTTTTTTCAGATTGTGGCATTTGTATTGGGAATGCAAGGGGGATACACGAAATACCCATGTTTCCTCTGCAAATGGGATAGCCGAGCGGATGAGAAGCACTATGCACAGCGTGAATGAACCTGGATCGCATAATGTCGTTTCAGTGCCCCTTGTACCACCAACAAAAATTTTGCTCCCACCACTTCATATTAAGCTGGGCTTGATGAAAAATTTCATCAAATCAATGAATAAGGAGGGTTCAGCATTCCGATATCTCGAGAATAAATTTCCTTATATATCTGATGCTAAACTAAATGCTGGGGTTTTTGATGGTCCTCAAATAGTGATGTAGGTCACATCCGCATCCGCATCCGCGGAACATCCGCACATTTTCTCGCATCCGCATCCGCACCCGCATCCGCACTTTGGACTGCGGATGTCGTGCGGATGTGGACCGTTGAGATAAAACGTCATTAATAAGCGGAAATTATCAAATTCTACTATATTAATAGAACTAGTTCATTGTGTGCAAAAGTGATGCAAGCGACAAGACGAGAGGCTGTTCTTGTATGAGGTTACTCTCTTGCAACCTACTTAGATCCACGTTACAAAGCTAAGTTATTTTCACCTAGTACATTAGAACGAGTTAAATCATCACTTGGCAAAGCAGTTGAAGAGCTTCAATCTCTTGAATCTGTCGCTTCGCCACCCACCAAAAGAATAAAGTTTCAGTGACAGAACCAACACCTTCAACAAGCAAATCTATCACAGAATCTGTCTCTCAGTTTCTTGAGTCAAGCAGCAATGACGAGACCTACGCGATGTCAAAAGATGTAGTAAAAATGAACGAGAGCTATCACCAAGAAAAATGCCTGGCTGCATGTGACAATCCTATTAGTTGGTGGAAAAATACGCAGAATATCTATCCATACTTGAGTAAACTTGCAAGGAAACATTTAGTCTGTCCTCCACAAACGTACCAAGCGAGAGATTATTTAGCAGTGCTGGATTAATATATGATGAAAAGAGAAACAGACTGGCAGCAGAAAAGGCAGAAAAATTAATGTTCCTTAAGCATAACCTTCCTATAATTAGTTTGAACATTAAACGATGAACATCTTAGTTTACTTTATTTTAATTACTCATTTATAAATATGCCTAATAAAACTTTAAACTTAATATAAATAGTTATCAAGCTAATTAAAGATCTCTTTCTATAAGGGTGGAGGTTGGGGAAAGAGGTCGGTGGGGTGCATTTGAGTTGGGTTCACGTCCCGCATCCTGGTAACACAATTATGGTTTCTAATTGTGGCTGAAACTCAACAAAATATAACGAATTTATTTGCAGACGAATTCACTAATTGATTTCTATATTAGTTAGATGCTTGATATTATTTTATATGTTCAGAGAAAAGTACAGCAATTATTGTACAATTAATCAATTATACTACATTATAGCTACAGCTCTCTCTATATAATAACTTATTATATACGTTAAACACAACAAATCTCGAATATATCCTAAAAAATAACGAAAATTAGACATCCGCATCCGCATCCGCGGATGTTGAAATCAAACATCCTCATCCGCATCCGCATCTGCGGATGTGAAAAAAATGACATCCGCTACATCACTATCCTCAAATTCGAACTTTGATCAAGGATACTCAGTTCGAAAACGCAGTGACTCCAACTGAGAAGAATGCCTGGCAGGCATTCAAATCAGTTGTCACTGATTTTCTTGGCAAGCGTAGAAGTCCAGAATACGAGTCCGTTGTCGAAAACTTGATGGAAGCTTTCAAAGCTCATGGGTCGCGCATGTCCATAAAAATGCACTTTTTGTGGTCCCACTTGGACTATTTTCCTGAAAATTGCGGGGATTATAGTGAGGAACAGGGTGAACGATTTCACCAAGATATCAAAATAATGGAAGAGAGGTACCAGGGAAACTGGGATATCAATATGCTGGCGGACTATTGCTGGTGTTTGAAGCGAGACGTGCCCGAAGAAAAACACAGACGGAAAGCCAAAAAAACTTAATTCCTTCCTCAATAAACTTTTTTCCATATTCATTGTATGAATAAAAGTATTTATGCACACAATGTTTTCATTTTTCACGAGTGTTCTTATAATATTACTCGTATCTACAGTGTTTAAGCTAAAAAAATCAATAAATTTGGGGATAAAATTGGACTTATAATAAATGGCCAATAGAGAAAAAAACCTGACCTGATTGAGGAAAACCAATGTCATTTTCGAATTCAGCATGGTCGAATTATATAATATGAGTTGAAAAAACCCTCACAGCAGACAAAAAAATTTCATATGCATACCAGTGTTTTGTGGGCGCTACTTTGAGTCTATTGTGTGTGAGCCAGTCTTGTATACTGTTTATGTATGTTTGTAGGTTATTTGTAGCGGTGTCGTTGTTGTTGCTGGTGGATGTTAGAGTGGTGTCATCTGCATATGATAATAAGGTAAGCTTGTTATCTATAGGTGTTGGAATGTCATGCATGTATGAAGAGTGTTGGTGAGAGAACAGAGCCTTGAGTGACCCCGTTCGGAAAAAGCTTGTTTTTGGATCACTTGCCCATTAAATGTGACATGCGAGTATCTTCCTGAAAGATAGTTGCCTCAGCCACCTTTTGGTGCTATTGTGCATGTTTTGTGTTGAGCATTTTGTTTATTTGTTATGAGAGGAAGCGTGGGATAGCATCAAATGCTTTACTAATGTCTATTGTTGCTAATAGTGTACTTTGAGCTGGTTGTCTGGAGTTGATGCCATCCATGATTGCTGCGTGGGTTAGTGAGTAATGTCGTGGTTGAGTGGTGAGGTCTGAATCCATGTTGAGTAGCGATAGTGGTATGTGTGGGTTGGTGATTTGTAAGATTAGTCTTTCTGTTACTTTGGAAGGCGTGCATAGTAAAGTAATGGGTCTATAGGAAGCTGGTTCTGTTGGATTTTTGTTTGGTTTGAGTAAGCGTAATAATTTAACCTTGTTTCCATATGTCGGGAATAATACAGTGTTGGTATGAATATGTGCTGATGTTTGTGAGAGCTAGTATTCCCTGTGGACCCAAGTGTTTAAGGTGTATGTTAGATATGTTGTCTGGTCCAGTAGCCTTCGAATTCTTAATTTTTTGATGATCTTGGTGGTCTGGTCTGTATTGAAGGGTGTAAAGGTCGTGTCGAGTCTGTAGGTTTTCTTGTTTCTGGCTGTTTGTCTGTCTGCGTGTTTCTGGCTGTTGTCTCTGTTTAAGTGACTTATCTTTGCGTAGTGATTAACTAGAATGTTAGCTTGTTTGTGTATATGTTGGGATATTATTTTGGCTGCGATAGATAGCCGCGTGTGAGGTGTGAATGCCGCTGTTAGAGTGGGTAATGCTGTTTATAGTCTTGTATAGCCTGGATCAGTGATGTAGGTCTCGAGATCGGTCTCGGTCTCGAGACCGATCTCGAGACCCAATTTGCAGATCTTGATCTCGGTCTCCGCTATTTAGATCCCGGTCTCGATCTCGGTCTCGACAGACGTGGTCTCGGTTTTTCTCCCCGAGACCTTTCGAGACCTCTCGAGACCGTAATGAAAAATACATGTTATTGGCATACTCATGATGGTGGCTTGGTTGAACAGACACAATTCAGAATGTTTATGAAAGTTTGTAAAAGTAAGGGACTCTAGGTATTCACTAATCAGTCACCCTGTTTTGAGTTGCCACGTTTGTCTTGCGGGGGGTGTGTGGGTCTGCATTTTTTTAGGTTAGCGCTACAAAACAATTTGCCACCCCCGCCCCCGTCAGATTAATTTTATTGAAAATGGAAACACGAAATAGAGAATTATATATATTATATATATAAGTATATATTATAAGGCCACTTAGTAGTTATTAGTTTATTAATATACTTAACATAGTCTAATTTCCATAGTAGTGTAAAACAAATTGAAAGGGCATGAGCTTGGTCTCGATCTCGATCTCGGTCTCGAATTTTAAGGGTCTCGATCTCGGAAGGTAGATCTCGATCTCGAACCTTTGATCTTGGTCTCACAGGATCAAGTCTCGGTCTCAGTCTCGGACTTGGTGGTCTCGACTACATCACTGGCCTGGATGTATATGTGGAATGGTTTAGTGTTGTTATGAATTCCCTAACATGTAAACAATTTCATACAAAGATATATATATATATATATATATATATATATATATATATATACAGGGTGGGCCGTAAGTTTCCATACATAGGAAAAATTAAACGTTTGTTTTTATGTTTCAGATACCCTAAGAATATGCGTTTGACGTAAGATCTTGTTTACTGATGAAGCAAATTTTTACGTCAATGGAGAGGTTAATCGGCAAAACATACGTTATTGGAGTAATGCTAACCCTAACTGGCTGAGTCCGACGAAGATGCAAGGTGCCGGTAAAGTGATGGTGTGGGCCGGGATATGGGGTGACAGAATTATTGGACCAATTTTTGTCAGTGGAAATCTTAATGCCGAAAGGTATCTTAACATGTTGCAAGAAGAGATTTTCCCATCCCTGCTAAACGAGGAAGGTAACTTCCCAGTTTACTTCCAGCAAGATGGAGCTCCACCTCATTATGGTCTTCACGTGCGTCGGTATTTGGATCAGCAGCAGTTTCCGGATGCTTGGATTGGTCGGCGTGGTCCTGTGGAGTGGCCTCCCAGATCCCCAGATCTCACCCCCCTTGATTTCTATCTTTGGGGGCACTTGAAGGCCATGGTGTATCAGGAAAAGATACGAGACATAAATCATCTAAAGGAACGTATCACCAACGCCATTACAAGCATAACGTCAACTGTGCTAATGCGTGTTCATCAACAGTGGGGAACACGTATTGAAATGTGTTTTCAAAACAATGGCAACCATGTCGAGCATATTATATAAATAAAAATGGTTGTCCATAAAAAAATGTTTATTTTTCCTATGTATGGAAACTTACGGCCCACCCTGTATATATATATATATATATATAGAATTTAGGGTGATTCAAAAAAATCAAAGTTTTTTTTTTTAATTGTTCAACCTGTATTTTTGTTCCCTATGACAAAAAAGTAGTGTATGCCAAATTTGGTGAATTTTAAATAAAATTTACTATGTGCTACCAGGCGTCAAAGTTTCCCTCTTTTTCAATTTGTTTGTTTTTACAACTTATAATTTTATGTTTAATTGTTTATATTTCAGAATTTTTAATTAATGGTTTATATACTAGCTTGCTTTTAATTGTTGTTTGGAACTCGTAATTTTTATACCAATTAATCGATTATGGAAGCTAGGCCTAACTCACCATCACCCAGTTGCTCATTTGGGAGAAGTTCTACAAGAAAAGAAACTGAAGTATGGCTAATTGGGCAGCCCTCTGCAGTACTAAAAACATCCTGTATTACCATCAGAGAAGGAAATGATGGCCCTCTTCATGCACTACAGAAATATTAAAAGCAAGACATTAGAGAATCATGCTGCTCTACTGCAGATGATGTGCTAGCAGTTTGGAAAAAAGCAGGAATACCAGCAAAACAAAGAATACATGTAGTAGATAAAATTCAAGGAATACTGAAGGAATGACAGCTGCTTAAGAAAAACAAAGCAAACAAATTGAAAAGATCACAAAATTTAAATAATAAAGAAGAAAAATGGAAAGATAAACTGGAAAACTTATTTGACATTGCTCATGAGAATGCTATGCAGCTTATAAAAAAGATGATAAGAAATTCTTGAAAATGCAACGTGAGAAAGGACGTCATGGAAAAATGGGTACCATTGATAAGGCTGTTGCTAAAAAAGAGCAAAGAGCAGCAGAAAAGCAACAACGTTATGAAAAGAGGAGCAGAAGAAGAGATCAAAAGAAAGACGCGTGAAGAGGCTGTCATACTCACCAGTACATCATCAGAATCAGAATCAGAGGAGAGTAAAAGTGATGAATCTGGTTTCTGTGCTGCACAACCTTCAACATGGAAAAGTAAGGTTGGCAAACGTAGAAAATTGTTTGATGATAAATTATTAGGAAGTCTTGATGTTGCAAAATTGAGTGACAGAAATGCGTCTCTTTTTAATGCAAACAATCAGACATCGCTTGAATGGGACATCTGCGAACAAATAAAATGCATGTGTTTTCAGTACAACGGCAGCCAATACTGGTCCTAGAAATGGTGCAGCTATTTTTCTAGAACAAAAATTCGACAACGATTTATTGTGGCTGGCATGTCGACACCATATATTTGAAATTATGCTGGAAGCTGTTGTTTCAAAGTCTTTATCACCATCTTCTGGCCCAGATATAGTCCTTTTTAAGAAGTTCAGAGAAAAATGGTCAAGCATTAATAAGGAGGACTACGAGACAGCATTATCAGATCCAGATATCTATGAAAATATTAATGACATCAAAGATGACATAATTATATTTGCAACAAATCAACTAGATACATTCCAACCAAGAGACGATTACCTAGAACTATTGCAGTTAACAATTATTTTTTTGGGAGGTGAACCAAAAGGTGGAATCAAATTTAAACATCCAGCGGGACTTCATCGGGCTAGGTGGATTGCCAAAATTACATATTCATTAAAAATTTTTATGTTCAAATCTCAGTTCAAAATTTCAGTAAAAGACAAAAAAGGACTAAAAGACATCTGTCTATTTGCTACTCGGTTATATGTAAAGGCATGGTTTACAGCTCCTGTGCCATCTTGCGCTCCTCGTCTTGCTCTGGAATTATTGCAGAATCTTGTAGTCTACAAACAAATAAATGACACAATTGCATTTGTTGCTATTAAAATACTGTTAGGTCACCTCTGGTACCTATCAGAAGAACTGGTAGCCTTGGCCTTTTATGATGATGAAGTGCCTACTGAAACGAAAAACAAAATTGTAAAGGCCTTGCAAAATACAACAGAAACTCTTCCTGCAAAACGGGCTTTTCTAGATCCTGCACTTATTCCAACGAAGAAATTAGAAGATTTTGTCATCAAATACTCAAAGATTCTTTACAATAACAGAATTTAGTTCAAAATTTTTACTCAAAGATGCTAAAGAATGGCATAATGATGAAGAGTATAACTCCGCTAAGAAATCTATCAAACAGTGGAAAGTCGTGAATGATATAGCGGAAAGAGGAGTAAAATTAATGGATGAATATAATAAAATACTAACACATGACGAAGATCAAAAACAATTCTTGCTACAAGTAGTGAAAAACTACAGGGCTGTTTACCCTGATAGAAAGAAAGAAACATTGATGAAGTAAGGACAGCTAATGTCTCAAATATCATGCTAGTTTAATTATGCATGCTTGTGGTTATGGTAGGACCTACGGGGGAGCTCTCCACATTAAAAAAAGCAATGCGCCTTGTACTGTACCCCCTGGGTGGTGTGGAAAAATTTGACAATTTGAGTCGTTCTGTCAATTTTTAATTGCTGGTAGCAACCCCTAAAAATTAAAAATTTGCTAAAATATTTTAGGATAGTTTTTTTATGCTGAAATGAACCATTTAAAGGGTTGAACACATTAAAATATAAAAAAATTTGTTACCCCCATATTTGAATCACCCTAATTATATATAATATATATATAATATATATATATATATATATATATATATATATATACTAGGTGAGGTACCCGGCGTTGCCCGGGTTAACTGAATGCCCCCAAAAAAAACTCACCCCCCTTTATGCAACTTGGGGGCTAACCCCCTCCCCATTACCACACCCTCCCCCATTACCACACCCTCCCCCATTACCCCACCCCCACCCTCCCCCCATTACTGCCCGGGATAAATTTCACAAACAGACAGGCTAAACTACAGAAAGAACGCAGCCGTGAAAATTTTGAGCTTCACATCGTGTCAAGATTTCTGAATCTGATCAGATATCCCTCAAAACCCCCATGACCAAATAATTGAACTCCCAATTACTGTCGGTTCAATTAATTATTTGGTCAATAAAACTATAGAAAAGAACACAGTCATGAAAATCTTGAGCTTCGCATTGCTGCCCGTAATACAAACAGACAGGCTGACCGACTCTATGTTGAGATTCTTCATCCCATAAGAGGGTCCCGTGCCAAATTTGGTAGCTCTAGGTCAAACGGTTTGCGCTTGCATAAAGGACAGAAAGGCGAAAATATATATATATTATATATATATATATATGCCTCAAAAGTTAAACTTACTTTGAATGGCATACAATAAAACAAACCCCTCTGAGAAACTTCAGCAACAGAAAAAAGTTAATAATGTAAATTTTAAATCGTTTCATTATTTTATTTTTACACTGATTTACATTTCTTTTGTACGATTTATATAAACCAATACAAATACAATAACTTATTTGCATTTAACATAATAACTCGGAAAAGAGCTTTTATTAAAAATAGCAGAGTTCCTGTAAGGCAGATATAACTTTTCTGGTTGCTCCTCTTCCATTATTAAGCCCTCACCAATTATTATTACTAGTACAGTTCCCGCCGCTTCGCTGATGGTTAGACAGGCTAAACTACAAAAAAAGAACCCAGCCGTGAAAATTTTGAGCTTCACATTGTGTCAACATTTCTGAATCTGGTATCTCCCAAAACCTCCTCACCCCCATTCATACAACTTGGGGGCTAACCCCCTCCCCCATTACCCCCACCCATCCCCATTACCCCACCCATCCCCCATTGCTAAACTACAGAAAAGAACACAGTCATGAAAATCTTGAGCTTCACATTTCCGCCCGTAATACAATTTCTGAATTTTTTTTACAATTTCTGAATTTTTTTCTCAATTTTTTCTCACAATTTCTGAAAGTGTGACGGACAGACGGACAGACGGACGGACGGACAGACAGACGGACAGCTCTCTTATTATACAGTGCCCGCGAAAAGTATCCGATCACCCTTGAAATTTGTATTTTTTACATAAAAAAATGTTTAAATGTATACTAACCTTATATTAGTATTTTGTCATCTGTCCTTTGGTTTGGATGACTTGTTCTAGACGTTTTGGCATGGATTTAATCAAGTTTTGACAAACTTCCACTGATATTTCCTTGCACCATACCTTTTTGATGGCCTCTTGTAATTTTTCGACTGAGCCAGTGTCGTGGCATTCAACCTTATTTTTTTATTATTAGCCACAGATTTTCTATCGGATTGAGATCTGGACTATTACCAGGCCAATCCAAAATATCAAATTTATTGTCAGTAATCCATTTTGTCACTATTTTGGCCCTGTGACATGGTGCACCATCATGCATGTATGTTTTTGTCCTTTGGATTGCCATTGCCATTGGAAGTTTATCCTGTAGCATTGCTAAATACCGTGCACCATTCATAGTTGTGTTCTTCGGAAGAAAATATAAGTTTCCACGCCCATAGTAACCGAAACAACCCCAAACCATCACACTTGGAGGGTGTTTCATTGTCTTTAGGGTGTATTTAGGGTCCATCCTATTTGAGCCAATAGGCCGGCGAACCTTTTTGGACAACTTCTGAATGTCAAAAATGTCGACTCATCGCTAAATAAAACCTTCTTCCAGTCATCAACAGTCCAATGAATGTATTTTTTACAAAATGCGACACGTTTTTTACGCATTTTTTCATTAATGAACGGTTTCTTAGCAGCATGGCGAGATGGTAATCCGAGTTCTTTTTGGAGCCGCTCCTGGATAGTTCGTTCAGAAACACCAGATAACAAATTATTCATATTAATTTTATTTCTTTCGCAGTTATTGTTGGGTTTTTCAATACTAAACGTTTCATAAGTTTGTTTGTTCGCGAATTTGTTTTTCTCGGTCTGCCAGATCGTTTTTTAGGGACTGGCGTGGTTAGGCCACCATTGTTCTTAGCCCGTGAAACCCATAAATTAACGGTACTTTGGGATATGTTTAATTCCTTAGCTATCTGTCTCTGTGATTTCCCACATGCATGCAAAGCAACAATAGCACCTCGACAATCACTCTTAAGTTGTTTTTTAGCACACATTATATATAAATTTTATTTACACCACTTTCTGTAAAAAAAAAAAAAATCAAGAAATTTACACAAACAGTGAAATCTGACAAATTTGAGACACAGCCACCCGCAACGAAGGCTACCAGAACACTAATTTGAGAATGCGTTGGATAGCTCTCATATCAGCGAGCAACCTCAAAGTTACCAGATGTCGCTAGAACAAATAGAAAGTGAATTACGTGTCTCTGAATATCAAGGGAAAATATTGTATTTTCTTGAGTGATCGGATACTTTTCGCGGGCACTGTAAGTTAGTATAGATTATTATTAACTCCGCCTGGGAGTGGGCAAGCCAGCCCAAGTCTCAGCCGGTCCCAAGCCCGGAGAAAGGAGGAGGGTTGGCGGCAGGAAGGGCATCCGGCCGTAAAACTTTTGCCAAAACCTCATCCATTATAACAAGAGGAACAACAAAAGTAATGGAAATCTCCAAGAAGGCACAGGAAAAGAGACTGAGATGGTATGGGCATTGGGCATGTCCAGAGGAGGGAGGAGGAGTATGTGGGACGACGGATGCTGAGGATGGAAATTCCAGACACGAGAAGAAGAGGTAGACCTAAGATGAAGTGGCGGGATAGACTGAAGAAAGATAGTGATAAGGGACTGGAGGAAGAGGTGGCTCAAGACAGAAGTGAATGAAGAAGAAGGATCTGCAACAGCGACCCCACATAGAAGTGGGCTAATAAGGCTGCGGAAGAAGAAGAAGTATAGATTATTATTAATATTGTTAAATAAATGTCGTTCAGTAAATTCATGCAAAATTTGGAGAGCTATCAGTATTTTGAAAAATGTGTTTACTACTGAAAAAAGAAACTGTTGAAAACTTTAATAATTAGATTTTATTGCTTGCTTAGATTTACATACGAGCAAATATTTTAAGAAACGCAGATTTCACAGATGCCTCAAAATTCACTTGTATGCAAACTAACCAATCGCAACGCGATCATTGCATTGTACAAATATATTTAAATCCTTACGGAATAGTTGAATATCGAAAATATTTGTCACATTCACAGAAAAGTGGGTTACATACAGATTATGAATTGTCCAATAAGGAATCGGAAAACCGAATTACAGATTATGAATTATCCACTGGAGGACTTTGCTTTATTTCTTCCAATCACAGGAAGGAAAATATTTTTACAACTGAAATCCGATATTGTATAAATAACTGTACGATTGCGCGACCATATTCCAATAACATAAAAAGTCACCTCCTCGCATTCATGAGGTTTCTTCCGAAATTAAAATACTACAAAATGCTATAATGTTCAGAAAATATTAAGTTTATAGTATTTTCAGTAAGGATGAGAAATGCAGTGCTGTGACGTAACTAGTTACTCGATAAGTTACTTTTTTAGTAAGTGTAACGGTAACTAGTTACATTTTCCAGCCGAGTAATTGTAACTGTAACTTGTTACAAAAAAGTAGAATATTTGTAGCTTTAATTTTTTTTTAGGGCAAAGAGTTAGTAGCTACTTTTTTCTAAAGCCTTGTTCGATGTACATATTGTGCACAGTGCAAGTTTATTGACAACATGTATCTGATGCTAATATGATAAAAGAAAAATTTATTACTCGTTAATTCACAATCAATTTGAAACAAATGAACACTCTTGGGAAGTGTCACTTGTCAGGGAAAATACTTTTATCAAGATCAGATGCTCGCTAAAATCAGGAAAAATAGCTAAAGTACTGCAACTAGTTACTTTTTTAAAATAGCAACTAGTAAATAGTTACTTCTGTGATTAACTAGTAACTGCAACTAGTTACTTATTTAAGGCAGTAACTAGTTACTGTAATTAGTTACAAAGAAGGAACTGTCACAACACTAGAAACATGGTATAATGGTAAATCAAGTTTCAGTACAATTGGTCTCTAAGAAACTGAGGACCGCAATGACACTCCTTTCTCCGTTCGATGGCACTAAGGTTTGATTAAATTAAGTTTGGTTATTTAGTTTTTACATCCGAGTATATCGATTTAAAAAAGTTAGTCCCTCGCTTATCCGGAGATGCGCACATTGTGTGTGTGTGTGTTTAGGAAACATCTGTGCAGACTGTCACACTATGTAGTCTCATGAATTTTCGCTCACCGATGATACCAGCATAAATGTTTAGAGCCGAATGTTTTGAAGTAGAATATTGGCGACTTCTCTTTCACTGATAACCAAGCTCCCTCATCGTCCATGAACTTGGGATTCCCTTCCAGAGCTTCCTTTCTAACCTTCCCGAGAGCAGCAACCGTGACCTGACAGCAGTAACGGGCCTATGTCAGTCGATTGCCCTGAACCATTGCCTAAGCAACTCCAGGGCCAACCACTCCAATCTGTGCCGTGATCCAGCCAAACCCTCGAAGAACGTCCCCGATCTCCGACAACATTACCATTTTTGTGCGCATGCCGCCAAGCATGAGTATGTACTAGGTTCTCCTCTCCAAGAACAGGATATGTTCACTGTAAGTACTTCGATAGAGTGAACAGGGGTTGGTCCATAGCAAACACTGGGATATGCCCACGATTCACGTGTTAAATGGCTTCCATCTGTTTCTCCATACCGTGTTTGATCATTGAAGCAGAGTTTGCCTTCTCGTAAAACAATGGAAGAACAGCCTTGCTCGCTGGAAGCTTTCCTTTACTGCCATCTGCATTCTTTAACTCTGCGGCGTGATATCCTGGCCATGACACTTCCTTGCAGGATCCTTGAGTTAGGGAATGTGTAACATGACCCAGCCATTTTTGTTCTTCTTTGAAGGCCTTTGTGAAGATGGCTGGATTGTCTGAGATGGTAACTGGAAGCATCGGTGGTGTCGCAGCAACTGTGGCATCATCATCCAGCTGAGGCACGAACGTGTACGACTTTGGCAGGCAGTTTTCAACATGAACCTCCTCACTTGATCCTTGCTCACGAGGAATCCTTGGTTCACGTGTTGACTTGACTTGGAAGAGGCTCATGGCCAACCCATGGAAAGCCCCTTTCGCAGTAGTTGAGGGTGGGTTGTGATTGATATTATCGATCGCACCAATTGTGAAGACACTGTTCTGAAGATTCATCGGACAAACCAACCCTTTCTCTGTGAACCGTTGGGGCAAGGAAGAGAACACCTGTTGTTTATATTGAATGACTCTTTTGTAGTTGTCGGATGCTCCGAGTCTGTTCAGAAGATTGACAAAACCCTTGCTTCTGAATTGAGAGTGGCAGTAAAGACCAAGGAAGGAACTTAGTAGCAGAGTGCTTGATTTGCTCGTAATAAGACTTAACCCTTTTCGAAACGGTGTTGAATGGTATCAGCTGTCCAAGTGTCAGCACCGGCGATTCGAATCAGCTTTCAGTGAAGGACCTTCAAGGGTTATTCGGAGGAAGAATTTTAGTGCTGGAGGGATTGAATTTTCCTGGCAGCTGCCCTCAAACTCCCCATTGAAAGACTAGGATCGGCCTTGCTTGAGCTCCCGCTGAAAAAATACCCGCAGCATTTGTTGGGATCCAAGAATAGCTTTCCGCAGTCCCTGCATTGGCCGAATTCATGGAAACATGGAGGTTACATTCTTCCCAACAGTTTTTTCTTTCAGCCCAGAAAAACGACCATTGATCGATTCTCTCAAACGAGTGTGATGCAGGGGTGTGCTGCCAATTTCTTAACAACCAGTTCTGATACAGATAGGGGTGTAAATCGGCGAGCGCCAATGGCGCGAGTCATTAAGTTAGGGGGTCTGGGGCGGAGCCCCGGAAGCCAACGCATTTTCCAAACAGCATTTTGTAACATTTTGGCAGAAATTATTTAACATATTCTTTATACTCATTAATGACATAATTATCTAAAAATAAACTAATTTTTCATCAAAAAATAAATAAATATTGAGACGACCACTGCTTGTGATACTACTTATATTTTTCTATAAAATCCTGAAAAAATGAAAAAAAAAAATTATATATAAATTTACCTTCTCAATCATGCTGTCTCATTCAAGAAGTTTCCATATAGCCAGTTCGTTCTGCGATGGTTGAGTATCAGTTTTCTCACGAACTCTAGCTTGATGATGACTGACTGTTAAATATTTGTTAAAAACAAACAAACGGTTCGGTAATCCAATCAAAATTTAACAATTGGTTCGGGCGAACCGGACCGAACCGGTCCCAGCACACCCCTGGTGTGATGGACATAAACTTCTTCACAATCCAACCGTTTCACTGCCTCAGACAACCGTTCCCTCAATTCTCTGAGCTTGAAAGACACTTTCTCCTCACCAACTTCCCAACTCATTTCCCCGTAGAGCTCCTCAAGAACCTGAAACCAAGCATCTTTAGATCTTTGGACTCACGCGCAGCCTCCCGTTGCTTGCCCAGTACTTTGGCTGTTGAAGGTAGACAGGCAATTGAAATGGTACAGGGCATCAGCTGCCATGAGATCACCTCCAGGAGGCAGCCTAGCCATGATATCGAAATCTTGGAGGACCTGAATGCCCATCCTAATGTTCGCATCTACGGATGTGATCGATACACGATGGAGGTTCTCGCCACAAATTATACACTTTTTATATTGGAATGCTCATTCAGCCTCCCGAAGGCCCTAGGCACAATAACGACAGGCGTGACAACTTGGGATGTTGATGGTTTGGGGACAGCAGCGACGGAAGCATATTTGGAATGGGGAGGGGGAGGGGGAAGGGATTGTAATCAAAGGGACTTTTTCATTCTCACATAGGGATAGGATGCGAGCGCAACAGCAGTGTGGGGTCCAGAGGTTTACTTAACGCACCCGGTGGGGTTTCAGGGGGTTCTTACCACTCATAATTTACAATTATGCTTATTTTTGAAAGCTCTGTTAGAAAATCTAGAAGAGGAAGAGCCATTGTTGTCCCAAGGCGATATGATGACTAAGCTGATTGATGCAGCATTGCTTGTATATATTAAGTTAAGGTGTACGTATATATATCCATCTCATAATTGTAAGGTTAGTGAAAAATTCACTTAATTTAGAGCTAGCATTTTTGGGCTCTTGTGGCATCATTGTTTGGGCACTCTTGTGGCATAATTTTTTGGGGGCACTGCGCGTCCTGCCTACTCGTTTGTTGAATGCGACACTTACAGGGCGTGGTCTTATAGAGAGCTATCTTGCAATTCAGTTTCGTTGTTTAGATACAAGATTGCTGCATCGTGCAATGGTGCAGGTTGTGTTGTTGTTGCAAGGTTTAGAGAGAAGACAATAAATAGTGCCCCTTTTGTTTTTTTATCTTAATTTTATGCAACTGAGGCCTAAGGTAGGCCCACATCGAGTCAGCAACCCTGAGGTAGGACCTAATAGGACCTCCAAGTCCGTAAGTTTTTAGTCTAGCTTAACTTGGGCTGTAGGTTAAACTGGCCCTTCAGAGCTTGGCCGTTCACGACTTAGCTGGGATTCTCAACCCAGTAAAATAAAAAATAACATGGTCCTCCGAACCGAATTCTAGCCTAAGACTGAGTCAGTGACTATTTTCCGGCAAAGTTCTGATTATGCAAATTGTAGCCCAAGTTAGGCTTGGACGGGTTGAGTATAATTGAGTTAAGGTCCCAGGGTAGAAAGTTTGTTTGCCCAATTGCAAAACTTGGCCGCTCATCTGTCGTTGTTTTGGGCTTACATTTTTACCGGTTTGGTTAATTTTGGTTTATTATTCGTAGACGAAGGTTGCAGACTTCAGTGCGGCAGTTACTTGGGTGGAAAATTTGGTATTCCATATTGGTGGTTGGTCAGTACCCCACCCAGCAATTCAGTTTATTTGAAAAAAGCAAAATTTAAGTTTGATCAGTTTGGTTAAGTATTTTTGCCAATTCAGCTTGTTTGGTATTGAGCCCAATTGTTGTTTGCATTGAAGATGAGTGCAGCTGAATTGAACAAGTTTAAAAAAAGGAGAAGCTCCTACAAAGGTCATTGCCATTATAGATTCTGCCATAGAGCAAGAGGATTTAAGCTTAGTGACTGCGCAGCTTTCCATATTAGAATCTAAAAAGGTTGTTCTAAGCGAAGTAAATGTTAAAATTGAGGCTCTTATAGAAGAGGATGAAATAGAAAATAACATAATTTACTTTGAAGAGATTATTGATGATATAATTAAAGTATGCCACAGAGCAAAAGAGTTTAGCAGCTCAGTACGTACAGTTAGAGACCAGGTCTAATAGTGAAACACAACCCTCAACAAATGGTGTTTGTGAAGTTAAGGTTAACTGATCTGCAGTTCAGTTACCGAGGCTTGTACTCAAAACATTTTCTGGGAGTATTCAGGAATGGCAAGGATGGGCAGACAGTTTTGAATCAGCAGTTCATTCTAGTCAAGTGTTAAGTGCGGTGGAGAAGTTTAATTATTTGCAGTCCCTCTTGGAAGGGGAGGCAGCAAAGACAATAGCAGGATTAGCATTAACAGAGGCTAATTATAATGTGGCTTGGGATATAATAAAGAAACGGTTTGGTAAGCCAGAGATCTTAATTAAAAGCCACCTCCGCGAACTTTTAGCTATACCTCCTGTTAATAATCCCAATAGCGTCAAGGAGTTACGGCAGTTATATGATCAATTTGAAGTTAGAACTAGGTCCCTGGACAACTTGGGTGTAGGAATGGAAAGTATGGTATAATGTTGGTCACTATACTGGAGTCTAAATTGCCTAGCTCAATTTTGCTTGAATTAAGTAGGGGACACTCTACAGAACATGTGTACATCCCCCTTCAGCAGATGTTAAGTCTTTTAAGCACAGAATTAGCAAGACGAGAGGGAATTGAGTTTGCACAGTGGGATGTTAAACAAGGGGACAAAGGCAGGCACAGCACCAAAGTTTCTACAAAAAGAAATAGCCCAGGTACAGTGTCAGCTCTACATGCATCCTCTGAGAATAAATTAAAGGGAATCAAGGAATGCATATTTTGCGAAGGCAACCACAAGTCATATAAATGTGAAGTGGCTGAGGCTTTACCTGTTGAGGAGAGAAAGGACAGGGTAACTAAGTCCACAGCATGTTTTAAATGTTTTTTGAAAGGTCACAGAGCAAGGTTTTGTAAGTTTAAAATTTTGTGCAAAAAATGCTATGGCCGGCATCAGCCATTATTGTGTGAAAACACTTCTAGTAGGTCTACCCCAGAAGTAGAGACATCAGTGGCACATGCCACTGCTATGAAAGGGAGTAAAAGTAAAGGGTGAAGGGGGTGATGGGCAGAGGGCACGAGCGACGTTACAGTCTGGTCCTAGTCGCTCGGGTGAAGGGGGTGATGGGCACGAACGACATTACAGTCTAATCCTAGTCGTTCGGGTAAAAGGGGTAATCCAGCTCCGGGGTCATCAATTGTTGGTTTACGTCGTCGTCGTTGGCCTAGGCAAGCTACGGCTTGGGACCGTAGCGCATCTATCCGGTATAGGTTAACCTGGATGATGTAGCCATAAGCACTGCCGCTAGTTAAGTGCCAACCAGTGATTATCTCACTAGCCGTATTGAGTCCGTTAGGCGAAACTGCGACAGTACCAAAGGTGGAAAATATAACCTTTGGTTTTCTATTATTTATTTGTAAAATGGACATGGCATTAGATTAAAATAAATATTTGAATATAAATAATTAACTGACAATTGTGATATATATTTAATTATGTTTACATACAATAAAATAATATAGTATACATAAAATTAGTATTAATGTGGTTCACAATTGAATTATAATGGGGTAACTAATTTAAAATGAATTTATACTATTCCGAAATTCAAGACGGTAAAATTAACATTTAACTTGAAACTAAAATAAGAGTATTCACTACAAGGGGATTATGGCAAACAGCTGCAGCATTATTAATTGGGAATGATGGAGAAGCTACTGTAAGAGTGTTGTTTGATAGTGGTAGCCAGTGTAGCTTTATTAAGACCAGAATTTCCAGAAAATTGAAGTTTAAAAAACTTAAGAGGGAAAATTTAAGAATTTCTGGGTTTGGGGTTTCGTTCAAAACCGAACCAAAGTTAAGAAGGTAGAAGTTCTGATTAAGGGGTTGTTACTACAAAGTCCCACTATCAAGGTCCAAGCTGTAGAGATTGAGGAATTTTGTGCTCCAGTCACTACTTGTTTAGATATGGCATGTGTCCAAGAATTGCAAGTTAAAGGAATTAATTTGGACAATAATAAGTTTGAAGGAACAGAAGATATTAGTTTTTTGATTGGAGCTGACTATTACTGGGACTTCATCACTGGTAATGTTGTCTGCACATCTCGAGGTCCGGTAGCTATTGAAAGTAAGCTAGGGTGGATGCTACATGGTAGCTTTTGCAATGAAATGGAGGTTAAAGCTCTTTTTGTTAAGAGTGAGGAGAACAGCCATGGTTTGGAAAGGCATTTGAAAGCCTTTTGGGAACTTGAATCCATTGGCATAAAGGAGAAACAGGAGAAGCAGGCGAGTACAGTGAACAGTGATGTTTTAGAGCAATTTGAAAAAGGGATTGGGTTTAGAGATGGTTGCTATGAAGTTGGCCTCCCTTGGAAGGATTCTTGCAAACCCAGTTCAAACCTTCAGCTAGCTAATAGGAGGTTGGAGACTTCATTGTACAGGCTAAGAAAAAATGAGTTGTTAATTGAATACAATGAGGCCATCCTAAGCTATGTAAGGGAGGGCTATGCTGAAAGGGTGCATGGTGAGCCAGGAGGCACATTATCTGCCACACCATGCAGTGGTACGGCGAGACAAAACTACCACCAAACTGAGGGTAGTTTTTGATGGCTCAGCCAAGGACAAAGGTGGTGTATCCTTGAATGACTGTTTGGATGCTGGGCCAAATTTAAATGCAGATTTATTTTCCTTGTTACTGAGATTCAGGTTTGGTAGAGTAGCATTGACTGCAGATGTGAAGCAAACCTTTTTGCGGATAAAGTTAAAACCAGAGGACAGAGATGCAGTAAGGTTTCTGAGGTGACGTGTGTGTATATACAGTGGTGTAGTGCTGTGGGAACGCGTGGGAACGGCGTTCCCTTATTTTTTTGGTAGACGGAACGGCGTTCCCTCACTATTTCAAATAAATCCGAACTTACAAATCTCTAACGTCATGAAATTTTAATTCCCACCCATAGAAGAAATATGAGAAAGAATCATTAACTGTTTCATTTCTTTTAGCTTCGACTGAGGCAATGCTAGCCTATAAAGATCTGGTGAAACAGTCATCACGGCGTACCAGTTGTTAACTTTTTTTTAGTTAATCATTCCAGTTGTTAGCTATTTTTATTGATCGTACTGGATGTCGTATATCTAATGACACTGGAAATACTGCATCTTCAACCTTGGAATATATCCTAATATCCAGTGCATATGACCTCAAAATATCCCTGAAATTGGTCAGATTTCAAAAGATTTCACGGGGGGCTTACAGTGCCCCCGGACCCCAGCTGTATGGGCTCGCCGCGCTCGCCATTGTCCCCCCCCCCCGCATCTGAGTAACACTTTCAAAATGCGTTCCCTCACTTCTTTATTTAGCACTACACCACTGTGTGTATATATATGTATATAGTCTAAAGTCACTAAAGGGAAAATATCACTAAATCTAAGCTGAATGGCAACACGAAGGGATAAACGAGCAACGCTGCTGTTCGTATTGTTTTTGCTAGCCTAGAGCATGGTGTTTCGTATCTAACCTAATCGTTGGTGCTAAGTGTTTATTTGGTGGTGTTTCTAAGGTGACAATATGGAGTAGGAAGTTCTCAGTGCTTAAGTATAGTTAGTCTATAGCTTCTAAATTAGTAAAGTTAGAGAGAGTTAGGTAGGCTGTTTGTGGGACGCAGGAATCTATGGTAGACCCAAAGAATATCTAATTTAACGCACCGGGTAAGTGCCTTTGTGTGTTTGCTAGAACCTAAATAACTTAGTGGGGTGTCTAACCCCAAGTTATCACATTTGGCGACGAGGATGGGATTCAATTTGGCTCATTGGATTCAGTTTGGCTCATTGGAATAAGTTTGGCTCATTGGATTTAATTTGGCTTATTGGGTTCAAGTGGTTGTTTGGAAAATTGGATGTAGCCTAGTGGGTCGTCCGATTTGGTTTGTTTGTGTGGGTAAGCTACCGTACTATAGCTTAGGTCCCGCCGGCCTAACTCTAAAACTAATTCCTACTCAGCCCTAACTCTAAAACTAATTCCTACTCAGCCCTAACTCTAATACTAATTCCGTCTCAGCCCTAACTCTAATACAATTTACTATTCAGCCCTAACTGGGGAGTAACTAGATCAAATTTAAACCAAATCTAACCTACTTCACGTTATTTGGCCTAATTCGGTTTTGCTCTAGCATGTCGGTGATTGGCCATATAAGCCCCTACGAAGACTCTGGGGAGGACTTGGAAGCTTATGCCACTAGGGTGAGGTTGTTTTTCGAGGCAAATTCCATTCCTGAGGCTAAGAAAGTACCTACCTTTTTAACTATCATAGGCCCTAAAACGTTTGGCTTAGTTACGGACCTAGTTTCTCGTAAAGCACCCGAAACTTGCACCTATAGTGAATTGGTACAGGCCCTAACCGATCACTACAAACCCCGAGTAGTTCTCATCTATGAACGTTTCAAATTTTATTCGAGGCATCAGACGGTAAATGAAAGCATTGCAGAGTTTGTTGCAGGAATAAAAAGCCATAGCCGTACGTGTAAATTTGGGGACAAATTAGAAGAAATGCTAAGAGATAGGTTTGTAATGGGTCTCAAAGAGGAGTCTACCCAGAGGGCCCTATTAGCTATACAGGACCCAACTTTTAGTCAGGCTGTAGAAATAGCTGCGACTAGAGAAGCAGCTGCTAAAGATGTTAGAGTTTTTGGCAGTCACAGTAGTAAAGCCCAACACGTAAATAGCTTTAAATCTTCTAGGCCTGGCAGACCTAATGAGCCTACTAGACAGACAAATAAAAGGTATGCGGCAAATACGACTAAGCCTACTAATTCAAATGCTAAACAGGAGGGAAAGCCTTCCAAGCCATGTACAGGGTGTGGAAAACATTGGAAGAAGGACTGCCCTTTTAAAGAAACAGTTTATCGAAAGTGAAGTAAAATAGGCCACATAGCTAAAGTGTGTTTTTCAAATAAAACAAAAGGTGAAAATTCTAATTTTAACATTTCTAGTGTAAATCCTCAAAGAGGAAATACTTCGAACATTGGAGTGGAGTACCTATTTTATGAGCAGCAAAGTGGTAATAATACAGGCCCATATATTGTAGAGGTAGGCCTAAATGGAATTACAGTTCCTCTAGATTCCTAGAACTAGATACAGGTGCTGCCCGAACTGTCATGTCCAAAACAGTTTTTGACAAAACTTTCAAAAATACATCTAAACTACATGCATCTAAAACCATATTAAAAAAATACGGGGACATACAAATACCTATTTGTGGAGAAGCATCCGTCACAGCTACACTTAACCAGAAAACTTTGTCTCATCCCTTAACTCTTTTAGTGGTGGATGAGCAAGGGCCTACTCTACTAGGCCGTGATTGGATTGATGCTTTGAAAATGCTGATTGACAAAATTTTGCCAAAGCGTCAGGCAGATGTTATAATGTTTCAGACCAACAGAGACCCTAGGATCCACTCATGGCTGGTCTACCTAACTGTGTTCGTAATTGTGTATTGTGTATGTCCTCCGTGGTGGTGGAGGGGACCTACAATTTTACGTGGGTTCCGAACCACAAGAACATAAGAAATTTATGTAACAACTGCCTGTACATTGGCAACGACCAATTTTTACAAAACTAAATAATTATCAATTTAAAACTAATTAATTATCGATTTAAAACTAAAGATAGAATCGCTGGAGCCAGAGGATCGTCATAATAGACTACTATCCACAAATATGTTACACTATATCTATTTATAACCGACATGCAAATATATCAGATCCAAAGAATCCAATCAATTTCATTATGGTATCCATCAATACTAGTACCTTGCCAACCAAAAATAAGTCACGGTCCATATCGATTGCGGACCAAGTCAGAATTTACAACCATATACATTACAATATATATAATTAGGAGGAAAAGTGTAGGTGTGGCTGTAAAGACTGTACAGTAATGTAGAAATGTGTGTGCACCCATTTTGGGTCTCCCATTTCAAGGTGTTTGTGGGGCAAGTGAAGATCATGAGTTTTTCAATACCTCACGGTACTATGGGGGGCACCGCTCGGCAGAGGAATCTCTTTAAATGGGGGTGTGTAAGGACAGAGTATCCACTAACCCAAGATGCTGCCTCCCTATATCCCACAACACTTGTGTTGAGCTGTGGGATCTATCACCACAAAGCCTTAATTTTCTACCTTAAACTATATCCAATCTATCAACATATGCGTCTAATCGATTTTTAAACATGTTTATAGACGTGCTACTAATTACTTCTACCGGCAAACTATTCCAGCTATTTACTATTCTATGCGTAAAAAAGTTTTTCGCAACTGCTGTCTCGAACCTTCTACTTGTCAACTTACACCCGTTATTTCTAGTCCTATTATATTGAGATATTTCGAAAAAGCTATCTCTATCTACGTTATCGAACCCATTCATAATTTTGAAAACCTGGATTAGATCACCACCTTAGCCTCCTAGTCTCGAGTGTTGTCAATTTTAACTCCTTAAGCCTATCCTCGTACGACTTTGACCTAAGCGACGGAATCATCTTAGTTGCTCGTCTTTGAACTCCTTCGATTTTGTCTATATCTTTGCGCATATGCGGATTCCAAAACTGGACCGCGTACTCCAAATGGGGTCTAACTAATGATTTATAAAGAGGAACTATAATATCGCGCGATTTGTACTCAAAATTTCGAGCTATGAAATCTAACACTTTGTTCGCCTTATTGACTGCTGCTGTACTTTGTTTCGCTACTTTTAAATCACCAGTGACTATAACTCCTAAATCTTTTTCCTGCTCTACGCTTGTTAAATCTTTCCCTGACATACTATACGCAAAATTACCGTTACGCGAACCTATATGCAAAATTTTGCACTTATCAACGTTAAATCTCATTTGCCATGTGACTGACCAATCAACGATTTTATTCAGATCTTCCTGGATTTTACCCCTATCTTCGTCATTAATCGCCCTACCACCCAGCTTCGTGTCACCCGCAAACTTTGAAACTGCACTGACTAGGCCGACATCTAAATCGTTAATATATATAAGAAAAAGCAAGGGGCCCAATACAGAACCCTGAGGAACGCCACTCGCTACATTAGCCCAACACGACTCCGCTCCATCAACGACCACCCTCTGTTTCCTACCTCGCAACCACTCTTCTAGCCAGTTTATTACTACACCCCTGATTCCATGAGCCTTAGTTTTTTCAATGAGTCTTTTGTGCGGCACGGTGTCAAACGCTTTTTGAAAATCTAAATACACTACATCAACCGCCCGATGTCTATCGTAAACGTCAACCACGCTTTGGAAAAATTCTAAAAGATTAATTAAGCAAGATTTGTTTTGACTAAAACCGTGCTGCGTATTTCTAACTAGTTTATGCAATTCTAAGTGTTCGACTATACGATCCCTAATTATTGATTCCAGTAGCTTACCTGCAACAGACGTTAAACTGATTGGCCTATAATTTCCCGCCGCACTTTTATCGCCTTTCTTAAAGATAGGTGTTACGTTTGCTAACTTGAAATTATCCGGTACGCACCCCTCAGAAATAGACGCATTAAAAATCTTTGTTAGCGGCACAACAATGCTATCTTTTAATTCTTTTAGTTGTATGGGATATATGGAATCCGGCCCCGGTGATTTACGCGTTTTCATTTTATCAATATAGCGCATTACCTCCCCTTCACTAACCACGATATTATCCAAAATATTACCATTATCAAAAGGTATTATGGCTATAACCGTAGGGATATTCGTTACATCTTCTACAGTAAAAACTGACGTAAAAAATTCGTTTAGCAAGGTAGCCATTTCCTTGTTTTCAGAAACTAGATCTCCGTTTACATTTTTCAAAGAACCCAAGACACTTTTTACTGGATTTCTATTATTGACGGATTGAAAGAATCGCTTGGGGTTTTCTTTACCGTCACGAGCTATGAAGATTTCAACTCGCGCTTGGACTTTTTATTACACTTTTCGCTTCACGCCTTAGAGATATGTAGTTGTTTCGTAACCACAAATTGTCTTTATGGCACTTATGTAGCCTATAAGCCCTATCTCTACTTTTTATAATGTCTCCTACTCTCGAAGTAAACCACAAGGGCTTGTTGTTTACTTTCGCACGCTTAATTTTGTACGGTACACATTCCTCATTTATAGTCCTAAATACTGTTTCGAACGATTCCCACATTAGTTTTGCGTTAGAGTTCCCCATTACATTTTCCAAATTGACGTGTGACAATTTATTTCGAAATTTACTAAAGTCTGCGTGCTGGAAGTTAGGGATTTTAGTCGAGTTAACTGGTTTCGAGTGACTTACTGAGAGGACAAACTCTACCATATTGTGATCGCTATTGCTTAACGGTTCTATTACTTGAAGATCAGTAATTAGCCTATCATCCGTAGTTATTACTAAATCTAAAATACTGTCCAACCTCGTAGGTTCCCCAACCTTTTGAATAAGAAAGCTATCCTCGAGAAAATTAACTAAACGATTACCTTCCGCGTCTCTCTGCATTGTATCGTAATTCACATTGGCGCAATTAAAGTCACCCATAACACTGGGGAACAAATTTTAACTTTTTTTTTGTTTCTTGGACGTGAACAGGTCGGTCTTATAGGAGTTTTTCCGCTGATTCCGAATATAGCCGTAGAATTTCTCTATCACCCAAGGTTACTGAGAAATTTGTATTTTAATATTTATTCAAAAAGTGTATAGAAGTTAGTAAAAATACTTCATAAAAATTATATTAGTGGCAGATTGGCATTTAAAATATTCTTCTTAAAACTTCTTTGTCACTGATTTTCTCTTGTAGTTTTCATTAGGAGCTTCTCGCATCAATGTCCAGCAGTAATCAGCTAACATTGCCGGATCCCACCTCCCTTGGTAGCGTTTCTCCATAGTAGCTATATCTTGGTGGAACCTTTCTCCATGCTCATCGCTTACGTCGCCGAGGTTTTCAGGGAAGAAATCTAAATGGGAGTGCAAGAAGTGGATTTTTAGTGACATATTACATCCCAATAACCTATATGCTTCAATCATGTCCTGCACTATTTTTTCATAATTAGAGGCTTTGATGTTCCCTAGAAAATTTGTGACAACATTCTTCATGGCCTCCCATGCCACTTTTTCTTTTCCTCTCAAGGCATCATCAAACTTTTGATCTTTCATGAGCTCTCTGATTTGGGGACCAACAAAGATCCCTTCTTTTATCTTTGCATCGCTAAGTCGTGAAAACTTTTTCTTCAAATATTTGAATGCCTCATCTTCCTTGTTCATTGCTTTGACAAAATTTTTCATGATGCCAAGTTTGATGAGAAGTGGCGGTAAGTATATTTTCTTGGGGTCAACTAAGGGTTCATAAGACATTCTTCAGTCCTGGGATACATTTTTGACGAAGTGGCCAATCCTTTACAAAATAATGCGAATCTCTGGCTCTGCTGTCCCATTCACAAAGGAAGCAGCAGAACTTCGTATAACCGAGCTGCATTCCCAGAAGAAGCGCGACGACTTTTAAATCCCCACATATATACCAACGAAACTGGTCATAATTAATCTGCTGAAGGATGAGTTTCATATTTTCGTAAGATTCCTTCATGTGGACAGCGTGCCCTACAGGAATGGAAGGGTATTTATTTCCATTGTGAAGTAGTACAACCTTGAGGCTTAGCTTCGAAGAGTCAATAAATAAACGCTAATCTTCAGATTTGTGCTCATGACCGAGAGCTAACAGCAGTCCATTTACATTATTACAGTAGCATAAACCACCTGACGAGGAGAAATACTGCATCAGATCTTTTTGGCAAGTGCGGAACGCCGATATGCTTGTATCTTTTGCCAGCAAATTCCATTCACCGTTAGGTGATCCTTGGGCTCTCTCCAAATCATTGGTATGGCAAATGGCATAGATTTGCGGGTACCTTTAATCCAACCCCTAAGAGTGACGGCACAGGAAATGCATGAGATATGAGGTGCCCAGGATTTGTCTTGGTCGCCTACCTTACATCCAAAATAAAGTTCGTAAGCCTTCTTCACGAGTGGGGTCATCGTCTTCCTCTGTACACTCCTTCCTGTTGGCAAAGAGACTAGGTTATTGTTAATATAGGTCGTCTTGCTGTAGAAATCGTTACGTTGGATAATTCGAGGAAGTATACCTGTTAAAACAATCTTATTAGTTTTTTCCTAGTAAGTCCCTGTACCTAGCCAGCAGTTCTTCCGATCTAGAATTTAAAAAGTTATTAGTACCGACATGAATAACATACGTTGTGTCCTCGGAGGTACCGTCTGTAAATTGGTCAACACTATTAGTTATATCCTCCACCCTTGCACCAGGGTAGCAGTAACGGCGCCTACGATGAGGGTTTCTCCCACAGAATTCCTCGAGCTGCCCTTGAACAATGGAATCGCCAACGATTCGTATTTCCGGTTCATCAGCATCATCGAAACCTAAAACAGAACACTTATTGTTTGTTATTACTGGTAGACATGTCTTAGGTTTCCTCAATGGGGCTCCATTATGCACTCGAACGAAGGGTTGGGAACTAGGGGAAGAGAGAGGGCTATTAATACTATTTATATTATTAGTAGAAACTGAGGCAGGAGGGGTCTTAATTGGATTCTCAAGGGATTCCAATTTTGCCGTCAGGAGCATCACGCTTTCTTCAAGCCTCACCCTGGCCTCCCTCTCACGTTCTAACTCGTTCCTCAGCACTTCCATGCTTGAGCACCACCTGCAAACTAACTGTTCATTATTATTAGCCATTGTAAACGCGTAAGCGGCAAATTTCCCTTCACAGCGACTGCAAGTACTTGACGGGGGTGCCATGCTTTTAATTAGTTCAAAAAAAAAAAAAAAAAAAAAAACGAGCGTTTGGAAATTAATAAATTACAACGTAGGTCTACCGCATTCTTGAAACACAGAACCAGGTTCTTGTAACACAAATTTATACTAAATGAATATAGAATTAAGCTACCGACAAAAGATCTGTAAAAGAAGAGTATTTATAATACTTATCTGTCCGCGATTCGACCCGACTTTTTTCCTTTTTTTCACACGGTTGTGACCACACTCTACCTGACCTCTCGAAGGAAGGAAAAATGAACCCTATGACTCCACGTTTTCTGATAGATTTGAAAAACAAACAAGGCAAGCCACGTGCAGTAGCCTTGGTTTGATAAAATAATATAGTACTGAATAACGTCAATAAATGAAATATATTCGTTAATGAATGATTAGTAGCACGAAGTAATTTTGTTTAGAATGCACCGAACACTATTTTTTTTAAAACACTTCAACGAAAACCACTTATTCAATTGATAACACTGGACACTCGATAAAACACGTCTGTTCACAAGGAAAGACTGATCACGACTCCAAGTGTACACACACTCATATCCGTCGGACATAGACTCATTGTTAAGGGAGTTTTCTTCTGTTTTTGGGCCTGAAGTAGGTAACCTAAAAGGCCATCAGGTCTGTATAGAAGTAGATCCTAATGTAACGCCAAAATTTTGTAAGGCTCGTTCAATTGCGCATGCACTGCGGTAGAAGGTAGATTTAGAAATTGACAGGCTGCTCAAAGATAAAATTATCGAACCAGTCACACACGCTAAGTGGGCTGCCCCAGTAGTTCCTGTACTAAAACCGGAGAAGTCCGTGCGGTTATGTGGGGAGTACCGTTTAACAGCAAATAGAGCAGTCCTTCTAGATTGTTACCCTATACCCAAGCCTGAAGAATTATTTAGCTCTCTTGCTGGGGGTAAATATTTCGCAAAACTAGATATGTCCAAAGACTATGCTCAACTAAGTTTAGATGAAAATTCTAAAGAACTAACTATCATAAATATGCACTGAGCCTATATAAGTACAATAGGCTATGCTATGGAATAGCATTGGCTCCGGTATTTTTCAGAAGACAATGGACCAAGTTCTAGGTCACATTCCGGGGGTACTTTGTTTTCTAGATGATGTCCTCATTTCAGGTTCGTCTAAAAAAGAACACCTAACTAGATTAACCACAGTTTTAAAAAGACTCCAGGATGCCGGACTTAAGCTAAAGAGAGAGAAGTGTTCGTGGGTCACTAACGAGGTTTCATATTTAGGGTTCCGCATAGATGCCTCAGGCATTCATCCAACGGTGGATAAACTAGAAGCAATAAAAAAATGCACCACCTCCACAAAACATCTCAGTTACAAGTTTATTTAGGTCTCCTAAACTTTTATAGGAAATTTTTGCCTAATGCATCGACTTTCCTTGAACCCCTTAATAAGCTATTACGATCTGGGGAACAGTGGAGATGGGAGAAAACACCCAAGAGGAAGCGTTTGAGGCTTCAAAGGACGTACTACTAAAGTCCACTCTCCTAGTGCACTATGATCCTAAACTTCCTCTCATAGTTTAAGCAGATAGCAGTTCTTATGGAATTGGGGCAGTGTTATCTCACCACATTGATGGTGTAGATAGGCCTATCTGTTTTGCTTCTAGAACACTAACTGAGACTGAAAGACGATATGCACAACTTGAACGTGAAGCCTTAGCCTTAGTATTTGCAGTAAAAGAATTTAATTTCTATCTATGGGGTCATGAATTTAAACTGATTACTGACCATAAGCCTCTTTTAGGTTTATTTTCACCTAATAAAAATATTCCAGTTATGGCCTCAGGTAGGATTCAACGATGGGCACTGATTCTACAAGTCGATAAATTTGACTTAGTACATCGGTCAGGCAAACTTCTAGGTACGGCTGATGCGCTAAGTAGGTTGCCTTTAGAAAATACAAATGAATGTGTAACGATACCTACAGAATGGGTTCACTTGGTGGAGTTTTTGGAATCCACTCCAGTATCTGCGGTACAAATAGAGCAGTGGACAAAATCAGACCCTATTCTGTCTAGGGTTATCCATTACTGCTCAGTTGGTTGGCCTACTAAGGTTGAGAGTGAATTACAGCCTTTTTATCAACGTCAGTCTGGCCTCTCGATCCAAAATGGCTGTCTCTTATGGGCCACAGAGTGATAATTCCGAATGAAGGCAGGTCGAATTTAGTGAAGGAACTTCACGCTGAACACATGGGGCAACAAAAATGAAAGAGCTGGCGAGAGCTTATCTCTGGTGGCCCGGTTTAGATGGAGAACTCGAATCATTGGTTCGTTCCTGTCAAGCTGCCTAGAGAACAGAGATCTCCCAAGGAAAAGTCCACTCCATCCTTGGAATGGCCTACTATACCGTGGCATAGGATCCATGTTGACTATGCAGGTCCTACAGTATAAATAATACCTATTTCTTAGTTATTGTAGACGCCTACTCTGAGTGGGTGGAAATTTTTCCAACCACTTCCACGACTTCGGGTGTTACTATTCGCTTACTCCGTTCGTGTTTCGCTCGATGGGGTTTACCCGTAGTCCTGGTTTCCGACAATGGTACTTGTTTTACCAGTGAGGAATTTCGTTCTTTTGTCCACCTAAATAGCATTAGACATGTCCGGTCTAGTGTTTTCCACCCGTCTACTAACGGTCTCGCGGAAAACATGGTCCGTACTTTCAAGTCGGCCTTGCGTCATTCTCGTGGGGAGGAAATGCAAGTGGTGTTGGATAAATTTTTTTTAAATATCAAATAACACCTCACACAACGGCGGGGTGTCTCCTTCTAAACTTATGATTGGCCGGGAAATTCGTTCAGTTTTCGACTTGTTACGTCCAAACGAAACGTTACAACAACGAGTTTTACGCCAGCAGGAAAACAGAAGTTCTACCATGACACTAAAAAAGGGAGAGTTATAGAAGCGCAACCTAATGATTCAGTTATGATTCGCAACTATGGGACTGCAACTGTGCAGGAGAGAACGGGCCCTGTTTCTTTTAAGTGTCAACTAGAAGATGGTCGTTCTATTAACGCCATCAGGACCAGATATGGGAACGTGAATTGCAGAATGACCGGAGTCTTCCGGAAGAGAGAACCGATCCTCTGGAGAATGGTTCAATTCGCCCGCCCGCCCTACATCAACCCCGCTCCGCAGGTCGTCTAGGGTCTCTCACCCCCCCTGACAGACTAAACTTGTAGGGGAGGAGTGAGGTGACGTATATATATATATATATATATATATATATATATATATATATATATATATATATATATATATATAAAAGTCACTAAAGGCGAAATATCATTAAATCTAAGCTGAATGGCAACACGAAGGGAAAACCAGCAACGCGGCTGTTCGTATTGTTTTTGCTGGCCGAGAGCATGGTGTTTCGTATCTAACCTAATCGTTGTTGCTAAGTGTTTATTTGGTGGTGTTTCTAAGGTGACAATATGGCGTAGGAAGTTCTCAGTACTTAAGTATAGTTAGGGGTAATGTCTATAGCTTCTGAATTGGTAAAGTTAGAGAGAGTTAGGTAGGCTGTTTGTGGGACGCAGAAATCTATGGTAGGCCCAAAGAATATCTAATTCAACGCACCGGGTAAGTGCCTTTGTGTGTTTGCTAGAACCTAAATAACTTAGTGGGGTGTCTAACCCCAAGTTATCACAGTATTTGTGGGTCGATACGAAAGACTTGTTGGAAAATGAACCTAAGGTTCAAGCATATAGAATGAAGTCAGTGTTGTTTGGCCTCAGCTCAAGTCCATTTCTGTTGGCAGCTACTATGCAGTACCATTTTAAGAAATATTCTGAAGTCTATCCTAATACTATTGAACACATAAGGAAAAATTTTTATGTTGATGATTTGCTGTGTTCCGTGGATAATACAGAAATGGCTAAACCGATATTCAGGGAGGCTAGAGCTATAATGAGGCTGGCATGGAGCTTAGAAAATGGCAGATTAATCATTCTCAGTTACAACAGTTTATGAGTCAGTCCTGTGTAGTACCTGATGCAGCAGAAAGTATTGAGGATTCTGGTATTAAGGAGTTGTGGGCAATAGACACAAAGGTGCTAGGTATTGTTTGGCAGCAAGGAGAGGATTTGTTTACCTTCATTGGGAAATCTTTAGTAGAGCTGTCTGAGAATGAGACAAGGTGGACAAAACGTACAGCTCATAGTTTGGCTTCAAAGGTCTTTGATCCTCTTGGATTCCTGGCTCCATTTGTGATAAAGTCAAAAATTTGGTTTCAGAGCCTCTGGGAAATTGGACTTGGTTGGGACCAAGAGTTATCTGATCATATGGTGGTAAGGTGGAAATATTGGTTCAAAGAATTGGCACATCTTGGAGACATTGAAATCCCAAGATGGTACTTTAGAGTTGAACAATAGTCCAAACAATTTGGAGCTGCACATCTTTCGTGATGCAAGTGAGGAAGCCTATGCAACTCGTATTTATATAAGAGGCACATTCAAAGAGGAAGTAAGTTGCAGGTTGGTTGCTGCAAAGAGCAGAGTAGCACCTTTGAAAAGGCTTTCTATTCTAAGGTTGGAATTGATGGGTGCAGTTATTGCTAGTCGGCTTGCAGTTACAATGCAAAAGTCTTTGGCCCTCTATGAAATTCCAAGCTATTATTGGACAGACTCCACTATAGTTTGGCACTGGTTAAGAAGCCAGGCAAGGAAGTGGAAGCCATTTGTTGCCAATAGGGTGGAGGAAATTCAAGCACACACAGATCCCAAGCAATGGAAGCATTGTCCAGGCACCCAAAACCCAGCTGATTTACCAACACGAGGAATTTCAGTGAAAGATCTTGCACAGTCAAGTTTGTGGTGGAATGGGCCAGAGTGGCTAAAACTTGGAAGTGAAAACTGGCCTTCTAATCAGCCTATTGTAGGAGAATGCCAGGCTGAAGAAGAATGGGTGAGTGAAATGAGAAAATGCACTGTGAACAGTTGTCAAGTTATGCAGCAGGACCCCATATTGAGGCTTGATGACATCAGCAGTCTGAAAAGGTTGTTAAGAGTGACAGCATGGGTATAATTACAAACAACATTAAGGGAGAAACAAGAAGGGAAGGAATTCTGAACAGTAAAGAGATTCAGCAAGCCAGGCAATACTGGGTGGTATATGTGCAGAAGGAAAAATTTGGTGAAGAGAGGGAATTGCTCACCAGCCGTCCTTGCTCACCAGCCGTCCATTACAGGTTCTACCAACACACACTGCTCTCAAGGGTTTGGATGTGTTTTTGGATCAGGATTTATTGAGAGTAGGAGGTAGACTACAGTTTTCTGGGCTTCCAGAGGAGAAAAGACATCCAATTTTGCTACCTTCTGGGGGGCACTTTGTGGAACTTTTGATCCTGGATACGCATCATAAGTTGTTACGGTGTGTTTTTGGATCAGGATTTATTGAGAGTAGGAGGTAGACTACAGGTTTCTGGGCTTCCAGAGGAGAAAGACATCCAATTTTGCTACCTCCTCGGGGGCACTTTGTGGAACTTTTGATCCTGGATACGCATCATAAGTTGTTATATGCTGGAGTTAGAGAAGTGATAATAGAGATCAGACAACAGTTTTGGATTCCCAAAATTAGACAAGTAGTAAAGAAGGTCTTGCATAAATGTGTGGTTTGCAAGCGTTGGAGTGCAAAGCCTTATTATGAAAAGGTGGCTCCACTTCCAAGAGAACGGTGTGTCTATATTGCCCCATTTGATGTAGTGGGAGTAGACTTCGCAGGTCCAGTCTATGTGTATGAGCAAGGGGAGTCTAACAAAGGTTATATATGTCTTTTCACATGTGCTACCACCAGAGCAATCCATTTGGAGTTGGTAAGCAACTTAAGTAGTGATGTATTTCTTTTGGCCTTTAAAAGGTTTGTGAACAGAAGGGGTTTCCCAAGTAAAATCATATCGGATAATGCAAAAACCTTCAAAAGGGCTGCAAAAGAACTCCAAGAAGTTTGGCCCTTGCTACAGTAAAAGAGGAGGGATTCCAATCCTACTTTTCACACCATGGGGTACAGTGGGAGTTTATTGTTGAGAGAGCACCGTGGTGGGGAGGATTTTTGGAAAGGCTAGTGAGAAGTGTAAAGTGTCCATTAAAGAAACTTTTAGCTAATGCTCATTTGAGCAAAGAAGAATTCTGCACTGTTTTGTGTGAAGTAGAAGCAATGGTGAACAGTAGGCCTATCACCTTTGTTTATAACAGTATGCAGGATGCAGAGCCATTGAGACCAAATCATTTTCCTTGTGGTAAACGATTAACATCAAGCCCCAGTTTGCCAGAAGACTTACAGCCTATCCAGAGCACTCAAGAAGAGTTAACCAGAAGGTTCAAGTACCTTGAAGAGCTACAAGATCAGTTATGGAAGAGGTGGCAGATAGAATACTTGCCAGAACTCAATTATTACCCATCAGGCAATGTAAAGGGCTCCAATGCAAATTGTATCAAGGTGGGAGAAGTGGTAATGATTGGCGATGAAAGACCAAGGCAATGCTGGAAGCTTGACATAATTGAAGAGTTGTTTGTTGGCAAAGACAATTTAGTTAGGTCTGCACTGGTAAAGACTTCAGGAGGAAAATTAAAGAGACCTATACAAAAACTCTATGCTTTAGAAATCAGCAAAAACACGGATAGTCAAGATGAAACATTTGAGTTACAGTCTCATGGAGAAGGCTTGGCTAAATTTGCAGAAGGTAATGACAACATTGCCTCTTCGGTGGGTAGTGTTAGAAAATCTAGAAGAGGAAGAGCCATTGTTGTCCCAAGGCGATATGATGACTAAGCTGATTGATGCAGCATTGCTTGTATATATTAAGTTAAGGTGTGTATATATATCCATCTCATAATTGTAAGGTTAATGAAAAATTCACTTAATTTAGAGCTAGCATTTTTGGACTCTTGTGGCATCATTGTTTGGGCACTCTTGTGGCATCATTTTTTTGGGGCGCTGCGCGTCCTTCCTACTCGTTTGTTGAATGCGACACTTACAGGCCGTGGTCTTATAGAGAGCTATCTTGCAATTCAGTTTCGTTTAGATACAAGATTGCTGCATCGTGCAATGGTGCAGGTTGTGTTGTTGCAAGGTTTAGAGAGAAGACCATAAATAGTGCCCCTTTTGTTTTTTTATCTTAATTTTATGCAACTGAGGCCTAAGGTAGGCCCACATCGAGTCAGCAACCCTGAGGTAGGACCTAATAGGACCTCCAAGTCCGTAAGTTTTTAGTCTAGCTTAACTTGGGCTGTAGGTTAAACTGGCCCTTCAGAGCTTGGCCGTTCACGGCTCAGCTGGGATTCTGAACCCAATAAAATAAAAATAACAAGCTCTTTAATCGAATATATTCCGCTATCAGTGAATCATTTCTTTCTTGTTTTCCTTTCCCCTTCTTCACTTTGGTGGGTTTTTTTATGACTTGATAGGGGCAAAAAGGTCATTTGCCACCCAACAAAATTTCAGGGGGAGGCATTTGTCCCTCTCCTCCCCCCCGCTTCCGGCCCCTGTGTTTGGGACATCTTAGGATGCTGATGTGTGACGAAATTTGGCTTGAGCCTTCTGGATGGACCGGGCGGAGATTTTGTCATAGCACTTTTTGTGCCATTTGGCATCATTGGCCACGTAATACACCGGGGTTAGCTCCTTAGCATCACATACAATATCTTCCGGCAGGCTCCCCACGTTTTCGAATTTTTTTATTCTTGAGATCACAGTCGTATAGGTTTCCTCGGCTACCCCTGAAACACAATTTAGTGCACAAAAGATTGCCTCGAGAAGGCCCCTTACAAAGAAAACAAAGTCCGCTGTCCATTACAGTTCAATTCAGAATCTGGAAAGAAGGGGAAACTAGTATAAGAAATTATAATAACATGTCGATAGATCAGGCAAGCTGACGTGAAATAATTACTTGGTCATGTGTCAAGGTCACAGTTCAGGTCATTATAAGTATCGTAGTCACCTTTGTCTTATCGAGACAATTGATATGATAGGTCACACGGCATAGTTATGCTATTTTTAGAGAAAACAAACCCAATGGTCGCTTGATTGACAATATGACCTCGTGTGTGTGACCTGGTGACCTGAGGAATTGCATATACCCTACAAGGTGCCTTTATTTTATTACAAAGATTATTTTGACACCAGAACCAGCCTTCTAGACCTTTGGGGAGCCGATCTAGAAGCATTTCTAGCATCTGACCTAGAAACCTTGATTGACCTTAACATCGGAACCTTTGTCCTTTAGGTAAAAATTTTTCGATCACTCTTAGAACATTTGAACCAAAATTAAGGCTTCTGATCATTGTTGCAGCAAAGTTGTAATTTTTTACAGATATTCCCCCAGGCATCATTCAGCAACTATGTGACCGCAAAGTATATATATATATATATATATATATATATATATATATATATATATATATAACTGCAAACACGCATTATAATTAACGTAAAGAACGACGCTTGTATAGGAGAATATTCCGCGCAAGATGAGGAGAGAATTACGGCATTTGTTTGAGTGAGGGTCGTGGTGTAATGGTTATCATATCTGACCGGCAATCGGAAGATCCCGGGTTCGATTCCCGGGTGGTTACCTCATTTTTTCATTTGTTTCGTTCTCCTCATCTTGCGCGGAATATTCTCCTATACAAGCGACGTTCTTTACGTTATATATATATATATATATATATATATATATATATATATATATATATATATACAGGGCGTCCCAAAAAAATGTATACACACTTTAAATAATTATAAAGGCAGTGTTTATTAAAATACATTTCATTTTCAAAATGTAATAGAATCTACAGACATTATTTAATTGTTTTGTCAACGCCTGTTTTCAAACTGACGTCCGTTCTGGTCCAGGCACTGCTGATAACGCGAAGCAATGGAATCGCAAACATCACGAAACATTTCGTTTGGTATTTGTGTGCATTCTCGTTCAATGGCTGCTCTCAATTCAGCGACTGTTGCAGGTTTTATAGCGTAGACTTTGTCTTTTAAGTATCCCCATAAAAAAAAGTCTAGTGGTGTGAGGTCTGGTGAACGCGGAGGGTATTCTACGAAACCCCTTCGTCCAATCCACATCCACATCGTGCCAAGTACCACTCGCAATACTCCACTCTTCGGTCCGGATCATCATCTTCATTAATAGCATGGACTAATCTTGGAATGTAACTTTTCCATTGACAGCGCTTCAAAATGCGTTGGACAGACGATTCTGAAATTCCTACCTCACGACTCGCTTGCCGCACAGATTTTCTTGGACTTTGGTGATACGTTTCCAGTACTCTTTCTTGCTTTGTGGGCTTGTCGATGTCCGTGGTCTTCCGGAACGCTTCTTGTGGACATTCTGAACAGTTCCATCGGCTTCAAACTTATCTCTAATTCGAGTGATGGTAAGTCGCGTTGGTGGATCTGTTTGAAACTCCCTCCTAAACTGTCTTTGCACTTCAACTGCGTTTTCACACTTCCAGTAGCATTTTAGAATGAATTTCCTTTGTTCAAAGCTTAGTCTGACTGCCATTATTAATTCTAATGGGTTTAACTTGGAAAGAAAGAAACATCAATTGAGCTATCAGCTGTTAAAGTGTGTATACATTTTTTTGGGACGCCCTTGTATATATATATATATTACATCATTCGTACATGATATGACATCACTCATCCTCCCAGATTTGATCCCTAAAATCATCTGGGATCACTAGTGTTCCCGATGGAAGTTTCAAAGCATTTCAAAGCCACTCGCATCTATGTCATCCTCATCATGGGACGGGGGTGCGCAAAAGACCATGTAGTATAATTAGGGATGTAACGTCGGAGTCTACAAACGATCAGTAGGAGTATGAGGGAGGAAGGTATCCAATAACTGTCCAGAAACGGTCTATGAAAACTGTGATACAGAATCAGATGTAGCTGTTAGAAAATCTAGAAGAGGAAAAGCCATTGTTGTCCCAAGGCGATATGATAACTAAGCTGATTGATGCAGCATTGCTTGTATGTATTAAGTTAAGCTGTATATATATCCATCTCATAATTGTAAGGTTAGTGAAAAATTCACTTAATTTAGAGCTAACATTTTTCGTTTTTGGGCTCTTGTGGCATCATTTTTTTGGGGAGACACTGGCGCGTCCTTCTACTCGTTTGTTGAATGCGGCACTAACAGGGCGTGGTTTTACAGAGAGCTCTCTTGCAATTCAGTTTGGTTGTTTAGATACAAGTGTTGCGTCGTGCAATGGTGCAGGTTGTGTTGTTGTTGCAAGGTTTAGAAAGAAGACCATAAATAGTGCTCCTTTCGTTTTTTTTTTAAATTTTTTTTATGCACCTGAGACCTAAAGTAGGCCCACATCGAGTCAGCAACCCTGAGGTAGGACCTAATCCGACCTCCAAGTCCGTAAGTTTGTTTTAGTCTAGCTTAACTTTGGCTATAAGTTAAAGTAACCCCTCCAGAGCTTGGCCGTTCAAGGCTCAGCTGGGATTCTGAACCCAATCAAATAAATGAAAATAACAGTAGCATAATGGGTCAAGAATAAGTTTTACTAGTCTTAATTTGGGTGTAAATATTTTTTTTAGCAGATTTGTTGCGTATATAGCCATTTTCTGAGCTATAAATTCTTATTTTTTTCTTCAATATTATGAATTGATTTTTCAGTTTAGTATGTGATATCCACACTTTTCTAGCCCTATTTTTTTTATTTAGTGTAGCATGGGCTGTTTTACGTTCATTACACTTGTTTTATTTGATTGTAATATACCGGTATTGTATGCTACATTTTAGGCAGTGTTGGGCACTAAAGCGTTAATCCGATAACAGTTAATTAACGAAGTTAACTTTTTTCAACGGACTATTAACGGAAGTTAATTTCCATTTATCGTTATTGGACCAGTTAACTTCCGATAACTCGATATTTAGTCTGTTAAAGTCCGTTCACACGTTAACTGCTCCGCGAATGAATTCAAACCGCCATAACTTCGGTCTGCTTCCAGATCTCGGAAGGGGAGGTTGTGCGCTTTTTATTGAAGGTAAGAAGGTTCTTTTAACGTTAGTAAAAGTCCTATAATATTATATATACAGGGTGGGCCGTAAGTTTCCATACATAGGAAAAATAAACATTTTGTTATGGACAACCATTTTTATTTATATAATATGCTCTACATGGTTGCCATTGTTTTGAAAACACATTTCAATACGTGTTCCCCACTGTTGATGAACACGCATTAGCACAGTTGACGTTATGCTTGTAATGGCGTTGGTGATACGTTCCTTTAGATGATTTATGTCTCGTATCTTTTCCTGATACACCATGGCCTTCAAGTGCCCCCAAAGATAGAAATCAAGGGGGGTGAGATCTGGGGATCTGGGAGGCCACTCCACAGGACCACGCCGACCAATCCAAGCATCCGGAAACTGCTGATCCAAATACCGACACACGTGAAGACCATAATGAGGTGGAGCTCCATCTTGCTGGAAGTAAACTGGGAAGTTACCTTCCTCGTTTAGCAGGGATGGGAAAATCTCTTCTTGCAACATGTTAAGATACCTTTCGGCATTAAGATTTCCACTGACAAAAATTGGTCCATAATTCTGTCACCCCATATCCCGGCCCACACCATCACTTTACCGGCACCTTGCATCTTCGTCGGACTCAGCCAGTTAGGGTTAGCATTACTCCAATAACGTATGTTTTGCCGATTAACCTCTCCATTGACGTAAAAATTTGCTTCATCAGTAAACAAGATCTTACGTTAAACGTATATTCTTAGGGTATCTGAAACATAAAAACAAACGTTTAATTTTTCCTATGTATGGAAACTTACGGCCCACCCTGTATATATATATTAATACGTATGGAGATACGTATGGTAAAATGTACGGTTGAGAAAAATTAATTTATAGTAATGACTAATGAATAAGTATTTTTACACTGCGTTAGTAAATCTCTAAAAAAGTATATATAGTCTTTAATAAATGTGCCTAAAATTTAATTTTACCTTTCAGTTCCCGCCATAATAATTCTCTGGTAAATTAAAATTTAGTTAATGGTTAGTGGTTACAAGGGTTTCAAAACATGTAATCAGTACATTTTTTATTAAAAATAAAAAAAAAGTTATTAAGCAAAAAAGTTGCAAAACTTGATAAAAATACAGTTAAATACCTATTTATTGTTGGATTTTGCATAAATAAACATTTTCTATGGGTTTTAAAGCTTTTTTCCTTGATTTTTTTTAAATGTTAGTAAGGAAATAGTTATCGTTAACGGATTATCGTTAACTTCCGTTAACTTTGTAGTAAAATTATCGGATTATCGTTATCGGAGTTAAAAATTGGGGTTAACGGATTATCGTTATCGAAGTTAACTTTTTGGTTAACGGTGCCCACCACTGATTTTAGGTATATATACTGATTTATACAAATGAGTTTCAGTATGAACCTTAACTCACACACTGTGATATACAGTATAATAAAAATTTTCATGGTTTTCTATAGTTATAGCAATAACTGTGTTAAAGTGTAAATAGTGTATTAATTCAATTTGTGTTCAGGATTGCTGACACATCCTCGATTCCCCCCCCCCTTTCGAAAAATCCTGAACACACCCCTGTTACAATAATGTACAACCATTTCTGATCAAATGATACAAACCCCATCAAACTCTACAATGTCTGCCAAAGTTTTGGTGATTTCTAATTTGCAAAACTTTATTTTTATGCAGGAAGGAGGGCCAAGGGCGAGTGCCCGCATAAGCGCCCACCCACCATAGAAGAAGAAGAAGAAGAGCTAAAATCAAGGCCGGGGGTTTTCGAGATACCTAGACACTCTGCGTTTGAAAAAATGGGAGGTCATAGAGAGGAGGAAAGATGGATTGAGAAAGATTGTTCCAGAGTTGACCGGTTGAGTAGATGAAAGACTGAAAATACTTTGGTCTATTAACTCAAAACATAGTTTTGCCGAGTCGCACTGTATTCGCAACGCTTCATAAGTGTAAAATTCAATGCGCCAAATTTGGCTTAGATTTATGACCTATGGCAAGATGGCTGACAGGTTACTTTTTATTTTTATTAGAGTGCGTTATCTCCTAGTCTTAGTAGGAATTTTCAATAATATATTTGTTGATGTTATTTTGCAGTAATGTTCAATCATTAAAAGTGAAAATAAAGTTATTTACAATTTCGATATTGTTAGATGTAGAGGAAGGGGGACAACTCGGTACCCGTAAGGAAATACAATGTTGTGTGTAAGCATATAGGATGAGTATTTGAAGCCATTAAATGCCAAAACATTTAGCTTCCCCTCTGTCTTCCATTCTGTGGGTATGGTATGATTCATCACCGCCAACTCAACTCCGAATGCACCGTTGCCAAATAATGTTTTGTACAATTTATTATCTTCTTAGTGCGATGATAGGTACTGAGGAATTAAAAACACTAGAAGAACCATTGAAAACATAACTAATTATATTTATATATTTTATTTATATAATATAACCTAACCTAACCTAACCTTCCCAATTATATTATAGATGCCTTATACAAAATACAGAAGAGTCGAGATATATATCTCGAAACAACTTGTAGGAGGTCATGCTCCACCTTCAAAGTTAAAAAAATATCGTGATTCTGATGACCTTATATTAAAACTAGTATGAAAAACTATATAGGGCTATGGGTTGATTGCCTGATACCCTCATCGTTGGAAATTTCCAGCAGACTTCAGTGGAGAGTCCAACAAAAGCCCTATGTTTTTTCGTTAGAGAGTTATGTAAGTGTAGGTCTTCAAAGAACCTCTTTGTTTATTTAATTGTTTCGGGATTTGGACTACCAATAGCAAAGAAAGAAATTGTCTTACCTTATTATTTCGTTGGCCTCGCTTCTTTTTCGATGTAGGGCCGTGGTTCTTCGATGTAGGCGAGTTGACACTTTGTAACTAATATAGACAGTCACTAATTAAACACCTGAAGGAATAGGCCTATCCTTTTTATAGTTATTAGGTTTTTATATAGCAGAATTCACTCAGAACTTTAGGGAAGACAAAAGCACATCTTCCCTGTTTAAAGCATTCGCTGTAACATAAAGAGCTCCGAGCGAGCCGATATAATATAATCTTCGTATTTTAGTATAAATTGCGGATTTAGCGAAGGTGGTTGACCTTGCCTTGATGTAATTTTTCATGAGTCAGCAGTGGAAAATTTTGCCTCGATTAATAAATTTGTTTTCTTGTTATGTAGGCCCGACGCTACATGTAGGTACTATGTACGTATGACAATCATTTCATTCCCAATAGGCTATGTCGCCAATCCCGAGGCAATTTTGTTAGATATTTAATTCAATTAATTAATAATTTATATTAATTATGAAATAAAGGTATCACATACGATACCATGTTGTAAGCGCGTATAGTTTTTTCCATAACTATTTGTAAGCTTTCAGCAACGACACCATTAGAATATTTACGTGGGATTGCCTACAATTACCACTAATTAAATCTGAACCTTTTAATCTTTTTTTAACGTAGTAGAATAAAGAGTTTCTAACAATTTTTTACTTTTTAAAAGCTCTAACCTTCAAAAGTAAATTTAATTCATTTTTCCAAAAAAATGGAGTTGAGTCGGCTGGAGTTGAGTTGGCGGGATGAATCGTCCCATCCCGCCATTCTGTATCACTTTTTATAGCGTTCTAGCTTTGCATTAGGTTAAAGTGACCAGAATTTTGAAGTTAAAAGCGGGTATATCCTGAACTCCCTACTGGGGGTACCAGTGGAGGGAGGGGGTCCCTGCCGCGGTTGAGGAAATTTTGAAATTGGAATACTCAAAAAAACACATTTTGGTGGCATCGTAAGCAGATATTTCAGTCTTTATTTCAGCAAAAAAAACAAGCCCCATATGACATATATATATATATGCTCTATTCTCTGTTGTACCAAAATATATATACAATACTAACAATAAAAATCAAATAAGAGACAATAACGAACAAGGTCAGAGTCAAATTACCACTTTTCCACCAGTGCAAACTGACAACTTTCGTCTTGTATTACGTAATGCTTGAAAACACCAATAAAAAAATTAATTAGCAAATTTACTGAATAACCATACACACTACGAAATTATGCATTATACTTAAGACTTTAACTTATTGCTCAAGTCCTATAATAGCATCTACGTGTAGTAAGTTAAAAAAAATCGAAGCATGTCAATAAACCATTCATGAAATAGCTATTGGTAGTAATTTTAATAAAGCGGGACATTTTTGCTCAATATCTCCAAAAGCAGGACAATTTCGGGACACCATACGTCAGCGGGACTGTCCCGCCGAAAATCTGGACTCTGGTCACTTACATTAGGTGTAACTGAATTTGAGAAAGCCGTTGCAATTTTTTGGTTAAAAAAAATCGTGGGGCAACTCGGAACCGAGGTTCCTTTTGTCCCTTTTCCCAAATTTCAGTACCACGCTGTCACTGATGAAATTTCAGACACGATGATATGTGAAAATCAAACACAGATCCATAAGTAGCCTCCACACAAAAAGCCACAAATAATTCTTATAGCTTTGGAATTATGAATCAAGAAAAATTCGATGATGATAGATCAAATGGAGAAAAAAAAAAAAAATTCTAATTTTTTGCGGAGCTGCGTGGCGCAACGCACCCGTGCCACTGTCTCAAGACACTGATCAGTGTCGGCACCGATGGAGATAGATTAAAGCTAGATGGCAGCATTAGTTTGGGCTGTAGAGGGGGTGTTCCGAGTGACCGACCTTCCCCCTACATTTATATGGCAGTACTTGAGAAGTGGCCAATCAAAGCGATTCCAGGTTTGTTTGCAAGCCACTGAAGCCAGTAGTCACGCCTTGATATACGAGTATATTGAGTTAAAAGTCATGATTGTTTAATAGTTAAATATTGTCTAAAACATTATAAATAATGATTTTCTGTGCTGTCAAACTTTGTAATAATAAGCTATAAGTAAAAAAAAAATACGTAACTGGCATCTCAGCCGTGATGTCAACTTCGAGTTACAAAAATGGTGGAGAATGGGGAATTAACTTGGTGTTGAAAACCCCCTGATGGACTCTCTATTGAGAAGTCTTCTAAGGAGGACGTGATGTCCTCACGCAACTCTAGCTCCAAAACATTCCGGCGGGATTGTTCAAGAACTTTTGATTTGTAACGAAACTTTAATTTAAGTATCTTACTTTCGACTCTAGTGACGATCCTGATCTTAGGAATAAGAATCGCATTAACCTTAGATTGGAGGATGTAAATAGCCTTATTGGCTGAGCTCCTCCATTTAAACTTCAAACAACAACAACCCCCTGATTTTTGGGGGGAAATCAGCCAGACTGACTGGGTGCAAGAAAAAGTGAGTGATTTGTAGAACTACGGTATATTGGAGGATGTAAATAGCCTTATTGGCTGAGCTCCTCCATATAAAACTTCAAACAATCAATCAAAATCAACTACGGTATATACTAGTCTTTTGATTATGTGTATATCGATAACTACTCTGTGCTCTTCTCAGAAAATTCAAAATTTTCGCGTTTTTTCGTAATCGCACTCCTTTGCTTTCTCAGACGAGATAGGCCTAAGCCTATGATAATAAAAACCCACTCGGGATGCCAGTGGGCATCGAAACTGCTGTGGAAATAAACTCTCTCTATTAGAGTGGGTTTTTATTATCATATTTTGACATTCACGTAGAAAAAAGTGAAGTGTTTTGGTCTAAGCCTAGCTTTGCAAAGTAACATGCAGTGGCGTTAGTGTGATAGATTTATAAGCAATATATGTATATCGGAATCGTTGCCCCGTTATTTGGCGAAGGTTGTTAGAAACAATCATTACCTTGTGTAATGTATACTATTGTAATATAAGTGGGAGGTGATAGGTGGACGGGCAGGCGTTAGTAACTAAAACAGGGTTCATAGCGACCTGGAAAGTCTGGGAAGGTCAGAGAATTGAAAAAAATGGTTTGGGAAAGGAGTTTTGTTGCGAAATTTCAGGGAAAACAAAAAAAATTGGATGGTAGGGAATTAACATGACCTAAAGAACCATAAGCTATGGCAGTCTTTTCGGTTAACCTTCGTAGTTATAGGACGTACCTAGAATTGCTTGAAAACAAAGAGTTTAAATTAGATTACTGAAACCAGTTAGTTTAAGCTTGGTTATACATTTTACACCCTGATTGTGTAACCACCAAACTTAATAATCCACTTTTCTTACATTAAGTGCAGTCTTAGTGTCACATCAAAGGGCCAGGCTTTGCCTGGCTAAGGCTTGGCCAATTAGGCCTAGGCTCATATACTGAGATTCATACTTAAAGCTTCTATCGATTGTTAATTACGATTTAGACTTTATCACTTTTTAATTGTAACCTCCTAGTCTCTGAATAGGATAGGTCCATTGTGTTAGGGGTCCTCGGCTCGGCTCGGGCTTTTGCCTAGCCTGAGTTCTGGGGATTCACCTGGTTACGATATGGCTGACAGTTCAGACCTCGAGAGGTTGCGAAGTGAGAGGTTGCATGAATCTGATTCAGAGGAGGATGTCTCTCAAGATTGCTCCATCAGTTATTCGGGCTCATTCTCCTTCTTTGCGTTCGCCCCCACCAAAGGTTCGGAGTAGAGAGGTGGATGGGCCTTGTGAAGCTGGTGTGGTTGGAGGAGATGTTTCTCCCCAATCTGGTCTCCAGGGACTAGATAATGTTGGGCCTAGCTGGGCTCCTCCTACTGCGCCTATGGCCCGTATAGATTCAGAGCTCTCAGACCCAGTGAGGGCATCCTTTTTATATAGAATTACCCCCAAGAAACAAGATCTCTTTTGCGTCAAGACCTTTGGCCTTTAGCATAGCACTAAGGGATTCGCCTTTCCATGGGTTGGGTATGCAGGCACCAGTCTTCCAGAGACGCTCTGGCACGGTGCAAATAAAAACTACCTCTGCCTTTCCCTCCTAGTTTTTGGGAACTCCCTGGAAGTTGGGCCCATGGGAGGTGGATTGTTCTTTAGTTAGCGATACTCATATTGTGCATGGTGTTATAGGACCTATAGATTTGGAGGAAGATCTTACTAGCTATTAAGGATGAGTTAATTCATAATGATTATCCAGTAACAAATGTCAGTAGACTTACAAAAAGAACAGGTTCAACATATGTTCCAATTCAACAGGTTAAAGTCTCTTTCAATCAGGGTTTCGGAGCCGGAGTCGGTGGAGCCAGTGAATTTTACTTACCTGGAGCCGGAGCCAGAAACCTTGAAAATACGGCTCCATGGTCTGGCTCCGGGCGATATATTGCTACCTAAATTGTTATTTGTTAAATATAGGTTTAGTTGCAAATTATAATTCTTGTAATATATTACGAAAAATGGTATCATAGGATTCTTGGATTTTATGGAGGTGTGGGAGTTGCAGGAATAATCTGCAAATTTCCATTTTTTAACCATTAAATATTTGGGAAGATTTGTCTTAACAACACTTAATTATATAGGTAAAATTTTTTTTATGGCGGTGGAGACCTTAGGTAGGTAGGTACTAACTATTTATCTAAGTAGGTAACTACCTAGATACATACCTAGTAAGGTTGGTCCTTCTGACTTGGATTGAACTATTTTTATTTTTAGGTCAATTATCTTATATTGCTAAATTTCTTTTTTTTCAGATTCTTTGTAATTTGTACTTGATTCTTTAATTATAATTATCAGTCTATGACCCTTCATAATGGATAGAGATTCAATAAAGAAGTCTGATATATTCAAGTATTTTATTGAAAGTTCAGATAAGAAACACTATGTTTGTATTTGTGAAGTTTCTGATGCTTCGGGAAATATTTCAACGTGTGGAACTAAAATTACCAAGCCTCAAAGCAAAAAGCCTGATGTCTCCTCAAGAGCATATAATTTGAAAAGACACGAGTCGATTACATCCTGAAATATCAAAAATGATGGAAGAAAAGAAGCAAATGCTTGAGCTTTCAAGACCCAGTACTTCTGCCAGTTCAAAAACTAAAGCAAACCAGCAAAACATTACTAAATTTTTGATGTCTCAAAAAGTCACTATCTCAATGACTACAGATAATTTTAAAAATAGCATAATTGAGTTAGTTGTTAAAGATTCTATGCCTCTATCTATGTTTGAAAAGCCAGCTATGCGCAGTCTACTAGAAGAAATGGCTCAGAAATTCAAGATTAGTTTAGATAAAGACAATATCCGTCATTTAGTGATAGAAAAATCAAAAGAAGAAAAATTTGCTCTCAAAGAGCAATTAAAAGGGCGCTTCATATATTTAAAAGTTGATGGTTGCACACGAATACGGACACATTATTTTGCCATCAATGTCCGATTTATTGATGATGATAATAAAATCCTCACCCGCACTATAGCAGTAAAAGATACACATGCTCAGCAAACTAGTGACTACCTGCATGATCTAATTATGAGAACTCTGGAAGAGTACGGCATACTGAAAAATTTGTGCTCTGCATTGTCAGTGATAATGCATCAAATATGATTAAAACTGTTGAGAAGTTGAATGATAATCAAGAGGCAACTTCAGAAGATGATATACAAACATTTGGTGAACATGATGATGATTCAACACACACTCAGGAAGTGGCATCTTGTGTAGAAGAAATTGACAGTATTGTATCTGAAATTTCACACTTCTCCAGAATCAACCACATGCATTGTGGTGCACATACCTTGCAACTTGCTATTTGCGATGGATTGAGAGATAAACATGCTACCTCTCTCATAGGTAAGTTGAGACAGGTTGTAGTAGCAGCAAGAAACCCAAAAGTGGAAGAAATAATTAAAAGACGTGCAGGCAAGGTTGCTATTTTAGATCAACCTACTCGATGGGGCAGCACTTATTTAATGATAGAGCGCTTATTAGAATTAAAACCTGTACTCTTGGACATGGCAAATTCAAATGTGAATCTTTCAGAAATAATGTGGGAACAAGCAAGAAGATTGGAAAGAGTACTGTACCAGCCATATATAGTAAAAAAAAAAATTCAAAGTGAAGATTTGACTCCCGGTCAATTTTTGAAAGAGTGGAAATCTTTGATGTATTTTCTTTCCAAGATAGAAGGCACCATAGCTGATGACATTAAAAGTTCCATGGAAAGGAGAGAGAATATTTTACTTGATAATGAAGTATTGCTTGCTGCTGTTTATATAGATCCTAGATATAGATGCTTATTAACATCTGAACAGGTAGTTAAAGCCAAGGATGCCCTATGCAATATAGCAATCAGAATGAAAAGTAACCTAGACCTTTCAAATAAAGTCTCTCTATTAAGAGAGGAATGTGGAACCGAGATTATTGCATCATCATCAAATTCATCATCTTCCACCACTTCTGATGTCAGCAAGTTTGATTTTGAAAAAATTATTGATATTTAACATGGTAAGAAATCAAAACGTCCTCGTTTAGAAAGTGAACTAATACCACCTCTCAGTCCAATGTGTACCCTCAAATTGCAAGTTGAGGAATCTTTTCCTAAGATTGAAAAATTTGACTGTTCGTCAAAACTGTCTTGAACAAGTAATAGAAAGGTATCCTAAAGTTATAAGAGATGTTGCAAATCTCTAGTAGCTATGCCTTCAACACAAGTCAGTGTTGAATGGCTATTTTCAGCACTGAAAATTTTAAAATCTGATTTAAGGGCACGTATGAAAGAAGATATTGTTGAGGCTATGTTATTTTTAAGAACAAATGTTTATAAGTAAACTTAGATAAATAATTTTAATTCATAATTTTTTTTATGGAAACAGATTTACAAGGAGAATATCTTGATTTTATGTTTAAAAATTAGTTTCCTACCTTAGCTACATTAGTAAAAATTTCTGCAAAAGTTATTATTTTGCTTTCATTTTTTAATACAAGGAGTATTATGATTTATGATACTGTAAATGTATCATTGAATTTGCAAACTTTTTAATTTTTTAATATAGTTTGAACTTTAAAGATAAAGTCTGATTTAAGGTTACACTTAAAAAAATATAATTGAGGTCATCTTGTTTTAAAAAAAAAATTATAAATAAACTTAGTAATTTTCATTTTCAATTATTTTAAGGAAACAGATTTACAAGAAGAATATCTTGATTTTATGTTTAAAATTAGTTTGATTATACCTTAGCTAGAATAAAAAAAATTTGCATTAGTTTTCATTTGTTAATCCAAGGAGTAGTATTGATTTTATAAGCGTAGGGTAAATGATTTTGTAAATTTTCTTTTATAATATGTATTAGTAGTTTGAACTTTTGACTTTTAGTTGAATTGCTTTTGTTAATTAAATTACAAAATTTTTGACTAAAAGAAAATCTCTTTTTAAGTAAATAATATAACCTATTAAAAATTTAAAAACTGAATTTTTTGAAATATTCAGCTCTTTTTCAAGCCAAGTTGGCTTTCATGAAGCTTTCAAGTTTCAACACTTAAAAAAAGATGCATATATTATCTCAGAAAGTTTGATTATTACTATTTTCCATACGAGAATTCTTAAGTTTGAACTTTGAACTAATTAGGAGGCAAGTTTCTCTAATTTATATAAGCTACCATTGTTAATAAATATTTAATATCATTTAGTTTTCATCATTTTCCTTTAGTTATTTAAATAACTTCATTCTATCATTATATTTGCCTAATTTAAAATCATAAGAAATTTAAATTTTGAGTATTAAAGTGATTTAATAATAAAATATTTTTGTGCAATATTTTAAATTGGACAATTAGTTATATAAATCTAGATATTTATTTTATAATTAACAGAATTTACTATAAAAGAGCCGGAGCCGGAGCCAGACTGTAAAAAATTTCTGCTCCGGAGCCGGAGTTGGAGCCAGAAGTTTTTTTACCGGCTCCGAAACCCTGCTTTCAATGCACAAGTTCTTCCAGTAAAGATCTATATAGCATATATACCATATAGAGTTCGTCAGTTTATTCCACATCCAATTCAATGTTTTAAGTGCCAGGTATTTGGTCATATGGCTAAGTCCTGTAGGTCAAAAACAGTGAGATGTGTTTATTGCTCTGGAAGTCATGTCTCCTCTTGTCCAAAGACTACTAAAATTTGTGCCAATTGTTCAGGTCCCCATACAGCTAGCTTCAGTGGCTGTTCTTATTTTAGAACAGCACAGGAAATAGAGAGGCTCAAACTTACATCTAATCTAGATTAATGGTAGACACAGGGCTTGGGATACAGGTATGTCAGGTTCTCCAACACCAACTGCCTTAAATTTATTTAATTTTATTCTCTTTGGATTTTGTATTATTGACTCCAGTAGATCTCCCAACAAGATTTAACATTAATAATGGAAGTTATTCAATGTTGGATCTCTCGTTATGTAGAGGTAGGTTTGCTCCTAACTGTACTGTGGCCATTGGTGGAAGCCTGGGTAGTGACCACTTTCCTGTCCTCACTGCTCTGCAAATTTCACCAGTATCCACTCCTCATAAACGACGTCCAACTTGGAAACTACATGACATAGTTTGGAGAATTTGGTCTAGAGCACTTCCGGATGCCCCTGCTATAGAAGGATCTTTAGATGAGAAAATACAACACTACAGCCTTATTAGTGGAAACAAGTACCTCTACACTGAAGAAGACAACAGGAAGTTTTGTTCCTAAATACCACAAATGCTGGTGGACAGAGGATTGCAGTGTGGCAGTGGCCACCCGCCGTCGGGCTTGGCATTTTTATTCCTATAACCCAACTCAATATAATAAGATCCTCTTAAATAAGGCAACTGCTATAGCTCGTCGTATTATTCGTCAGGCAAAGTGAATTTCATGGAGTTGGTTTTGTTCAAACCTGTTTCACTACACCTTCCACTGAGGTTTGGACTCAAATTAGGAAAATCATTAAGGGTACAGATTCAAACTTCACTTACCCTATTGTTGTAAATGGTTCTATACTAAGTGATGTATGTGACAAAGCAGAAGTTTTGGGGGCCTTCTTCCATTCATTTTTTGGGACTAGCAGTTATTGAAGATGAGGAATTTTGCAGGGACATGCAGTCTTCCTTATTTCTTGATTACAATGAAGATTATAACCTGGACTTCACATTGCAGGAATTACAATTCTCCTTAAGGGAATGTGAACATACAAGAGGTGGTGCAATGGGACTGGATAATATACATAAATATTTTCTTAGTCATCTTCCATTGGAGTACTTGCCATTTCTATTATCAGCATTCAATGATAGCCTGAGCACAGGGGTCTATCCTTCATCATGGAAACAGGCAATCATGATTCCTATCCTCAAACCACAGAAAAACCCTTCAAGTCCATCTTCATATCGTCCCATATGCTTATTATCCTGCTTGGGTAAAGTACTAGAGAGGATGGTCCAATTTAGGCCGGGCTGAAACTCAAGATAGAATTAATCAGTCATTAACAGTTGGCTTTTGATATAAAAAATAAGATTCCTGAAAAAAATAATTGGTGGCCACCAACGTGTGTCCGGCCACCCCTGTTTTTGTAAAAACATCTAATGCCGCACTAGCAAAATCAGGAAAATGGCAATATCTCTTCTGAACATGCTAGAGAGATGGTTTGCATACCAAACGATGCAGAATTTGATTTAGAACAAATTATTAAGAGTGGTATTTTTTCATAAAACCTTTAGTTTTTGAGTTATTTTAGAAAAACTAATTTTTGGGGCCCATAGACCCCCTTTCGACGGACCTTAGTGACAAAAGAAATTCTAAAATAAGCATGATTTGGCTTTTTGATTACTAACATTGCCCTAAAAGGATGTTGACATGGACATAGTGATCACATGATATGACTTTTCCTTGTTATCTTGCATCCATTATGCTTAATTAAAGAATAGAGCCTAGAGGGTGGGGCTGCTTCATGAACTTTTTTTAAACGTAATAAATTGAAAACTTTTTTTTTTTAGGTGCCTTTGTTATAAGTTTCCAACTGCAATTTGTCATTGAATTCAACATTTGCAATATAAAGTATGACTTCTACAAGGAAAACAGTTGCTAAAGTACTTGGCGATGTACGTTTTATGCCAGCAGAACAGTTTCCTTTAGGGAAATTGCCTACGTTGAAGCAAGTTATTGAAAGGTGTTTGTGTTTCGGAGACTATAAAACAGATGCTGTACTGAGAGCTTAAAGTGAAATCATTGTGACTAAGAGATTAAGATTACCAATAAATTATTCATTGACAATAGATATGTAAATCTACTTTAAATATCATAACAGATATCAAGTAAGTGATAGAGCAGGAGTGGCTATTGGTTCTGCTACATTGGTGGACTTTGGAGTAATCACCCCAGATAACATACAAAATGTTATTGATAAGTATGTTTTTAATCACTCTAGATATTACATTTCTTAACTTCTGCTATAAGTTCTAAATCACCAGATTTACTATTATTTTTAATTAGCATCAAAATTTCTATTTTGTATTTATATTAATTAGTTTCAAACAGGACACTGATATTTGTATTTGTATTTGATAATGCTAATGCAGTAATGCATGGCCAATATTTTTGAAATACTTTTCAGAAACAAGTTGAGAAGGGAGAGAGCTAAATTGAGAGCTGAAAGGAAGAAGTGATATTTGAAAAAGTGACTGGCATTGGCTTTGATGGTAGAAAGGATGCTACACTTGCTGTTAACAAAGTAAATGATAAGTATTATACATCCACAATCCTAGAGGAACATTGTCATTACTGAAGAACCAGGTAAATGAAAATGATTGTCATACAGTTATAGGCGTTATGCTGTTATATTACTGTACTATAAAGTAATATTTCAATTACTTAAAAAATTTTCTTTTTAAGTGACAACTGTCCAGTTAACTTTATTCCTTCCTTTTTCATTTTTATTTAATTGTAAAATTAATTAAATTTATTTTCAGATGATTTCTACCTTGACCATTTTACCCCGGAGAGTGGCAAAGGCATTGACATTGCTCATGGCATTTATAAGATCATTAAAGGGGCAGAACTTGAGGCCAAATTAAACTTGGTTAAAGCAGATGGGACAAATACTAACACAGGACATATGCATGGGTCAATCAGATATTTGGAAATGTTTTTAGGCCCTATTGGTTCTCAGCTCAATGGGGATGTCAGAATGGAATGTTGTGGACTTCAAATCTATACCTTATCCCTCATTTGTGCTGCTTCCAAATGAGGTGGTCAATAATTTATCAACAGACCAATACTATGGATACTGCATCTGCTGGGCAATTATTACTGGTGAAGTGGATGAAGACCTTGCACTCTTAGAAGTTGGCCTACTAAATCACTCTCGATGGCTCACCTTAGCCTGTAGAATTCTTCGCTTTTATGTTTCACAAAAAAGACCCAGTAAGAACCTCAAAATCATAGTAGAATTCATCATCAAAGTATACTTTCACAGTTGGTTCAATATCAAGGCTAATAAGAGGCTAAGTGATGGGTCAAGAAACCTATTCAATATGATCCAAAGAGTAAATAAATCCCCTGATGGGAAAATTAGAGAAATTTGTTATGACGTATTAAACAATAACAGCTATTTTGCTCATGGTGAAAATATTTTAGTTGGAATGCTGGCTGATGAAGATGGAGGTGAGGAGGTGTGCTGTCAATAAAGTTCTGTGTCTGAGGGGAGTTATAGAGGATTTTGATGATGAATCTGGTAGTAGCAATGATTTTGCAGGTGGAATAATTGAAAGTGATGATGAGAATGAAGAGGATCATGAAGGTGGTACTGATGAATATCCTGCTATAGATGAGAATGTTAGGGTCTTTAGAAAGCCAATCATCAATTTCAAAGCTTCTGCATACCACAAGCTGTCTGCTATGTCCCAATGGGAAACTGTTCCACCTGTATTAAAAGAATTCAGTAATGATGAACTGTGTGATATCATTAATACCGCATTGAAACTGGATAATGAGTGCCACAGTCAGAATGTTGAAAGGCACATCAAGCTTGTCACTGAAGCATCCTTGGCTGTTGTAGGTCATGAGCGTAGAGATGGTTTATTAGAAACAAATTAGATCACGTAAATTAATGAAAGATTTTGTCTAAAAAATATTTTAAGTTCTAGATTATTATTTATCATGCTAAAATATGACAAAATGACAATTTGTTAATTGTATAATTTAATGTTTGGTGTTTTGGAATGTCAAACAGCATTTTCAATGAATTTGAAATGGCTGATTTTGATTGATTTTGATTGCTGATTGAAAACCACTAATACATGTCAATTTGCAGCTTGAGAATGTTTTATTGTGTTGACATTCAGTCGAAAGGGGGTCTATGGGCCCCAAAAATTAGTTTTTCTAAAATAACTCAAAAACTAAAGGTTTTATGAAAAATACTACTATTAATAATTTGTTCTAAATCAAATTCTGCATCTTTTAGTATGCAAATCATCTCTCTAGCACAGTGGTTCTTAACCGGGGGGGCGCGCCCCCTAGAAACAGGAATTTCTCTAATTGTATTTGTTATTCTCTTAACGAGAGCATGGGCTAATATTGAGAATGTTATTTTGATTGAAGGGGGGCGTGGAGGGAAGGACCAATTCCTAGAGGGGGCATGGTAGTAAAAAGGTTAAGAACCACTGCTCTAGCATGTTCAGAGAAGAGATATTGCCATTTTCCTGATTTTGCTAGTGCAGCATTAGATGTTTTTACAAAAACGGGCATGGCCGACACATGTTGGTGGCCACCAATTATTTTTTTCAGGAATCTTATTTTTATATCAAAAGCCAATTGTTAGTCACACTGATAAATTAAAATCAGGCAGCAGAGTTATTTGCCATCCAACAGGCATTGTGTTTTTTAGTATCCAGAAGTAATGCTTGTAATGTCCTAATAATTACAGACTCCCAGACCTCTCTTCACCTGATCAACTCACCCACACTCACTACATATCTGGCTTTAACAACTTCTATCCATTCTTTACTGAAGACCCTCTCTGTTTCAGGTATTCTGGTTTCCTTCCAGTGGGTTCTGAGCCATGTTGGAATTACAGGTAATGAGATGGTAGATACGCTGGCCAGGGCTGCTCATTCCCTCCCTGCTATAACTTCGCTATATTTCCACCCAAGCGAGGGTTTTGCAGTAGCTAAAGTGGCAGTGCAAAATGATTACAAAACCCAATGGGAGAGATTACGGCACTCAACTCTCTATGGAATGTTTAAGCCTTCCTGGGGCACAAGAAATTGGCCTGTACCATCTTCCCACTATAAAGCTTCTATAATATTTAGATTCCATTCTGGCCATGTAGGCCTTCAGGCTTACTTACACCGGATTGGACTAGCCTTCTCCCCATTATGTGTTAGTTGTAATTTACCAGACACACTGTCCCATTTCTTTCTTTTTTGTCCATGTTATACTAGGCAAAGGAAAAAATTAAGATTCTCTCTTTTGCAATATGGTGTCAGGGACTTTACTTTATCAGTCCTATTAGGTGGGGATAGTTTTTCCCCCCATTGATACACTTCACTCTGGACCAAGTATTCAAGTTTGTAGTGGCATCTGGGCGGTTGAAAGAGTTTTAAATCTTGCATTGTATACCGATTTTCATTCCCACAGGTTTATTAATCAGTTATCTCCTAGTTACTCCATCTGGCTGTTACTGTTGACTTAGTACTTGGTTCCATTTTTCAGTTCATGTTTCATAGAACTAACAGGCCTCATGTTCATCCCTTTCTGAGTGTTCTGGAATTGGCCCCAGAACTGAAGAGGGTAATGGTGTGCTTTCTCTATTGCTGTCTCATCCCATAATAATAGACCCAGCACTTGATGTAGGAACAGTGGAAGTTCTCCTGGAACAAGGTGTTTTGGTCTTGGAGGATGTAAATAGCCTTATTGGCTGAGCTCCTCCATATAAAACTTCAATCAATCAAGCTATGGCAGACTCTTAAAATACTTTTCTTCACCAAGGATTCTGAAGTAGTAAGTTTTATGATAGAAGTCTGTGGAATCATCAACAGTCTGTAAGGAAATGGCACTCCTTGCCTTACTGGAGCTATCAAATGGTTTCTGTGTACAGAATAGGTACTCAAATTTCTTGACCAGCCAAGGAAGAAATAGTTATCAAAGGGAGTGAGTGAAAGTACAGGCAGTTTTTACATAGTGGAGCCACCTCGATGGGCCGAAGTGGCCCCGAGTGTGCCCATTATAAAAATTTATGATGTTCTTAAAGTGATGTGAAAGAAAATAAAATCTCTAGAAGAATTTAGAAAGAGAGCAGGAGTGCAAGCTCCCATCAATAAAGACATGACTGAGAAAGAGCTGTAACAATTGCTGTAACAATTGTGTAAAAAATAGTTCTGCTTAAATGAGTTGGCTGCTTTATAACCATAATAGTAAGATCATTGGTTATCCTCATTCCTTGTCCATGTAAAATGTAATTTAGGTTCAAAGTTTTTAATGTCTAAAAGAGATGTTGTCCATTATGTTTTGGCTATAATTTTTTTTTGTTTAAAATAAAGTAAGCTTATAATGAGATTTAATAATAAAGGGAAAACAAGGTGTATGTGTATGCATATATGCAAGGGGATGGAGGAGGATGTTTTGAAGTGGAAAAAATGGAAATTTGATCAGGGAAATGTTTGCAAAATTGTCAGGGAAATCATCTCGCAAAATTCATTATGAACCCTGTAAACACATTTGGAACCTTTACACTGTAGCCTGAATTTATTAATTATTTATGATTATGTTAATTTCTGATTTTCAGCCTAGATTTACCAGAGTAGTTAACAATAAGTTACTGAACTAAGCTACCAAAGATATATATTAAAAAAATACCATAAATGCCTCTTCGAAGATCAGCTCGAAATGCAAATAAAAGTAAGTTGTCATCTAGCCTAGCCTTAGGCCAGACTGTACAATCTGCTTAAATTTTCTGACGTGTTGTGCTAAGATTTTTCCATACTATACTCGCCTGACTCAAGAGTTTCAACTGAGATTACTCGAAGTTGACATGTAAGACCAAAGTTTAAAATTGAAGTTTTGACATATTAATTTATGGATTTTCTTTGTAAGTGCATTTTTTAAAGTAACAACTTTTGGTAAATGTTTAGAATAACTCCAAACTGTTCAATTTCCATAAATTATGCATTCATAGATTTGTTTATAGGTAAATATTTACTCTTACACTGGTCTCCGGTAGATAGTTTTAAAAGTTGGTTTTCAATGTTTTTCAATGTGCTGAATTAAAAAAATGATACTCATTTCCATCACAAATCATTTGTTAAAAAAATGATACTCATTTCCGTCACAAATGATTTAGAGTTATTGAAGCTTAAAGCTTTTAAAACTTTCTACCCTTTTTTACCTAACCTAAAACAACCTAACCTAACCTATTTTTATACTCATATTTAAGTCATATCTTTAACATTGAAAACCAGCTTTTAGAACTTTCTACTGGAGGCTGGTGTAATAGTAAAGAAATACCTGTTTGGTATGTTTATATCAGACACACATTTCTGATAGTCTGAGGTTGTGCAAATGCCCCAAAACTGTTATGCATGATTTTAGTTTTACAGCATTTACCAAACCTGACTGTGTTTCTTGTATAAAAACGAATCCATGAATGCATAATTTATGGAAATTAAACCAAATCAAACCAAACCTAACCTAACCTCCATCATGTGACTTAGCTATTAGTGAGGTGGGTAAAGTTTAGCAATGGAAAGCTTTCTTATTTTTGTCAACTACACAAATGGCTACAGGTATTTCCTTTATCATCCTTTTTTAGAAACAATAATTCACTTAACAAAATCCTGTGATCACAGAAAATGGTTAATATTTGTTTTAATGTCCCTTTTGTTTTCGCTTAGAAAGAGTTAATTTTCTGCTATTTTCACTTTTGATATGCGTTCAACTATCTACATTTTTGGAAAGTAATTTTTTTGGAGCAAATGACAAAAATAAAATTTGAAAGAATATATTAAGGGACTGACTAGGAAATATTTTGGCCTAGGTTAGGTCCCCTCCTTCCCCCCCTATCCAAAAACCCCCAATTCCCCATGGGTTCTCCTATAATTGTTGAGACAAAAACATTTTCTTGGTGTATTTTTGTGTTTCCTTCAAATCTGACCTTCATTTTCTGGTAAAAATCATTTCCTCAAGAATGGGATTTTCCTGAGGAAATGAAGGTCAGATTTGAACAAAATGCACCAAAATACACCAGAAAAACATGTTTTTGTGTCAAAAATGAGGGGGCAGTTAAAATGAATCTTTACCTAGAAAAATTTAAAGGCCGCATCCTCATCTACAGAAAGTTTCACAACAGCTTCACAAAATGTATAAGAACAACCTTTGCACACACAACTTGTGTTAAACTACTTAGCAGTCTACCAAAAACATCCCCTTATGGTATCTCCCCATCATATTTATTATAGTACCAATATGCTATCTCCCCACCAAATTTGCTATAGTGCATATAACAGGATATAATTATTTATTAGGTAAAAGTTGTCTGAAAAGAATCAAAACCTACAGGAAAATTATTGAATGCCTGGTTAGGTCATCTGTTACACCCTTGATGATTGGTTTGGCTAAGTTGTGATATTTTCATTAAAACTAACAAAAATATCACAACTTAACCTAACCAGTTGACAAGGGCATACACTTGACCTAACTGGGCATTCAATAATTTTCAAGTAGGTTTCAATTAATTTTAAGTAAATCAGTTTGGAGTTATTCTAAACATTTACCCAATTTTTCATATTAAGCGAGATTTTCACAAAGGAAAAGGAGAATTTTGCTAAAAATGGGAGCACTGTGAAAGAATTTTGCAGATTCTGTAGTCTGGGCTTCAGGTAACTTAATATCTAGTTTATGGTTTAAGTTCATTGGCCAGGATAACATTTTGGCTCTATCCTATGGTAGTCTTTTATCAGGCCTAAGGATTTTTAGCTCTACAAATTGTAGTATCAGCCAGGATGAATTGGTCATATTTATACTTAAAACCATTAAAATTAAAAACTAATTTTTTAAACACTATTTGTAGACTATCATTCCCCAGATAGGTTAATTTTTTCTTCTTAGTATTAGGAATTTTATTTAAATTAAAAAATCAATTTTTTTGTACATATAAAAAACTACTTTTAAAAGGTATTTCTGATAACTGACCTTGTGCAAAACTTTTTGAAACAGGTGTATCATTTTGCGAGCATAGTATTTTGAGAATATTAAAATACACTTTAACTGGATGTTTTTGAGTTTAACATTGGAAACTACAGATTAATTTTCAGTGTTTGAGTTTAGGTTAGGTTAACAAAATAAATAGCTAATACTAAAAATACTTTGTTTTTAATACAAAATTTAAAATACAAAATGAAAAAATAGCAAAAAAAAAAGTTCCCAGTGTTAACCTGAGTATCATCGAGTTTCTGATGCTAAACTCAAAAATATCCTTTTAATCCATTATATTTCACTCTTTTCTCAGAAGCTTTAAGTCAGAAGGGGTAACCAATTCAGTTGAATTCACCCCATTTTGAGAGTAAGGTCCCATATGTAGGGGTGAATTATTCATAGTGGGTGTGAATTGGACATATCTTTTGATCAATATATATATCAAACATGCATTTTATTACAGTAAAACCTGTAGTTCTAACTCAGACTAATTAGGGGGGGGGGGGGGTAGAATTGATTAACCATGTAATGTTACCCCACTCTTTCACTCTTGGTGAACACAGGATTTTAATTTTGGCAGAAATATTGTAATAAAAATAATATATGAGAAATCCACTAACATGGTCAAAATACTAGGTAGGTTTTTTTTTTCTCGTTAATTTAAACCTGGGTGGGTAAAAGTGGGTTACCCACTTTGGTGCCAACCCAGACTTAAAGGCTTATGAGGAAAATAGGGTTAGGTATATACTTAGTCTAAAATTTTTACCCTTTATATATATTAGTTTGCGCATTGTTTTTGTGGTATATACTTTCTGAAAGAAAAATGGGTTAAGAACAAAAATAGCTGCAATAAAAATACACCCCCCTTTTAATAAACTGTACTACTGTACTTCATGCAAAAATCTACAGATCTACAGAAGCTAAGGCTAACAAAGACTCTAAGGCTAGCTCGAGAGAAAGAAGAGAGTAGGGGGTTAAAAGAAGAGAATATAAGGGGTTAAGTAAGTAGCAAAACCTATCATTCGTGGGTTAACATTCATTCAGAAAAAGAGAGAGAAAGACTCCCCATCATTATTTGCCAGCCACTGCCAACAAGTCAGGATAAAAAGTCAGAGAATAGGGAAGTGGTGAAAAATGAAAAGAAGTAAAATAAGAATGCTTACAAACCATGCAAACACAGTCCTAACTCAAAGAAACAGTCATACCATGCAAACTACAGACATACAAGTAGAGAGAGGATGAGAAAAGAACAAAAAAAAAAAAGTTATGAAGAGTATACAAAATGTGGGTTAGTTTATGCTACGAGCTACATCTAAATTTGTGTGTCTAATTTTTTTTTTATATTTTAACATTTTTTTAATAATATAAATTTAATGCTGGCATGTCACAAGCTGGCATCAATTGTCAATAGACTCAAACCTTGACTATCACCCCCAGAGCTCTTGTTGCTAAATGTTTTATTTTAAATGATGTTAATATTTTTAAAATGCCTATCTAAACAGTTCTTAAACATATTAAAGCTGGTAGAGTTCACAATGGATGCAGGAAGATTATTTCATTTATCAAAATAGACATATGAATGATGATGATATATGAATGATGAAGCGAAGGCTAACAAAGACCCAAAGATCCACTCTAAGGTTAGCCTGAGAGAAAGAAGAAAGTAAGGGGTTAAAAGAAGAGAATATGGGGTTAAGTAAGTAGCAAAACCTATCACTCGTGGGTTAAAATTCATTCAGAAAAAGAGAAAGGAGGACACCATCATCATCCGCTGGCCACTGCCAACAAGTCGGAAAAATAGTCAAAGAGAATACTTCCAGTTGTTGCAGACCAGTCTTCCACTCCATAGGGAGGTAGAGGATGCAGCCCACTCTGCTGGAAAGGGGTGAAAGATGAAAAGTAGTAAAATAAGAACGCATTACAAACCATGCAACACATTCTTAACTCAAAGCAACACACACCTCCAGCAGTTGCAGACCAGTCCTCCACTCCATAGGAAGGTAGAGGATGCAGCCCACTCTGCTGGAAAGGGGTGGAAGATGAAAAGAAGTAAAATAAGAACGCATTACAAACCATGCAACACATTCTTAACTCAAACACTATCATACCATGCAAACTACAGACATGCAATGAAGAGTTATAGACATGCAAATAAGGAGAGAAAAAAAAGTATAAAGAATAACAAAAAGTGGGTTAGTTTATGCTATGAGCTACATCTAAGTTTGTGTTAGTCTAATATTTTTTTTTTTTTGCTGGCATGTCACAAGCTGTCATTAGTCATCAACAGACTCATCCCTGATCACCACCCCAGAGCTCCTGTTACTAATTCTTTTATTATTATATTAAACAACGTTAATATTTTTTGAAATGCCTATCTAAATGGTTCTTAAACACATTAACGCTGGAGAGTTCACAGCTGATTCAGGAAGATTATTCCATTTATCAATTACTTTAGATGTAAGGAAGTTTTTAGCAAAATTAGTAATAAAACATTTGCCACAATTTAAATCTGTTGTTATGAGTATTGCTGTTATTGAAAGTGAACAGTTTATCAAAATTTATTAATGATTTTGAAAACTTCAATAAGCTCCCCCCCCCCCTAATCTCCTAGTTTTGAGTGAATGCAAGTCTTAACTCCTTTATCCTATCTTCGTAAGGCTTGTTGCGCAAAGACAGAATTAGTTTCATGGTGCGACACTGAACCTTTCTAACCTATCAATATCCTCATGCAAATACGGGCACCAAAACTGAATGGCATATTCTAAATGAGGCCTGACTAGGGACTTGTAAAGGGACAATATAATATTCTTCGATTTAAATTCAAAATTACACGCTTTGAAGCCTATCATCCTATTAGCTTTTGCGCAAGACTCCAGGCACTGATTCCTAACTTTTAAATCCTTAGATATGCTTATGCCTAAATCTACTTCCTCGTCAATGCTCGCTAACTCTCTATCATCCACCATGTACATTTAATTATTGTTACGAGAACCTATATGCAAAACTTTATATTTGTCTATGTTAAATTGCATCTACCACTTATCCATCCACTCCATAATCCTATTTACATCGTCTTGGAGCCTATTTCTTTCATCCTCATTAACAACCTTACTGCCTATTTTAGTATCATCCGCTAATTTTGACAGGTTACTGGTCAATCCTACATCTATGTCGTTAATGTAAATTACGAATAGCAATGGGCCTAACACTGAACCCTGTGGGACACCACTACCTACTTCCAACCACCCCAATTCACTACCATTAACAATGACCCTCTGTCTCCTAGCACAAAGCCATTCCTCTAACCAGTTAGCTACTTGACCACGTATACTATGCGCTTTAACCTTCGCAATTAATCTTCTATGCAGAACTGTATCGAATGCTTTTTTAAAATCTAAATAAATAACATCAGCTGCTCTATGCCTATCGTATTTGCACACTATTTTTTAGAAAATTCTAACAAATTAGTTAAACAAGATCTGTGGTGTTGAAACTCATGCTGACTACTATTAATCAAATCACAACTTTCTAAGTGATCAATGATATGATCCCTAACTACAGATTCCAAAGTTTACTGACAATTGACATTGAGCTAATGGGCCTATTAGGGGGTCCTTAAAATTCAAAGTTGGGAAGTTTCAGCTCCCACCCCCAGAAATCATTCGAATGGTTGAGAAAACTCTCTAGTTGAATTTTTATTAAATCGGACAACATTTACCCCTCCCTCATTGACCTTGAACTTTTACCCCCGGAGTTGTTGCCCAGTTGCAGTTGTTGCCTGGTTAGCGATCCTGGGTCTGTAGGGTTCGCTTCCGAGAGTCCGGAAACTGGCAGCGGTGGCGAGCGACGACTTGCAGGAGGAACTGGAGTTGCTCCTCATCGTGGGTCACCGTCCGGTTGTACTCTTGGACGAGGGCAACTCCTCGCTCAGCATGGTCGTTGATTACGGCGAGCCCTCCCACACGTGCTGCTGCTGTCTTGGTCTTCCGCTTCGGCCAGGTCTCCGGGTCGACCTCGAGGAAGCCGTCCTCCAGTCGAAGTTTCTCGAAGAAACCTCGTGTGTTGGACGACGCCAGGTCTTCCAACTGAAGCCCGGCGAGTACTCAGTTTGGCAGCGTGGGCTGCTTCGCCGGGGACTCCTCACCACCCGGTTGTGGGGAGAGGCGATGATCTTCCTCTTCTGATCGATGGCGATCCCTGGATCGAACAGCGCCAGCGCCACCAGCTCCTCCGACAGGTACCAGAGGTGGTTCTGGAACTTGGTCAGCGCTGCCTTGGCCACCGCAGGGTTGATGTCAGAGTAGGCCAGCAGGTCCTTGAGGAGGGCGAAGTCATTTCGGGGGGCAGTTGCGACGATCGGAGCCTCCGTCCACGCCTTGGCGTAGACCCGACAGACGAAGATGTAGATGCTCCGGAGGCCACTCTCCTCCCTCGCCGTGAGTTTGAACTGCTGTCGGAACATCCAGACCTTCAAGGCGTAAATTGCCTTCGCCATCCAGCGGGCGTGGTGAATCGGCCCGGGAGCTCGGAAACGCACTCCTCGCGGGGGGACGTGACCGACGAAGAGGAGGGTGAGCTTGAGCAGCTCACGGTCATCGTCGCGCAGGTCCTTGCGCTCGACTATCGCCTTCTCAAACCACTCCGTGTCGACAGTGGTGAGCAGAGGAGCGACATCGGGGTGCGCAGCGCCGGACTCGTACTGGCTTGTGTCCAGGAAATCCCAGCACTCCTGAAAATGCTTGAAGAGGATCACGTCAGGACCGGACGTGGGGCCCATCACAGCCATGAACGCCGCACCGAGGAGGAGCTCCAGCACATGATGGCGGCACGCGAAGTAGAGCAAGTCTTTCGCGAGGTGTTGCTCGATGAGGACGCACGCTCCATTGTTCCGGCCGGTGTTCGAGGCGGTGGTATCGAATGACAAGCCACTCACTTGCTCAGTGAGCTCCCACTCCTCCAATGCGTTGAGGACGGCCTTGGCCATCTCAGAGCCCGTTCCACTCGGCAGCTTCGGGATGCCCAGGAGCTGCACCGCGCCATTACCGGAGACCAAGATGGGAAGCCGATCGACTTGCTCCTTGCTCGTCAAGTCCTGCATGAGCTTGCCGTCCCAGTGAATGACAAGATTGCCGGCCCTCAGCTCTTCCTTGAGCGCCACGTTGAGCCTGGAGCGGTGCCTGCGCGGTGTCGGTGGATGGAGCTGCAGTTGATATTGAGCTCTGCGACGTCGTGCCCAAGCGACCGGGCAACCTCTGTCAGGACGTAGACAGCTCCTCAGTCGGTCACCTTCGTGCGATCCAGCGACGACGCCACAGCCGCCGAAACGATGTTCGTCGTTCCCCGCCTGGAGCGCTTCGGAGCCCGAGGGCTCCCTTCTCCATGGTCGTCGCTCTCCACTGCGCTTGCGGCACCACTGGAAGAGGACGAAGACCACTCGAGCTCCACTCGGGCCGTAGATGTCGTCGCTTCTTCCTCGGCTCGCTGCCTCCGTCGGTCTTCTTCCCCTTGGCGTTGAGATGCGCGGGCATCGACAGCGGCTAGCGTCGAGTCGACGGACCCCAGCTTGCCGCGCCGACGGGGTTCGCGCTGAGCGAGGAGGAATGCCTTGTCCTCCTCATTCTTGAGCAGCTCCATGGTGTTAGCGGCAGCGACGTCGAACAGGTTCATCATCCGCTCGCTGAACTCGTCCTCCCGCTTCGCTTGAGCGCCAGCTCGCCCCTTGTTCCTCTTCACATCGTTGAACTCCTTGTGGAGCTTCTCAATCTTGGTGACGATGTGGTCCTTCTGGCGGAGGGGGATTCGCGCCTTGGACCACACCTCGGTGACGAGCTCGACGACCTGGTTGGCGGCCTCTCGAAGTGACTTCTTCTGGACGTCGATCCTGTAGACCGTCAGGGCCAAGACCTCTTTTTGCGAAGGAAGTTGCGACCCGGCGATTGATTCCTGCGGGGCAATCAGGTAGCGCAGCTTCGCTGCCATGATCCAGGTTATCTACTTAAAGGTTGAAGGAGTTATTCACTATTCAGTTTAAATTATAATCATTAGAATTTACAGTTTTACACACATTAGTTATCCAACCACTGACGGGTAGCTTGACTTATGGTTAAAGGAGTTATTCAGTTTAAATTATAATCATTAGAATTTACAGTTTTACACACATTAGTTATCCAATCACTGAAAGTCTGGAAAGAATGAAAAAAACAAACATTACAAATTATGTAACATTTACTTGAAAGTCAAAAAATTAACAATGGTAATGCTCAATGAGGGAGGGGTAAACGTTGTCCGATTAAAAACCTAAATCACCTAGAGAGTTTTCTCGACCATTCGAACGATTTCCGTGGGTGGGAGCTGAAAAATGTTCAACTTGAAATTTCACCCCCTAAGCAAGGACCACCCTAGGGCCTATAATGCTAGCTACTGTGCAGTTGCCTTTTTTAAAATTGGCCTGATGTTAGCTAATTTGAAGTCTTCAGGGATAATCCCCATTTTGAGTGACTGATTAAAAATCTTCGTTAAGGGGCCTATGATAGAATCTTTCAAATCTTTCAGATGTCTAGGATAAAATGAGTCGGGTCCTGGAGCCTTGTTAACTTTTAGCCTATCGATATAATGCGCAATCTGAGCCTCATAAACAGTTATTTCATCCAAAATAGTCACGCTGCTAAATGGATTGATATCATCCACATCGGGGACATTATTGATGTCTTCTGCAGTAAAAACTGTTGCAATAAAGTTCTTAAAAATGCCTGCCATCACCTGAGTGTCGGAAGCCAAAGTGCCATTAGCATCCATGAGAGGGCCTATATTATCTTTTATCGGCTTACAATCATAAGCTGATAAAAGATAATATTGGCCCTCTCATGGATGCTAATGGCGCTTTGGCTTCTGACGCTCAGGCAATGGCAGGTATTTTTGGATTATGTTTACTATCCACAGCTATAAGTATCTCTAAATTACGCTTAGCATTCCTAACTGATCTTTTAACCTGATGTCGAAGCTTGCTATATCTATTAACATTAGCTATTGTGCCATTGTGCTTATTAAGTCTATATGCTCTGTTACGCTCAGTTATGAACTCACCTATTTCCCTAGTCCACCACTTGGGCCTACCATGATTTCTAGTGCACTTGGGCTTACGAGGAATAAACTCCCTTTCGATATTCAAGAAACTATCTTTAAATGCCTCCCAATGCAAATTTTTGTCATTACCCATAAATAATAAAATTATTTATCTTTCACATTTTATTTAAGCATTATACTAACTTTTACAAGAAAGGAACTACCTATGTTTACACTCAAAATTATAAAACCAGCTAGTTTATTATTTTCTAAATAATAGTGATAATAGCAAAAACAATTCCTTTAACACTATTCAGATTTCAGATATACTGTAATCATATTGTTCATATAAACATGACAGATGCAGTGACTAGGAATGTAAATTATTTAGTAAAATACCAACCAACCCTATTTGGTGCAATGATAAACTAAATTTCTCATTTTTCTGTTTAATTGATACTTTAATAGTGGTTGGGACATAATCTTTGTCAGGATTTCCAATGAAAAATAGTAAAATACCTTAGCTGAAAGTACAGACTTTTTTTTCATGATGTTGATTATTGACAGTGTGACAGAAATGTTTAAAACAATCCACCCTGGATGGAAGGTTTTGAGAAGTTTATTGTGTTGTTGATCCTGGTTGAGGAGATATTTTCCCCATGGGGGATAAGATGGTGCCTGTATTCTTCCACAGGAACTACTTTGTTCACTGCAACACACGAATAGTTGAGTGCTTGGGCTGTGATCTGCGAGGGGTTGCCACAATAAATTGTGAATAAGCACTTCCGTAAATGGTGAAGGTCTACGATATTGTATTGTAAGAACACTACTTTAAAGTGTATAACTCGGTAAAGTGTACTAAACAGTTTCTGAAAGAAGAAATTATATATGTGTATATATGAAAAATCTAAAGTGAAATGTAGCTAATGAAAATATTTTAATAAACTACTCATTCATAGTTTTTAAAGCAGAATGAGACTATGAGGAAAAGGCAAAAAAGGAATTTATAAATAGCAAACAGAGAAAAAAATAGAGGGAATGAAAATGGTACAAGAGGAAACTGCAAAAAATGAACAGGAAAATCCCCCAGAAAAAGTGAGTAAATGGGAAGCAGAAATAAAAGAAGGACCCATAGAGGAAACAGAGGCACAAAACCAAGTTGAAAGATTTCAAACAAAGGACATTAGCAGCAATAGGAAAAAACAAGTAGACAATAAAGAAATCTGAAACCACCAAAAACAAAGGCCCCAAGTAGAAATGGGGAAGAAACTATATGTAAATATTATGTGAAAGGAATTTGCAGATACAAGGAAGGACAATGTATATACAAACACCCTCTCTTGTGCAACTACTACTACAATAATGGTCATTGCAAATTCTACCATCTGGACATTTGTGAGACCTATGTGACATATGAAACCTGCCAGTATGGGAGAAAATGCTACCATCATTATTTTCCAACAAGTTAAAGGACAAGTTCCAAATGACAATGGGAGGAATGTGAAAAAAAAAATATGTACACAAATAACAAACAAAACTCTTTAAACTGACTGACTGACTGACTGACTGACTGACTGACTGACTGACTGACTGACTGACTGACTGACTGACATGTTGCATCTGGCTTAAAAGCTGGGTCAGGTCCCCCAGATAGTGTCTTTGCTCCAAGTTCTTCTCATTTGTCACCTCCCTCCTGTGGGACAGGAAGGGAAGGTGTGTCAGTTCTCCTGGATGTGGTATGCGCCATCATCATAGGGTTTTTTGGCAAATAAAGCATTTGGTCTGCGGCTTCTTATTCTGTTTATTCGGAGCAGCCCTAGAACAAAAGTTCCAGGGTTCCACCATCCGAGGGATGCGTCTGGTAGGAGTGTTCTCTCCCACAGGTTAAACACAAATAGCAAACAAAATTTTTTTCAACATCTTGGACATAATATGGCTGCCAAGTCTTACACAGCAAATGCAGCTGACACAGCTGGGAACCCCCCAAGCTGGACTGCTTCCTGGCAAGAAGCTACCAGAACAGGTAGGTGGGAATGGATTCATCTTGGAGGACCATGTTAAACATGTGATACCAAGGAGGACAAACTTAAAATGCACAAGAGGCAATGCAAAACAAAGAAAATAAACATTGCCCTGGCAAATATTCAAGGAATAAAACTGAACAAATCTGTAAACAAAGTTTCATACCTGAAAGGATTTATGGATGAAACAAGGGTGGACATTGCATGCCTCACAGAAACACATCTTAAAGATTGCCAAGGAAACTGTGATAACTGTGAACACTATCAATAAGAAAGAATTGGATATTGATGGATTCAACTTGCTAAGAGTGGATAGAACAGCAAGATGTAAAGGTGGATGTGCTATTTATATACATTAGTCATATGACAGAGATGGTATGGTAATAATAAATCCAACAGCTTTGTGGAAACCCTCACAGTGAAAATAGAGAAACTAAACTTGGTAGATACTGATAGTCATCAAGAGACTTCCAAACTCTTCAACTAAAATTTTTTTGGATGCCATTGATGATATCAGAACTCTAATAAAGTCTGTAAATTCTCCATCCCCTAATATAATACTCTGTGGTGATTTTATATCCCATTTAAAATACAAAAAAGCGGGTAGAAATATATTTATACAGCAAGATAAGGGGGGGACAAGAGAGGACCAGGAGCAAGCAAAAATGTTGATGGCTCTCACAAATAAGTTTATGCTGATACAGGAGATAACAGAAAATACCAGAAAAAATAACTGCCTAGATCTGGTATTCACAAATAACACAAACTTGATTGCTGATATAAAAATAACCCCAACTATTCTCAGACCACAACATAATCAAGATATCAATAAATATGGTGATAACATTAAAAGACAATACACATATGGAAGGAAGAAGCAAATTTGGGGCTTTTAACTTAAACTCCAAGACCATAAATTGGGAAGAAATCAGATCACACACGACCCAATAAAACAACTGAAGAAATGCTAAAATGCTAACAACCTTAGAAGAAAAGATGCTGAGATTTTTGGAAAAATATGCTCCAAAAGCACAGCCAAAAGGAAAGAGGAACTGGCTAGAGAGGCAAAAGAGAAAAATATTCCACAAAAGAGAGAGAGTAATGGCGAAGTTAGCTAATTGTGGAGATGACAATGCCAAGAAAGTAATACAAGAAAAACTGGAGAGTATCAATAGGGAAAAACAAACCCTGATTAAGGGCTACACAGAGATGGAAGAGGAAAAGGTGGTAGAAGCAATAAAGGAAAATCCAAAATACTTGTATAGCTATGCAAAAAGGAAAATCCAAAATACTTGTATAGCTATGCAAAAAGGAAAATCCAAAATACTTGTATAGCTATGCAAAAAGGAAAATCCAAAATACTTGTATAGCTATGCAAAAAGGAAAATCCAAAATACTTGTATAGCTCTGCAAAAAGGAAAATCCAAAATACTTGTATAGCTATGCAAAAAGGAAAATCCAAAATACTTGTATAGCTATGCAAAAAGGAAAATCCAAAATACTTGTATAGCTATGCAAAAAGGAAAATCCAAAATACTTGTATAGCTATGCAAAAAGGAAAATCCAAAATACTTGTATAGCTATGCAAAAAGGAAAATCCAAAATACTTGTATAGCTATGCAAAAAGGAAAATCCAAAATACTTGTATAGCTATGCAAAAAGGAAAATCCAAAATACTTGTATAGCTCTGCAAAAAGGAAAATCCAAAATACTTGTATAGCTATGCAAAAAGGAAAATCCAAAATACTTGTATAGCTATGCAAAAGGGAAAATCCAAAATACTTGTATAGCTATGCAAAAAGGAAAATCCAAAATACTTGTATAGCTATGCAAAAAGGAAAATCCAAAATACTTGTATAGCTATGCAAAAAGGAAAATCCAAAATACTTGTATAGCTATGCAAAAAGGAAAATCCAAAATACTTGTATAGCTATGCAAAAAGGAAAATCCAAAATACTTGTATAGCTATGCAAAAAGGAAAATCCAAAATACTTGTATAGCTATGCAAAAAGGAAAATCCAAAATACTTGTATAGCTATGCAAAAAGGAAAATCCAAAATACTTGTATAGCTATGCAAAAAGGAAAATCCAAAATACTTGTATAGCTATGCAAAAAGGAAAATCCAAAATACTTGTATAGCTATGCAAAAAGGAAAATCCAAAATACTTGTATAGCTATGCAAAAAGGAAAATCCAAAATACTTGTATAGCTATGCAAAAAGGAAAATCCAAAATACTTGTATAGCTATGCAAAAAGGAAAATCCAAAATACTTGTATAGCTATGCAAAAAGGAAAATCCAAAATACTTGTATAGCTATGCAAAAAGGAAAATCCAAAATACTTGTATAGCTATGCAAAAAGGAAAATCCAAAATACTTGTATAGCTATGCAAAAAGGAAAATCCAAAATACTTGTATAGCTATGCAAAAAGGAAAATCCAAAATACTTGTATAGCTATGCAAAAAGGAAAATCCAAAATACTTGTATAGCTATGCAAAAAGGAAAATCCAAAATACTTGTATAGCTATGCAAAAAGGAAAATCCAAAATACTTGTATAGCTATGCAAAAAGGAAAATCCAAAATACTTGTATAGCTATGCAAAAAGGAAAATCCAAAATACTTGTATAGCTATGCAAAAAGGAAAATCCAAAATACTTGTATAGCTATGCAAAAGGAAAATCCAAAATACTTGTATAGCTATGCAAAAAGGAAAATCCAAAATACTTGTATAGCTATGCAAAAAGGAAAATCCAAAATACTTGTATAGCTATGCAAAAAGGAAAATCCAAAATACTTGTATAGCTATGCAAAAAGGAAAATCCAAAATACTTGTATAGCTATGCAAAAAGGAAAATCCAAAATACTTGTATAGCTATGCAAAAAGGAAAATCCAAAATACTTGTACAGCTGCAAAAAGGAAAATCCAAAATACTTGTACAGCTGTGCAAAAAGGAAAATCCAAAATACTTGTATAGCTGTGCAAAAAGGAAAATCCAAAATACTTGTATAGCTATGCAAAAAGGAAAATCCAAAATACTTGTACAGCTGTGCAAAAAGGAAAATCCAAAATACTTGTACAGCTGTGCAAAAAGGAAAATCCAAAATACTTGTACAGCTGTGCAAAAAGGAAAATCCAAAATACTTGTACAGCTGTGCAAAAAGGAAAATCCAAAATACTTGTACAGCTGTGCAAAAAGGAAAATCCAAAATACTTGTACAGCTGTGCAAAAAGGAAAATCCAAAATACTTGTACAGCTGTGCAAAAAGGAAAATCCAAAATACTTGTACAGCTGTGCAAAAAGGAAAATCCAAAATACTTGTATAGCTGTGCAAAAAGGAAAATCCAAAATACTTGTACAGCTGCAAAAAGGAAAATCCAAAATACTTGTACAGCTGTGCAAAAAGGAAAATCCAAAATACTTGTAGCTGTGCAAAAAGGAAAATCCAAAATACTTGTAAGTGCTTGCAAAAAGGAAAATCCAAAATACTTGTACAGCTGTGCAAAAAAGGAAAATCCAAATACTTGTACAGCTGTGCAAAAAGGAAAATCCAAAATACTTGTACAGCTGTGCAAAAAGGAAAATCCAAAATACTTGTACAGCTGTGCAAAAAGGAAAATCCAAAATACTTGTACAGCTGTGCAAAAAGGAAAATCCAAAATACTTGTACAGCTGTGCAAAAAGGAAAATCCAAAATACTTGTACAGCTGTGCAAAAAGGAAAATCCAAAATACTTGTACAGCTGCAAAAAGGAAAATCCAAAATACTTGTACAGCTGTGCAAAAAGGAAAATCCAAAATACTTGTACAGCTGTGCAAAAAGGAAAATCCAAAATACTTGTACAGCTGTGCAAAAAGGAAAATCCAAATACTTGTACAGCTGTGCAAAAAGGAAAATCCAAAATACTTGTACAGCTGTGCAAAAAGGAAAATCCAAAATACTTGTACAGCTGTGCAAAAAGGAAAATCCAAAATACTTGTACAGCTGTGCAAAAAGAAAATCCAAAATACTTGTACAGCTGTGCAAAAAGGAAAATCCAAAATACTTGTACAGCTGTGCAAAAAGGAAAATCCAAAATACTTGTACAGCTGTGCAAAAAGGAAAATCCAAAATACTTGTACAGCTGTGCAAAAAGGAAAATCCAAAATACTTGTACAGCTGTGCAAAAAGGAAAATCCAAAATACTTGTACAGCTGTGCAAAAAGGAAAATCCAAAATACTTGTACAGCTGTGCAAAAAGGAAAATCCAAAATACTTGTACAGCTGTGCAAAAAGGAAAATCCAAAATACTTGTACAGCTGTGCAAAAAGGAAAATCCAAAATACTTGTACAGCTGTGCAAAAAGGAAAATCCAAAATACTTGTACAGCTGTGCAAAAAGGAAAATCCAAAATACTTGTACAGCTGTGCAAAAAGGAAAATCCAAAATACTTGTATAGCTGTGCAAAAAGGAAAATCCAAAATACTTGTATAGCTATGCAAAAAGGAAAATCCAAAATACTTGTATAGCTATGCAAAAAGGAAAATCCAAAATATTTGTATAGCTATGCAAAAATAGGGCTACCATACGTCTGTTTTTTCCCGGACATGTCCGGGAAATTTGAATATTTATAACATTGATTTTTGAGGCCATAACACTTGTTCTTATTTATAGATACTCAGTATAGACGACATGTAGTACGCAGTATATATAACACATTAATACAACGTGAGTTGGTAGATACTGATACAAATACACCCCCCCATCTCCGGAGTGTCCTCCTTTTTGAAAGTTCAAATATGGCAACCTTGTGCAAAAAGGAAAATCCAAAATACTTGTATAGCTATGTAAAAAGGAAAACAAAAACATGCGCCACAATTGGGCCCTTAAGGAAAGGAAATACTGAATTAACGGATGATCTAAAAGAAATAGCTGAAACATTGAGAGCCCAGTATGAATCAGTCTTCAGTACCCCAAAAATGACCAGTGATACCTGACATAGATGCATTCTTTGAAGAGAAATTGCAAGGAGATTGTATAACAGATTTTGATTTTATCCCAGAAGATGTAGCAAGAGCTATAGGACAAATGAAGTCATTCAGCTGCAGGTCTGGACAAATGGAATGCACTATTGATTAAAAACTGTAAAACTGAAATAGCTACACCCTTATACTGGATAATAGTAGGGTGGCACTTTTGATTTTTTCACTCCACCCTACTAAGGTGGAGTGAGAAAATAAAAAGTGCCAGGATCAAAATTGAGGGTCTAGATAGTTGTCTTTTGTCCAGGATTAAACTTTAAACCTGATTTTGGGTGGTTACATACAAAATTGTGACTGCTACCAGCCAATTTATACAAATTGTATGTGCACATGATCAAAATTTGAACCCAGTGACCCCTCTTGGGTTCTGGGCATGATAGAAAGACAATTTAAAAACTGTTTATCATGTATTTTTTACCTCTGAAGCACACTAAAACATTTGCAGAGGGCTGCAGGGTCAATAATGCATAAAAAAATACATTTTTCATCATTTTTGCTTTAAAAAAATGCAATTTTTTGGCCCTTTTTTTCCAAATATATATTTTTTTTATTTGAAATTATACCGTATTTTATATTTTTCTTTTCAGGTTGAATTTATAGAATTGATAAATACATGTATTTTGATAACCTCATTGCCAGAAAATACTGCATAGAAGGATGTTAAGATGCAGTGACACAGTTAAAATTCTTTGAGGTCACAGATTTTCAAGCACAGACTCATTCCCCAATGGAAAGCTTCTACTTGGTAAAAATGTCATCCAAAGTGTAATGGTAGAAGAGAAATGGACAACCAGACAAGCAGCTGATATGGTTGCACTAAGTCTGATTAAACACTGGATTTGGTGCAGTGTGTGTCCAATTTCATGTCCCAGTGTTACCAGCAAGATTTGGGATCTAGTCAAAGAATTTTTGAGGTAAGACTCAAATTTTCAGTCCCTTATAAAAAGATTTAAAATGTCATACTTTTGTAAATTTTGTAGTTACATTTATTTGTTTATGACATTAATTTTATTAACATAATCATGTGGTTCAGTGATTTGCAAATCATAAAAATGATTGGCAATAAATTCTGTTTTGACTAGAACTTAACTTAGGGTTTATAATTGAAGTTTGCATTCACAACATTAAAGTTTTGGTAATTTTGTAGGTTTGATAGATGTCCAAAAAAGGAAACATGGTGACAAGTTCACAAGTGATCTTTCTCCCTTCATTGAAAAAACTTTGAAGTTGTTTGACATCTTCTGTGAGGACTCAAATCGGAGAAGAGATTTGGAACATTTGTATCAACTCAAAATGACAGAAGAAGACTAGGCTTTCTATGAGGGCCAGAAAACAGCTAGAATACGAGGATGCATTGGTTTTAAGGAATGCCTTACATCGGCAGACATCAGATACAAAAGGAGAGAAGTATAGCAGGAGCAAGCAAAAGAAAAGAATCGGTGAGTTTGATCTATATAAATTAAAACTTTTAATTAATGGCCACTGAAAATCTGAGTTTCTTGAAATGATTATGCTACAAATTATAAAATTTTATTTTTGTCTTTGGTAAACTATCTTCTATATAATCATATTGTATTTTATTATCCCAAGGGAAGAGTTCAGAAGAATTTTTCAAGTTGTTCCATCAAGCTCAGCAGCAATGCATGAGTGATCTCAACAGTCTCTCAAGTCAGGGCATCCTGGAATCACATGATGAAACAGCTGGTGTCAGTGAACAAGAGGAATCCAGGACAACAAAATAGGAAGGGTCTACCAAACCTTGCTCGGCAGTATGACAGGTACGGGTATTAGGGTGCATTAAACGCCCCATGATTTTCAAAAAGTTGTTGGATTTTAATGTCTATTCCCTCAAATGTTACACTTGTTGGTAGAAGTATGTATGCAAAAAATAAATCAAATCGGAGGTGGTCCTGGGTGGCCACCGGCCACTTTTATATATTTAGTAGTGATGCACCGAATATTCGGTATTACTTATTATACTAATATACAAATATTCGGTATTACTATACTTACATTGATTGAAAGTTGAAAATGTATAAAACACAACGCCAATGTCACTACTCCAACTTTGCTCGTTTCCGCAAATTTGGCCTCGCTTTGCGGTCACATTCAACCACTTGAAGAAGATTTTGGAAGTGGTCTTCTCCTCTTGCAGCTGAGACAAAATCAGTTGTGAGCTTTACTGCTCTCTCCGCAGGGTCATTCACAACATTTAACCCATCCACAATGGACTTGGCTGCCTTGAAGTGGTCATTGTTCTGCCAATTGTCAACATCCTCTGTTAGGAAGGTCATATCCAGGTGAAGAAGGTTCACTGTAAACCACGAGTCCTCGTTCACAAGATCAGCCAGGGTTGTGCTTCTGTAATTTTTGGAAATGACGGTTTGCCATATCCAGAACCGTAGCGGTGTTTTGGAGTGCTTGGCATTTCATCTGGTTGTATGGCCAGTAACACATCTGCAAGGGCACGACGCTCCTTTTGAGGTACTGCATTGCTGAACAGTGCCAAAACAACCAGTTCTGGGGTTAAATACCACAAATGTCTATCAAAGGCTTTCACAGCGCTGACTGAAATGATTGAGTTGACAGCTTTATAGTTGAGCAGAGTCTTGTATAAGCACAAATCAAACCATGGGGCATTTGAAGCAGACTGACATATGAGCCACCAATCACAATAAATATAAACAACAAAAACAACAAACTCCTTCAGTTTTTCCTGTTGATGTTGTGTTGTTACAGTTCCTCGAGGTAGTACAGAAATTTGCTCTTCAAGTAGGCATATTTTGATGGAATAAAGAATCTTTGACATCCACCTTGCTTTATGCATGGCCCCAGGTCTGTGGAGTGTTCCTTGTTTTGTGACATCATCATCGAGGACTACCTGGCAGAGTTGTGCCATTTCCTTGTAGTCTTCCCTACAGTATGAAGCGCTTGTGCGGATTGTGCTTAAAACCTTGTTTTTGCAGGATAAAAGCAGTTGTGCATCGTCATTGTACATCGAAATGTCAATTTTGGTTAAACTTTCATCCTTTGCATGTGATATGCGTTCCCAATTCTTCTGGAGACTTTGATGTCTCAATTTTGAGAGCGTCAAACACATGATCCAGGATTACCTCTCCAACATGATGGCGACATGCACACCACAGAAGAGCACGGTCCAGTTTTGATTGAATGGTAACACAGGCAGCTGTAACGTGTCCAGTGTTTGATGCTGTTGTGTCAAAACATAAGTTGACAACTGACTGTTTGCACTTCCATGAATGTAGAAATGTGTAAGTGTGCTTGGCAATGATGTCACCTGATGACATATCACTTCCATGAGGATATCTAGCCACTCCCAGTAGCTTTACATCAGTGGCATTCCCAACCAACACTGGCAATCTTTCTTCCTTGCCATTCTTGTTTGTGAGTGTATGCATCTGCTTGCCATCCCAGTGAAGTGTTGCAGCTGTTGGGGCGATCCAATTTTCTCGAATATCTTTGGCGATAGCACTTGTTATTGATCATCGAGCCTTATCAGCAGTTGAATACGACTTGGCCACACGACGTGGATCACCTCCTGCCTCTTGAATTACAGCTTCAGTGAGCACAGCCTGTTGAACAGGAGTTATGTTTAGTCGAGTAGCAACAGACACAACTGAAGGCCTTTTCAGAATATCATGAGGAATAAAGGCAGACGTACCTGCATATGTTGATCTGTGGTGACTACGCTTCCTTTGAAGCTCTGGAATCGCCTCTTCTTCAGTTTCTTCCAAGCTATCTGCAGAGGCACTATCATCAGAGCATACAGAACTTTTCATCTCTTGTACACTGGATGATTCATGACATTCTCGTCTTGAAGCTTCCGCTAAGATGCGTTTTTCTTTTCTACGATCTTTATCAGCTTTCTTCTTGTCAACACTACCAAATGAGGCTACTCTGTCAGATTTCATTGACTCTAAAAATGCTCTATCTTCCTCATTCTTAATGTTTGTCATTGCATCTTTTGTCCATACACCAAAGGTCTTATCAAGACGTTCATTCATGGATTGCAACTTAGCCAAAGTGTTTGGAGATTCTCTGCGAGAAACAGGTATTTGACGCAGTTTGTTATTGTCATTAAGAAGGTCAAGTATTAGTTTGCAGCATTGATGGTCTGAAAGCATAGGAATATTTGCTTTAGTGTAGAATGTTTTCAGCTGGATAAGGACTATGCTGGCAGATTTCCATTTGAGTGGCTGTGTTTGTTTGCCTTCACATATTTCTTTCTGGATGTGCCACATCACGCATCGAAGAACCTGCCGGCAAGTTGGGAGGGACTCCTGTCAATGTACCATCTCCTTCTGTAAGAGCATTGCCAAGACCAAAAATGGCACTTGCTAATCTGGTCTTCTTAGCTTCCATTGTTACAGCTTCCATTGTTTCTGAAAGACAATAAAGGATATTATTAGACTATAAGTGAAGTTTCGTTTATGGTACATGTTTTATGTAAATCACCCCTTTAGGGTGCATCAAACGCCCTTAGGTTCTTGGATTTTAATGTCTATTCTCTCAAATGTTATGTAAATCACCCTTAGCAACTCTGTATTAAAAGAAACAATGTAAGTAGTCAACTGGTTGGTAAATAAAAAAAAAGATATTTTTACATAGCGCGGCCCCCAAAATATATAAAGTGACCGGTGGCCACCCAGGACTACCTCCGATTTAATTAATTTTTGGCATACACACTTCTAGCAACAAGTGTAACATTTGAGAGAATAGACATTAAAATCCAAGAACCTAAGGGCGTTTGATGCACCCTAATGGGTATACTGTATAGTAGTGATGCACTGGAGCTCTGGCCGAGCAGGAGTTCCAGCCATTTTAGAAAGCCTCCTGCTCCAGCCGGAGGTCTCACTAAACTCCGGCCTCTGGCTGGAGGTGCCAAGTACACCAAACTCAATTCTGACAACTTTTAGTTTTAATTCCATGAAACTATAAAACCTCATTTCTGCACCTATCTGAATATTTCAGTTCTCAGATGACTGTAATAATTTATTTTATGAGTGATCAGTGATTGTATTAATAATTGATTTGATATAGGCTACTTTACTCAGCATTCAGCAAGACATCATAAGTTTCATAACCTGAGGATATTCTGTTCAATGGGAATTTTTAGAGAAATTAGCACACACAGCATAGAAAGCCAACTTTTATAAAGTTTAAGTTATTAAAGACTTAATAATTTAAAATAGCAGGACTATAATATGTAAACCCTAAATAGATGAGACGATGGACCCCCCCCCCCCCCCCCTATATAAATACTTAAATAAATCATTGGTTGGAACCTCTGGCCCTCTGGCCAAAATCTCTCTAGTGCATCACTAAATTGAATATTTGTGAGAGCTAGTATTCCCTGTGGGCCCAAGTGTTTAAGATGTATGTTAGATATGTTGTCTGGTTGAGTAGCCTTTGAATTCTTAATGTTTTTGATGATGATGGTGGTCTGGTCTGTATTGAAGGGTGTAATGGTTGTGTCGAGTCTGTAGGTTTTCTTGTGTCTGGCTGTTTGTCTGTCTGTGTTTTTCTGGTTGTTGTCTGTTTAAGTGACTTATCTTTGCATAGTGATTAACTAGAATGTTAGCTTCTGTATATGTTGGGATATTATTTTGGCTGCGACAGATAGCCGCGCATGAGGTGTGAATGCTGCTGTTAGAGTGGGTAATGCTGTTTATAGTCTTGTAGCCTGGATGTATCTGTGGAGTGGTTTAGTGTTATGAATTCCCTAAATGTTTGTTTTTCTTTGAGTTTGTTGTTTATTTCTGTGTTGAGCTGTTGTATCTGCTGTTTTATGGCTTGTGTGTGTAGTGTTTGTGTGTTATATACAAGGCTGTCAAAGACACTGAATTACAAACCAAACTTGCCATGATAAGATCTGATGGGACTAATACAATGACTGGTTCAAATGGTGGAGCTATCAGATGTCTGGAAGAACTGTTTGGTAGACCTTTGCAGTGGAGCATTTGCCTACTACACTGTAATGAGCTCCCTCTTCATCATGTCTGTTACTCTGGATGGAACAACAAAGAGCCCAGACTCCTTTTCAGGAAAGATAGGGGTTGAACTTGGTGGAAGTGTATCTCAGTGGGATGTGATTTCATTCAAGCCAATTAGGAATTCAAAATTTCCAGTTCCTCGCGAAGTACTGGAGGACCTCAGCACTGATTCAGTATTATGCTTAGAGAATCTGTATGGCTGTTATGCTTAGCTGTGTTGATCCTGATCTTGAGTTCCTTGAAGTTGGACTGATCTGTCATTCAAGGTGATTGACTCTGGCATGTAGAATCCTCGAGTTTTATACATCTCAAAGGAAGTCTTCCAAAGTTTTGGTCACACTTGCAGAGTTTTGTATCTTGGTCTGTTTTCCAAGTTGGTTCCAGATCAAGAAGGAGTATCAATGCACAGATGGTGCTAAGAACTTTTATGATATGCTCCTGAAATTTCCTCGCAAGGGAGATAGCCCTAAAGACACCCTACTGAAATGCATACTATGCTGAGTTACAGCCTGACTTGAGTGTTGTGAGAGATGGTATTGTCAGGAGATTCATGATGCCTAAAATCGATAATGAAGCTCAAGGGTATCTCAAAATGATCAACTTAAATTCACCTGACATTCATGAGCCCCCTATCATAGCATCTCTAACCAATGAAGAACTCATAAACATAAGAAAGGAAGCACTGAAACTCAACCAGCCTTGTCATAATCAGGCTGTAGAGAGGCACATTAAACATGTAACAGAGGCTTCCTCAACTGTGGTAGGATTTGAATGTCTTGATCGCATTAGTCAACAAAAGACAAAATCAAGAAAAATGATGAAAGTGTTCATTACAAAAATACAATATTCTGAAGCTGTTTAGATGATTATTTTTTATTACTTTGTTTGAGTGATACTTTAGATTAATCTTAAATTGATTTGTAATATTTTTAGTAGAAAATTGTACATATTTATGACATTGTTTAAAAAATTTGGAAAAAAAAAAAAAAAAAGGCTGAAAATTGCAATTTTTGGCCAAAAATAATATAAATATAGATTTTTTTGATGCATTATTGAGCCTGCAGCCCTCTGCAAATATTTTAATCTGCTTCAGGGGTAAAAAATACATCATAAACAGTTTTTAAATTGTCTATCATGTCCAGAACTCGAGATATGGTAGGTCACTGGGTTCAAATTTTGGTCATGTGCACATATGATTTGTAAAATTTGGCTGGTAGTAGTCAGTTTTGTATGCAACCACCCAAAATCAGTTTAAAGTTTAATCCTGGACAAAGGGCAACTATCTGATTATAAGATGTTTTTAACATTCTTTTACTTAATAAAATAAAAGTACTGATATGCTGCTAATAATTATATATACACAGCTATCCCTCATTTAACAATTGGATTACATTCCTAAAAACATGATCATTAAACAAGATTGTTATAACATAGGTTCAATGCAGATATGTTCTTGATGGTCTGACATATAACTCACAAGTACTTATTTGACCTATAATATATGATGTTTGCACAAAATAACACGATAATATGAGTTCAAAATCACTAGTTATCCTCGTGGCAATGTTAAAACTCACATTTTCCACTGAGACCTTCAACTCAGGAGCCTTCTTGATAATGGTCTAAATTAGCACCAAACAGTCTGCACAATGTTGCTTTGCACTCCACAAAGGTGGCAAATAACACAATGATCACACTTGTGCGCAATCTTACACAAACAATGATGCAGTGTGATGCAGAAGCACGAGTGTTAATAAAAATATATCATTAAAGCAAGTGATTGTTAAATGAGGGACACACACACACACACAGATGCTCCCTGGGTTATGTAAGTCTTGACTTACACAAATTCAACTTTACATAAATGTTTCCATAAATTCCATTAAAAAAAATTTTCAAGTTGTGCAAAGTTTACATTAGTTACCATAAGCATCCCCTCCAAATTATCTCCAAACTTTTTTCGTAAAATCACCCTTAATTGTGCTGCAATAATGACTGGAAAGCATGCAAGTAATCGTAAGAGTTCCTATGCTTTTAGTGGTACTATACTGTATTTAGTTTCTTAATTTATAAAAAAAAGTATTATCTTGTATTCAATCATTAGCTATGGAAGGGTCAATTCTGACTTATGGAAAAATTGGGTCATGTAAAGCCGCCTGGAATGGAACCCCTAAGTCAGGGACTTATATATTATATATATATATATATATATATATATTAGGGTGGTCCTCAAAATTGAAAGTTGGAATTATTCAGCTCCCAGGGCCTCAATCTGTGAGGTTACCCATAAAAACACTGTGGTTAAAATTTCATTGAGAAATAATAATATTTACCCTGTGCTCATGAAGGTTGAAGTTTATAGGGTATACCAGCCTCCGGGTCCCCCCCCCATTTAAGGGTATTAGCCACTCAGGGGCGGGGGTCTCATGGGTGCTGATGCCACTCATTGTTGCCCGGTTCGCAGCATGGCCTTCCGAGCATCCGGGAATTTCTTCCAGTGCTCTGCAACACCCAGGAGCATGTACTGCAGCTGGTCCTCCTTTGTGTGGCACCTGTTGTATTCTTGTGCCAACGCCACGGCCCGCTCGGCATGGTCGTTGGTCACGGACAGGTTCCGGACCACCTCGGCAGCCGCTTGGAATTGCTCGCTGTCCGTCCATTTCGACACATCCTGTTCCAGGAATCCACATCGCAATTGGAGTCGGTCAAAGAACTGGCGAGTCCTCCCCGTCACGAATGTCTCTAATGACAGGGAAGAGCACGCCAGGACCGACGCTCTCTTGGGCGGGTCGTCGTCCTCCGTTGGCTCCTCCAACATCGCAGCAGTCATCGCCGCCTTCGTTTCCGGAGGAACATCGTCGTCGAAGAGAGCCAGGGCCACCAACTCCTCGGACAAGTACCACAGGTGGTTGGCGAATTTCGACTTGGCTGCTTTCGCCACCACCTTGTCTTCGTATTTTTCCAGAGCCTGGAGGAACCAGAGATCTCTCGGGGGGGCCTTCGCCGCGTTCGGGGCCTCCGTCCACGTCTTTGTGTAGAACTTCACTGCGAACACGCTCAGGCGCTGAACTCTGGCCTCTTCCTTGGCTGTGAGCCGTAACTGCCACCGGAACATCCATACCTTCAGGGCATACAACACCTTCGACATCCAGCGGGCCTGGTGCATCGCCCCGGGCGCTCGGAACCGAATCCCACGGGGGGGGGGCACTCCGCCGAGGAAGATGATGGTGAGTTCCAAGAGCTCCAAATAATCATCCCGGGGGTGACCTTTCTGCAAGGCCTTCTTGCAGAACTCGATGATGGAGTCTGCATCCTCCTCGACGATTTGACGAGCGTTGGCATCACTCATGACGTGGTCGTAATCTTCTTGGTTCACAAACTCCCATTGCGCCTTGAATCGCTTGAAGAGCTGAACCTCGGGTGCCAACGACGGTCCAAGGACTTCCGTGAAAACCGCACTGACAAGAAGCTCCAGGACATGGTGACGACATGCCAGATAGAGGAGGCTTCTCCCAAGTTCCTGCTCGATCAGCACGCATGCACCTGTGTTCTTTCCCGTGTTTGAAGCCGTAGTGTCGAACGAGAGGGCACCAACTTTGTCATCCAATCCCCAGTCTCGCAGAGCTTCCACCACAGCTTTGGCACAGTTTGCACCAGTACCGGAACCGAGCTTGGCGACCTGGAGGAGCTGCACCTCGCCGCCACAAGAGACCAGGATCGGGAGTCGATCAACCTGTTCCTTGGACGTCAGATCTGCCATCAGCTTCCCATCCCAGTGAACAACGAGCGCAGCTTCTCGATGGAAGGGCTCCTTGAGCTGAGCGGCAACTTGTTGGCGTTGCGCCATCCTCTGGCGCCGTATGGACGACCAGTTGATGTTCAACTCATCAATGTTGTGGCCAAGGGACCGAGCCGTCTCACCAAGCACGTAAACGGCATCGCGGTTGGTCAGCTTCGTGCGGTCCAAGCTAGCTGCCAGTGCCGGTGAAATGATATTCGCCAGCCGACTGCGCTTGGGTGGGCTGCAACCTCTGACAGCACCACGGGTGGGAGAGTCGCTGGGGGGTGAAGAGCTCGAGCTGGAAGAGGCCAATTCTGCTGTTTGAGAAGTAGTGGCCATTTCTTCAGTCGCACGGCGCCGACGGCGTTGTTCAGCCTCCCTCCGCTGCGCAACATTGCGCTCTGTGCGAGCCAGGACCACATCCAGTGGCGGTTCCTCATATGGGCAATATGGGCAGCCGCACAGGGCGGCATGAGCGCCTGCAAAAAAAATAAAAATAAGAATAAATAAATAAAGAAATAAATAAAATAAAATAAATAATAAAAGATCAATGACTTTGCATCAAGGAAGGTAAGAAGAGTCAGGCTTTAGATGGCAGTTGTGCTGTGGTGCAATTTATTTTGTTTCTTGTTCAAAGTGTAGCATAATAATTACCCTCTCTTAAGTGTCTTATTCTATTTATGTGATAGAGCATTTGTACAATTTAGAAATTTGATTCTCTAGTTTATTTATGGCAGTTGTGCAATTTAATTTGTATTTTTCCTGTTCATAGTATCATAATTACATTCTCTTAAGTGAGTTATTCTATTTACGTGATGAAGGATTTGTAAAATTCAGAAATTTGAGTCTTTGTTTTGGTTCTGAAGTTCCAACAATTAGTCCAATAAAAAGTTATTTTGTGAAAGAGTTATGTCTGTCCTTTATTTTGGGGGGATTCGAATGTGTGTGTGTTGGCGAACAGGGGGGGGGGGGGCGCTGAAGGTGATGTTCGCCCAGGGCGTCATGTAAGCTAGGACCGCCACTGACCACATCAACTCCTCCCATGGTCCCCCTGCGGCCGGGTTCTCGTTGGGCGATCAGGAAGGCCTTGTCCTCCTCGATGTTCATCATGTTCAGTGCATCAGCGTGGGGGACATCAAAGAGGTTGCAAAACATCTGCTGGAAGGAGGCTTCCCATGCAATCTGGGCATCTGAGCGTCGATTCTTGTTCTTCTTGAGAAGCTTGTATTCGCCATACAACTTCTCTAGCTTCTCAGTGATGTGGTCTCTTCTCGTCATTGGAATCCGCGCTTTCATCCACAAGATAAGCACTTCATCAGCAACGGCCGTGACAGCCTCCCTCGTCGTCGTTGCCGCCTTCGTGCTCAGCTTGTGCAGAGTCAGGCTGAGGACGTCGCCGATGGATGGCAGCTTGCTCCCCGTGAGTGCAGAGACTGGTGTCACAAGGAAGTCTTTTGAACGTGTACTGGCCATTTCACCAAAATAACACCTGGGGAAGATACATTGGAAACATTTAATACCAATTCTAAAGGCAAGCCAAAAAAAACACTAATCTGTCAACGGTGAGAGCAACACCACACACAATCCGACCCTCTCAGCAAGGCGTGTCAACGGCCCACATAGGGGCATAACTTCAACCTTCTTGAGCACAGGGTAAATATTATTATTTCTCAATGACATTTTAACCACAGTGTTTTTATGCATAACCTCACAGATTGAAACCCTGGGAGCAAGAGAAATATACGTTTGAAAATCTCCCCATATGCTTGAGGACCACCCTAATATATATATATATATATATATACTAACATTTTCCTAGAGTTAAGTGTGCATAGTAAGTGGTGTCTGGGGGTCAAGTTCCCCTAACCCTCTATTTTCCATAGGCAGTGGCGGTTCCTCATATGGGCAATATGGGCAGCCGCACAGGGCGGCATTTGTGGAGGGGCGGCATGAGCGCCTGCAAAAAAAATAAAAATAAGAATAAATAAATAAAGAAATAAATAAAAAATAAAATAAAATAAATAATAAAAGATCAATGACTTTGCATCAAGGAAGGTAAGAAGAGTCAGGCTTTAGATGGCAGTTGTGCTGTGGTGCAATTTATTTTGTTTCTTGTTCAAAGTGTAGCATAATAATTACCCTCTCTTAAGTGTCTTATTCTATTTATGTGATAGAGCATTTGTACAATTTAGAAATTTGATTCTCTAGTTTATTTATGGCAGTTGTGCAATTTAATTTGTATTTTTCCTGTTCATAGTATCATAATTACATTCTCTTAAGTGAGTTATTCTATTTACGTGATGAAGGATTTGTAAAATTCAGAAATTTGAGTCTTTGTTTTGGTTCTGAAGTTCCAACAATTAGTCCAATAAAAAGTTATTTTGTGAAAGAGTTATGTCTGTCCTTTATTTTGGGGGGATTCGAATGTGTGTGTGTTGGCGAACAGGGGGCGGGGGGCGCTGAAGGTGAGGTTCGCCCAGGGCGTCATGTAAGCTAGGACCGCCACTGTCCATAGGCCCTAGATTTTACTTATGGTTTTGCCAATTGTGAGGGTTTTCAGGAATGTAACCCCGCAAAAGGCTAGGGATGACTGTGTTCGTAAATACTAAAGGTTCATGAAATTCTTCCATATTAAAACAAATATTTATAGACTAAATTTACTAGAAAAACATCAGACATTTTCATTAATAATATTTTATCATGGAGTTTCTAAAAAAATGTGACTAATTCACTCTGGCTAATGCTAACCCTTTTATGATATCCTAGTCTGGTTCCCTCAAGAAGAATTATTACATCACATAGTCTAACATTTGGTAAACTTGAATCCACTTGGGTTTATTAAGGTTATCTAAGTCAGGTAAATGATCTAAAACTATAGCTATTTTATAAAAGATCAAATTTTGCAAAAAATATTTTTAAGTGGCTAATTTTCTTGAAACTATTACAAAGCTACCAAAGTAAGCTACGTTATTTACAACTTAAACACACTCCTTCATGAAAGTGTCCAATTCTTTCTTAAAACTAGTCATTCCAAAACTGCACTACTGTGACTGAAAAAATATGGTAAGTTATATGAAGTTTTGGGACCAGATTTTGGTGATCCACCCATTTCATCTATCAAACCAATCAGGGTGAGTCATACATCTGGTTTAGGTTACACTAGGTTAGGTGGTCATTTTAGTTTGATTAGTTATTTCCCCAATTTTCAGCCAATGAGGATCCTTATAGGATCGTTCCAAGAGAGAGAGAGGGGTCAGTGCTTGACATGATTTGAGTGAACAGGAAATTTAGGGACTCCATATAAAAAATAAACCTGAGTGCATCTGGAATATAGATGAAACCAACTTATTTACTAATGCCTCAAACCGTATATGCTGCTACAGAGTCTGGCTGGATGGTCACTAATATATTTAATTCCTTTTTGATAAATACTATGAAACAGCCATCCAAAGGCCTTTACTACTGCTGTGTGATGGACATGCCTCTCCTTTCTTGCTTTCCTCAGAAGATCAAATGATAGAGCAGAAATAACTATATCAAACTTCCTTGTAGATAGGCTATGACTGTTGGATGTTTACTGCTTCCATCCTCTGAAGAGCAAAGAAGATAAATGCATAGCATAATATCATCATACTCATCATGTTTCTTGTACAGTAGGCTTGCGATATGTTACAATGATTTTTGTACTTTGCAAACCCCTAAATTACTACCTTTTTTTTAAATACTTTGTGAACTTCATTGTATAAACTTCACTACTGTCTAATCAAATCTTTGTTTGTTGGATCAGTATGAATGAATTATTTTGTCTCAGATATTATGTCAGCCTTCAGTGAAACTGAAGTGTGTGATCCCAATCTGCTCACTTTATACCAAACAATGAGACCACTCAGTGAATCAACAACATCAATTGGTATGTGCATGATTCCTAAGAATTTTGGTAGCTTCAATGTTGAATTCATTGCCTATTTGCACACACAAAAAATTAATATTTATTCTCACTTTCAAGTCACAGATCTTTGTAGTGTATAGACTGAACCTTTTTTAATTTTAATAATCTTCATCAAATTAAATTTTACTGCTTGTCACAAAACATATTCTGTCAGTGATTAGTTAACTCAATTCAGTTGATTATATATACAGTATATATTTACCATATATTGGGGTGTATAAGTTGGTATTTTAAGCTTAAAATTATGCCCCTAAAGTAGGGAGTTGACTTATATAGGCCCAGTCTAAAAGCTTTAATTACCTTCCACTTTCCATTTTAGCTTGTATTTAAAGACAGGTCTACTTGTCATAGGCCCTCAGTCCTGCATTAGCTTGCTTTTCACCCATCTGAATTGGATCCATATGACAAAGCACTTGCAAATGTATCTCAGGATGTATATAATGAACTTATGATATCAGATAATGATTATGAAGGATTTGATAACTAATTCTTACAAGGTTTTTACATAGTTTTACTTTATGTTGGCAAGTTGGTGGTCAACTTAAACACCCAGAATAGGCTAAAATCTAAATCTGAAAGTTAGGGGATTGACTAATCTGGACTGTAGACTTGTACGCCCCAATATACAGTATTTATTTATCTGTCTATTTTTGTTGGCCAATTGTATTATGCATCAAACAATTACCGACAGCCTACGGGATGATGTATCTGAAACACTGGGAAAGCTGTATGGTACTTCTGGGTGGGCAAGAGCAGTTGCATTATACTGTATGGTACTTGTTTTTTTATGCCTTTTTTTCTTGTAGATAAGAGTAAAGCACAACAACCTTCAAGTTTAAGTGCAGAGAAGCCATCCAAGACTTGTAGTGTGCGTCAAAGCAATAAAAGAACAAGAAAAGCCCCTGCAAAAAAAACAAACAATAGACCCAGACGTAAATCCATTACTTCAAAGCCACAGTCCAGACCTCAAGTTATAAGCTTAGATGTAACTACTTCAGAATCAGAAAATAGTGATGTTGAAGAAATAATCTCTGCATCTCCTCCAAAAGCTTCCAAGGTTTCAAAAAAAAAGTTGCAAAATAAACTTTCAAGAAAAAAGAAAAGCAGTTTGAAGTCACACAGCCATTTCCTGTGGTAAGTTGTTAAACTAATTTAAGCTCAATCCTCAAATGATTCTGAAATCTGAACAAAAAAATTATTTTGAAAATTCAATTTGTAAAGAGAGAATGAAAAAGTGTGTAGCATTGGTTGGTTTAAAAAGTAGGAGGGAGGTTGGTTTGGGAATAGAGTGATGGATGACTGGAACAAGCTTCCAAATAACAGTTAGTGTTAATACTTTAGAAAATTTTGAATTATTTTATATATCATAGTCACCACTGTTGTCATAAGTTATCAACAGGCTGTAAACAATTAATCCTAGTTAGGTTAATTGAATGTCTGGTTAGGTTAAGTTGTGATATTTCCCTTGGTCCTGAAGTCACTTTGACTAAGGAAAATATCACGACTTAACCTAACCAATCATCAAGGTTGTACAGTTGACCTAACTGGACGTTCAATTAACCTAACCAGGTATTCACTTGCCCTAACTGGGTTACATCCAGTGCAGGGAGAGTGCTAATATATCCTCATTTACTTACGTTTAAATATAAATGTATGCTAGTTGAATTTATGGGGTTGAGTTGACAGGGAACCAAAGAATACTTAGAACTTATACCATACTTACATTAATAACACTGACAGCTAATAGTTAAATTTCATCCTTTTTCACTGATTTCCATTGGTTTCCAAAACAGTTTATTTCAGTGATAGTTTTACAAGGATTCAAAGCGTATTAGTGGTAGTCAAAATGTTCTATGGAGCATTGAGTAATTTAGGGTGGGTTGATATTTTGTATTCAAAAGTGACACATTGTGTGGATTTTGTATGGGTCACAGTAGTCTCCCAGTAAAATATTTCGCCTATCCTAAGTCTCCTACCCCCAGCACAAATTTTCAGTTTTTAGTTTCAATTTGCCAAAATGTATATTTTTCAGTAAAAACTTGGATAAAATTCATTTTAGCTATGTTAAACTCTCTCCTTATTTTTTTATTCAAACTCAAAAGAAACTGACATTTTTACGTGTTTTTGAGTATAGGGTCATTCCATGTCAAGTGGATCAATTTTGGGAAAGTGCCCCACCTCACCATGTCAGATTTTGTTCTAACTTTGCTCACAGATTCCTTTAAGCCTTAAAGGAAGTTCTGCAAAGAGTTAGTTCCATATCTCTTGTGGTTCTGTCACTAGGGCTCCAAGAGTATGGGCTACTTTGTCCATCACATTGAGCACCGAATTATTTGTGCCATTTTTAGCTAGTCAGCATTCCACAGTAACAAATCCTTCTGCTCTGAAAATTTGCTCCTAGGGTCAAAATTTACTATCGATTTCAAAACTCATTACTAGAGCTCTAGGAAGTATAGATTTTCCATAAAATGTCCCCAAAGTAGGCTTCAAATTACATTTTGATTCCTGGGAAGCCACTTTTAGAAAATTATAGCTCTGGATCTACTTGACTCTGTGAGCTTTTGTTAGAAACCAAGAAAGTACTGCCCATATGCTACAAAATGTTTCAATCCAGATCTTCCTACCTGTTCTAGTTGCTGAGATATAAGGCATCAAAAATGGCTAAAATTAATTTGTGACAAAAACATCTCCCTTTAAAGCTCAAAATGATCATGTGGGACAGCTCGCACCATACTCTAACAAAAACCAATGAAAAGAGCATGTCCTGAAATACTAGGGCCTAGTTTTTTATTTTGGTGTCTTGCTTTTTTGTAGATCTAGTAGAGGTTTGAAATTTTGTTGTGTGTGATGTTTCTAGCTTATAATTATTTCATTGGCATAGTTTTATTTTCTTTTGTTCTTATTACTGATTATATAGTGCAGGACTAGGTGCTATGTGCTAGGCTATACATAAATTTTTATTTATGTTCAACAACATGTAATACAGTCGACCCTCGTATAACGTCATTGATTCATTCTGGGAAAAGTGACATTAACCGAAAGTGACATTAAACGAAGTACATGTTCAATGGGGTTTTAGGTAATCCACTCCAGAGATTCAGATTCAGATTCCTTTGCCATCTCTTGGAGGTCTGTTGCATTTAACTCCCTCTCATGCTCTTGAAGAAGTTCCTGCACATCATCAGCATCAACTTCCAGTCCCATTGCCTGCCCAAGGTGGAGAATTTCAGCTTCAGGATTGCTTTGTTCCTCAAAGCCCACAAAATGATAGATCACAGAGGGCCACAGTTTCTTCCACGCAGAGTTCATAGTGGTTGTGGTTACCTCTTTTCTTGCCTTTACAACAATTCTAACAGCCGGTAAACGGGGTAAGTGACGTAGAACGAATGCATGTACGCCAATGGAGGCTTTGATGCTAAACGAAAAGATGTTAAACGAGGTTCGACTGTACATGAGTATTATTGTTTTCAGATCAAAACTGAAAATGGCTGAATCATGGGTTTTTGGGTTTTTGATGGGTTTAAGTTTTTTTTTAGAAAGGTTCAATAATTATGTAGTGCCTAATATATCTATTTTTTATTAATTTATTCATCTAATCTACAATATATATTAAAAAGACATCTTTATTTCACAGAAAGTTCAGATGAGAGATAATAATGACATATTAGAATTTTCTCCATTTTAATTTTAGATCTTTCCTTTATTTCTTAACAGCAGATTTCAGCTTTATTTAGACCTAACTCAAATTTAAATTTTTAAGATGCCAAACTCAGAGTTATAGAGGTGGAAGATCTAAAGTTAGCGAATGGGACGAGGTGACTTTATTAAGTGATTGGCCTACTAGAGTACTATGCAATTATTGCAGAGAAAGTATCACTTGAAAAATTGAGTGTGTGAAACATCATCTAGAGAAATGCAGTTAAAGAAAAGTGGAATGTTTTGAAAATGAGTCAAGAGGTATGCTGAGGCTCGAATTTGGAGCATCAGTTGAAACTGATTCACTTCTTCCAATTTGGCTTCTGGCAAAGATGATCCAAAGATTATAAGTGAAAATGTGCCTGAAATGAGTGACACCAGTGCAGGTTCTTCATCATCTACATCAGTGGTCGGCGAACAGGGGTAAATTACCCCAAATGGGGTACATTTAAAAATTTTGGGGGTAATGCGTGCGGTATGAGAGACACCATATGCAACAATTTTAAGAGCAATTGGCTTGTTTTTGTTTACTTTGAAGTCTTGGGGGTAATTTCATTTTACTCAAATAGATTTTTGGGTAATACCCAAAAAAGTTCCCCGACCCATGATCTACATTCTGTCATTCAACACCAATAAAGCATAATTTAAGGCAAAGATCAATTACACCATTTGTGGTAAGAATGACTGTGGACCAAAAGGAAGAATTAGATTTACAAGTTGCAAGGTTCTTTTTCTCAGCTAACATACCCTTCAATGTTTTAGAAAATAAAGAATTTATAAAATTAATCAAAGGTCTAAGATCAGGATATGAACCACCAAACAGGAAAAGGTTGGCATCTGATCTGTTAATAAACATTAATGATTAAGTAATCCATGAAATGAAGAATGACCTTAATCTTGATGATTGTACCATTACCCTTATACAAGATGGCTGGAGTTCAGTAGGTAATGATCCTTTTATTGCGTACAGTATTCTTAATGGAAAAAAGCCATATCTGGTTTCAGCAGTAGATGCTGGAAGTACAAAGAAGACAGCAGAATATTGTGCTGGGTTTTTGGGTACCAACCCTGCATCAAAGCAGCTTTTCTATCAATTGGCCCGTTGCTTTAATCTTTGCTTTTGTCCTACAAAAGAATCCCGCTCAGCAATTATTTTATCCTTGCACCAGCAGGCATTTCTATCAATCCCTTTATCATAGCAATCACAGTACTTACATACATCAAACAGAGCATCATACTCAAACTTTTTGTTCAAATCTCTCCTCTCATATCTCTCCAGTTTATAGGAAACTTGTTCAACTTTGAGGTTTCAACATCTATTGCAACTATGTTACAACATTCATTAAAAGTAATTGATTTATTTTATTCAGCTTCTCATTGTCGCACAAAGTTGTAGTGCTTCACAACATCTGCTTTTGTCGGTGTCATAGCTGCTGGAAACTTGGAAGGATGTCCAAAGGCTGCATTTGACAACTTTTTCCTTGTATGCGTGATTAATTTGACTGAAAAACCAATAATTTGAATCAATAACCGATAATAATTTCACTTAATCAATAATCTGAAACAAAAATAAAATATAATTTTTTGCAAAAAGTACTCAAAAAAATAGGGTTGCCAGACATTTTTGCACATTTGTGAAATTTGGCCACAAAGTGGCCAATCTGGCAACCCTGCATAAAACAAAAAAAGTATCGATAAATAAAGATACCCATTTGATTTAAATAAGGGCAAATAAGGTCTTCTAACTTAAGTTTTAACATACAGGGCTATTCAAACTGATTCACCTGATTTCAAATGAGAATATTTTTAATGTTACAAATACAGTGTGATTTATGATACATCAACCAAAAGAAAAACTGTCCAAATTTTGTCTCCTTATAAATGCTCTGTGTGACTTCCCCTAGTTACACGAGCAACGTCGACACGATAGTCGAATTCCTCCCATACTCACTCCAGCATGTCCATTGTCACTGACTATGGCAGTAACAATGCAAATGTTTCCTCGAACTGCCGATACCACCGACGGATGCTCTGAGCACCCGGTGGATCTGTTCTGTAACGTCGACGAAACTCACGCTGCACTGTGACTACCGATTTACAGCTCGAAAACTGCAACACACAAAATGCCTTCTGCTGTGCAGACGCCATTTTCACACTGACTGTTTGTTGCTAGGCTAGGCCATGGCGTGACTTTGGAGCCCTCTCGCGGTGATCTTGTAAAACTCGGAGATTTCCTCTTTCATGTGGTGTATGCCCAGTTGATGCACGGTTGATAGGTACGGAAGTATTCTCAGTTGAAATCGGATGAATCATTTTGAATAGCCCTGTATCTAAACTGATGTTCAGAATAGGTTCAAAGCTTATTGTGAAATATCAGCTCGAAGGTAGGGAAAAAGGGGGGACTATGTGCTAGGGGTACAGGGGGTTGCACATAGCTCAACTTTTGATATGTTATTTGTTAACCCAATGAAAACCCTCACATAGTGTCATTTAAAAAAAAAAAAAAGCCAAAAAAAAAAAAAACTTTTGACCCCACCCATAATGAGTGAATAATAAAATTTGAAGTGATGCACTCGAAATGTTTTGAATTGTTGGCCTAATTCAAAAGGAGAAATTTTTGTTTTGTTTTTTGTTGATATTTAACCATTATATTAATAATAAAAGTACCCTGCCTTAAGATTTGTATATGAAGGATGTTCAAAGTACAGCCAGAGAGACTGGATGCATCCTATTTTAACATTTTGTGCTCCAGTGAAACAAATCTTTGAAGTGGTTTCTTTTCATTGTGTAAAATGTTTTTAGTGGGTTTTTTTCCTAGCACGCCTGTAGTAATGGTAACTCAGGGCAATTACTTTTTATACATCGCATTTACAGATGTATTCTATGAGCTATGATAAGGAACTATTGAAAAGGCCCAACATTAACTGAGCTGATCTAATGGAGAAGTGGTGGTGTACGGTGTACATTATAATAGTTTGCTGTATAGGTGGTTTGTTTGGGTTTTTGCAGTTAAAAAAAAATATATATCTTGTAAATATAACCATTTCCATTAGGATTGAGGGTTTTAAAAGTGATATGAGTTATGACACCTAAATCCAATGCTGTTTTAATGAGCATATACATGGTGGTGGAAAAGCCACACACCATACGAATTTTCAGTGTTGGCTATATTATTTTTTTTTCTTTTAGGTTGGTGATGGCTGCGAAATTAACAGTAGATGAGAGGGTGAGCTTGGTTTTAATGTATGGAATACCAGGTACTACAAATTAATCAATTGCCACAGAATTTAAATTCTGCCTTTGAGATTTAAATTCTGTAACAATTGATCAATTTGTTGTACCTGGTATTCTATAAATTAAAACCAATTTCACCCTCTCCTCTATTGTTAATTTCGCAACCATCCTCAAAAAAAAAAAAAAAAAATTTATATATACTGTATATAGTAAACACTGAAAATTCCTATGGTATGCGACTTTTGCGCCACCCTGTATTTTGAGAGATGTTTCTAAGTTGGTGACTGATGGGTTAATCCTGTTTGTGACCAAGTTAATGGTAGTCATTGTGATCATCAATAATATTTTCAAGCCTTTTATACATAGCCTATATAATTTTGTGTGTAAGCAACTAGGCATAAGTGAAGTTGAGTGTGATCATTCACCAATGGAGTAGGGTAATTTTTTTTTGTAAGGTAACACTTTTGGTACCTTGGAACATTAAAAATGTTATAAAAAAGTAGAAACATTTTTCTTGTAAGAAAAAAGATATGTTAGAAAGTTAGTTTTTTACTTTTTTTACTTTTGATCAATAATTGGCTTTAAGTATCTTGTTCTGTGCGAGCTTAATAATATAATATAATATTTGGTCATTATCATCTGAATTTAAAGGACTTCCTCATTTGGCATTCAGACACTCTCTTTTTCATAGGCCATCTGTTCGCATGAGAGATGGCCGATGCACTATCTCTTCAGACTCTGACGATGATGAAATGGTGCCAATCACATCCCCGAAACAGAAGAAAATTCGCAGCACAACAACCAGTATAGTTTTCTCAAGTGATTTGGAGTCTGACAATGATCCATATGCTGTACATTATGAAGGTTAGAGATTTTTTATGTTACCTTGACTGATTTTAGCTTCATGGTAGAGAACATCATATTCGTATTATAAGGGTTCCAGGATCTACAATGAATACTTAAACCAGGTTATTTCTGTTGACCCACAATTTGAATGACATGAAGCCACTCAGGCCTATCAAGGTTATCAAGTCACTCTTCTTAGAACTATGCTAAGCTATCATAAAAATGTTGCAATTTGTAGCATTAAGAATCTTTGGCTCTGGGCCCCAAACTTCCTAAATTAATCAAAATGCAGTTTAGTTCTACATACTAAATGCTAAGCCAAACAAAAGATTACCATAGGATGGGGCCAAAATGTTATCTTTGCCAATGAATTTCAACCTGAAACCTAAGCCTTAGTCAGCAATTCAACACGATAGTGGGTGTTCTATGTAGCTTTTCATTTAGAAATGAGCAATTGACTGAAAAGATTCGTTGGCCGTCAGGAAAGCAAATAGCATGTTGATTGCCCACTTTGCAATAGTAAATTGTTGCATGTGCTGCTTGTGTGTGTATGAGATCAGGGGTGGAGGTAGAATTAGCTAGGAAAAGAATCTTTTTTCACATCTGACATCCAGTGCAGATGAATTTTTCACTGTTAAATAAATTTTTTGTGTAAAAATTATCAACAACTTATGTTTTAAATTTCATAAGGGCAGGTATTGAGTTTATGTATGTGGCCTATAACTACTAAATTTCTATTTGACATGCTAACAGTTAGCTCTTTTATTGGGATAATTGTACTCAGAATTAAACTTTCATCCAAAATAATTTTTTTCACATGCTTCACCCCCACCCACCATATCAGAAACGTACCTCATGACATTATACAGAAAGATTAAAGTGAAATTCTAAATTGCTATGCTTGATTTGTGGTGTTGAGCTTTTAAAAAATTTTAGGTAAAACTATCGCAGAAACCGCAAACATTTAAAATAACAAAATATTTAGTCAAAAAGAGCAGAAGTTTAAAAAAGAAGTATGGAATTATTCCAGAAGTTCCAGCTTTGTTAAAAGGGAAAGTTGTCACAAAATCCACCAAAGAGCTAGTTAGGTCATTCTATGAATCAGATGAGATTAGCTGTATTTGTCCAGGGAAAAAAAAGACTGCCTGAGAATGAGAGACTATAATACTGGAGAAAATGTAAGTGTCCAAAAAAGACTTGTGGGTCATTCCAGGACAAATCAGGCATTGCCTGAAACCACACCCACCTAGATTTTGCTTAAAATTGCTATACAGAGTTGTTTATGCTGAAAACGCGAAATTTTGAGTTTCGGGGCAATCAGAGTAACAGTTCAAAAGTTATGGGCCACCCAATTTTGGTGGTGGGGGCTGGCCCCTTTAATTTTTAAAAGTCTATAACTTGGCCCCTAATTGAGCTAGGAAAAAAATTAAAAAACCATTTGGAAGCTCAAATCCTAAAGAATAATTGATTCTAAGTAATAAAATGCATTTAATCAAATAGTTAAAAAGTTATATCAGTTTGAATATTTTTTTGGGGGGGGCCCATCCCCAATGATACAGATATTCAATTTCTTTTTGTCATTTTGTACTTCAATTACTCTTCTATATGACTTTGTCAATGACATTGTGTATTTTTCCCCTTCATGAGATGGTAGTGGAGGTTAAAAACACATTCTATTTGCCTGTTTTACTTATCAAGCTCTCTTATAAGATGTTTTCCTTGACTTACAAGTGGATTAAGTATAGCTATAAGATAAACTTATTAGTGTTTTCCTAAAACTCAATAATAATAATATCAACTTTGTTGATCTTCAGAAGCAAAAAAAATACTGCTAGTATAGTTGTTTTATTGAACAAATTAAGACTACTTGAATAAAAATAATTGCTATACAATACATTAAATCTGAAACATTTTTGGTACCTAGCCTAATTCTCAGTATCATGTATTTCAAAGATATACACAACTCTGGTGCCAGATTGAATAGCAGGAGTTGACATTTCATGAAGGATGTTTTTCTTCTACCCAATAAACATCTTTATTAGTTAGGAAATAGTATCTATTGTTGTTGGAAATAGGAGGATTTAGAAACTTGATTTTATAATCTTGGAATTCTTCTGAATAATCTAAATGATTCCTAGATATTTTCTACCATCATAAATACATGCAACATACTTTCCCACAGGAAATTTTTACTCATTTGATAAATCTGGACTCCTGTCTGAGTTACCTTGTTCAGAGGTCATAACCCTAACAACATTGTAGTCATTGGAGTCTGAAACTAAATAAGCTTTAATGTGACTGAGACATTGGCACAATTCTGTGAAAACCTTGTGTGCCCTTCACTGTCACTGCTTTTTCAAACCTGCAACCGAGTTTTGTTTTATTATGATTTATTTGTTCTTTTGTAATGAACTTAAACTTGATGGACTCAAAATTTTGTGTACAAAAGTCATGGAAACTCTGTGGAGACAAGTTGTGTCCTGTTGTTCTTTGCAAACTAGCTTTAGCTGCTGCTCTCTTCACACTTCTTCCAATGCCATCACAAGCATTTTTGCTATGACTAGTGGTAAAAAAGTTCCACTCTGCCTTTATACCAAAATCTGTTACATGATGGCATAAATTGCTAAAATTAAAATGGTTTTTGTATTGTCCAGCACAACCATCGGAAAAGTATTTCATTATTTTCACATTAGGGAATCTCACTTTAATGTCTTGAACTAAAAATTGTTGAAATGTATACACTGCTGCGGTGTTATGATCTAATCTATCACTAATGATACAATAGCTAGTGTGGCTCAATTTACCATCTTCTATTTTATATACAACCATTGGGTGTAATGTAACTTGTTCATTTGTCCAATGGAAACTCTGTGGTGCCTCTTGAGTGATGAAAGAATAGTTCTCAGAAAAGTCTCCCAGTACTAAAACTTCATCTTCACTGAGATTTTGCTTAAGGGTCTTCATGTAGAGGCTTTGACTCTTGGCTATATAATGATGATGAGTAAGAGAATAAATTGATTCTGAAAGGTTTTTCAATGAATTCCTCCACTGTAACAGTTACATAAATTTGGCAAAGTTGCCCTGTCAGTGCTGGTCCACTGGTCATATTCAGTTGAATCGCTGGAAGTTGGTACATTTAATGTGTTCAAATAGTTATCTACACCAGCAACACCAGGACATTCTCTACACTGGTGTAACATACATTTAATGTTGTCCACATCGCAGGCACTTTTTTGAATCAATGAATGATAAGTCAAGTCCTTGTCACCAGTTGCTGAAACCATTAATTTGGGGTTCTGGTGATAGGTACAAATACAAACGGAGTGTGTACCTGTACCTTCAGCAATAACACACCATTTGGGTCTAAGAGCTGCAAATGTTGAAAAACTTATACTTCAGTCAGTTTCTTTATACCTAAGATACAGTTCTTTCAAATTACTGAGTAAGAGATGCATTTGTTCGTAAATTTTGTTTCCATCTTTGTTTCTGACACTAACACAGTCCTTTTTTCCTGGATACACCCAACTAAATTCTGGGTCCTCATAAAAAGCTGTCACATTAGAAATAGTTTCATCACTTATTTTTTTCCCTTTACCATATTTAGGAACATTTGGCAATATTCCATACTGTTGCTTCATGCTCCTGGCTTTATCAACAAAATATCTACTAGCCCCAAAGAACTCTTGAGTTTTTGAGATTGTGTATGGGGATAGAGTAAGAATCTGCAACCTTCTTTGGTAGGAAGTTGTAGAGTTGAATGCTTCAGTGAGCTCCCTCATTATAGTTTTGTACCTATTAGATAGATAAAAGGTAGGGGATATTAGAATTTTCTTAAATTGAAATTATTAATTTAATGTGTTCTAAGATCTGGACCTAAATAGAAAAAATATAAGAATATCTACCTTCCATGGATATTTTTTAGACATTGTTAAAATGGTGTGATTGTGTTCTGTACGTAAGAATGATACTGAAGAAAAGTTAGCCTATTGAAATTTAAAACATCTAATATAGGCCAGGCTGAAACTCAAGATAGAATTAATCAGTCATTAACAGTTGGCTTTTGATATAAAAATAAGATTCCTGAAAAAAATAATTGGTGGCCACCAACGTGTCTTGCCACCCCTGTTTTTGTAAAAACATCTAATGCCGCACTAGCAAAATCAGGAAAATGGCAATATCTCTTCTTCTGAACATGCTAGAGAGATGGTTTGCATACCAAAAGATGTGGAATTTGATTTAGAACAAATTATTAAGAGTGGTATTTTTTCATAAAACCTTTAGTTTTTGTTATTTTAGAAAAACTAATTTTTGGGGCCCATAGACCCCCTTTCGACGGACCTTAGTGACAAAAGAAATTCTAAAATAAGCATGATTTGGCTTTTTGATTACTAACATTGCCCTAAAAGGATGTTGACATGGACATAGTGATCACATGATATGACTTTTCCTTGTTATCTTGCATCCATTATGCTTGATTAAAGAATAGAGGGTGGGGCTACTTCATGAACTTTTTTAAATGTTAAATAATGAAAACTTGTTTTTTTTTTTTCAGGTGCCTTTGTTATAAGTTTCCAACTGCAATTTGTCATTGAATTCAACATTTGCAATATAAAGTATGACTTCTACAAGGAAAACAGTTGCTAAAGTACTTGGTGATGTACGTTTTATGCCAGCAGAACAGTTTCCTTTAGGGAAATTGCCTATGTTGAAGCAAGTTATTGAAAGGTGTTTGTGTTTCGGAGACTATAAAACAGATGCTGTACTGAGAGCTACTTCTGAGGAATTTCATAAATTGTGGGTCACATATAATGTTTATCCAATATCAACTGTGACAACTGTCCAGTTAACTTTATTTCTTCCTTTTTCATTTTTATTTAATTGTAAAATTAATTAAATTTATTTTCAGATGATTTCTACCTCAACCATTTTACCCCGGAGAGTGGCAAAGGCATTGACATTGCTCATGGCATTTATAAGATCATTAAAGGGACAGAACTTGAGGCCAAATTAAACTTAGTTAAAGCAGATGGAACAAATACTAACACAGGACATATGCATGGGTCAATCAGATATTTGGAAATGTTTTTAGGGCAACCTCTTCAGTGGGATATTTGTCTTCTGCATCTAAATGAATTGCCACTTAGACACATCTTCATAACTTTAGATGGGACAACAAAAAGTCCAGACAAATTTTCTGGCCCTATTGGTTCTCAGCTCAATGGGGATGTCAGAATGGAATGTTGTGGACTTCAAATCTATACCTTATCCTGCATTTGTGCTTCTACCAATGAGGTGGTCAATAATTTATCAACAGACCAATACTATGGATACTGCATCTGCTGGGCAATTATTACTGTGAAGTGGATGAAGACCTTGCACTCTAGAAGTTGGCCTGCTAAATCACACTCGATGGCTCACCTTAGCATGTAGAATTCTTCACTTTTATGTTTCACAAAAAAGACCCAGTAAGAACCTCAAAATCATAGTAGAATTCATCATCAAAGTATACTTTCACAGTTGGTTCAATATCAAGGCTAATAAGAGGCTAAGTGATGGGTCAAGAAACCTATTCAATATGATCCAAGAGTAAATAAATTCCCTGACAGGAAAATTAGAGAAATTTGTTATGAAGTATAAACAATAACAGCTATTTTGCTCATGGTGAAAATATTTTAGTTGGAATGCTGGCTGATGAAGATGAAGAGGTGAGGAGGTGTGCTGTCAATAAAGTTCTGTGTCTGAGGGGAGTTATAGAGGATTTTGATGATGAATCTGGTAGTAGCAATGATTTTGCAGGTGGAATAATTGAAAGTGATGATGAGAATGAAGAGGATCATGAAGGTGGTACTGATGAATATCCTGCTATAGATGAGAATGTTAGGGTCTTTAGAAAGCCAATCATCAATTTCAAAGCTTCTGCATACCACAAGCTGTCTGCTATGTCCCAATGGGAAACTGTTCCACCTGTATTAAAAGAATTCAGTAATGATGAACTGCGTGATATCATTAATACCGCATTGAAACTGGATCACGAGTGCCACAGTCAGAATGTTGAAAGGCACATCAAGCTTGTCACTGAAGCATCCTTTGCTGTTGTAGGTCATGAGCGTAGAGATGGTCTTATTAGAAACAAAATTAGATCACGTAAATTAATGAAAGATTTTGTGTCAAAATATTTTAAGTTCTAGATTATTATTTATCATGCTAAAATATGACAAAATGACAATTTGTTAATTGTATAATTATGTTTGGCGTTTTGGAATGTCAAAAAGCATTTTCAATGAATTTAAAATGGCTGATTTTGATTGCTGATTGAAAACCACTAATACATGTCAATTTGCAGCTTGAGAATGTTTATTGTGTTGACATTCAGTTGAAAGGGGGTCTATGGGCCCCAAAAATTAGTTTTTCTAAAATAACTCAAAAACTAAAGGTTTTATGAAAAATACCACTCTTAATAATTTGTTCTAAATCAACTTCTGCATCTTTTTGGTATGCAAACCATCTCTCTAGCATGTTCAGAAGAAGAGATATTGCCATTTTCCTGATTTTGCTAGTGCGCATTAGATGTTTTTAAAAATGGGGTGGCCAGACACACGTTGGTGGCCACCAATTATTTTTTCAGGAATCTTATTTTTATATCAAAAGCCAACTGTTAGTCACTCTGATAAATTAAAATCAAACAAAAATTATAGTTTCAGCCCGGCCTAAATTCTAAAATTATGTACATCAAGTCTCTCTAATTGTGACCATGAGTTGCTAATTTAGTTGAATTTGAGCAATCTTTCCCTTTCTAATTCTTTTTCCATGCATGATCTCGGATGTAGATGCTCCTTCATCCACAGATACTGAGAAAGGCTGTTCAAAATTCTTTTTCAAAGTAGATACACACATGACTGATGCTTTTTTAGATATCCTGTCAGTGTTCATACCATCTGAAATTAGGCATCATCCAAAATTTAGAATTACTGTAAGTTACAGCAACAAATTTTCATAATTTAGTAACTAATCAGAATTCATTTATTGTACATAACTATTTTTTTGCAATTCCTTAAATTGTTAAAGAATGTTATGTTTACAAGTTTGTTTCATAAGTTATCAAAATAATGCAGTTTTATCAATGTATACACAAAGATAGAGTTTAGATGATTTTTAAAAATCATATAATGCATTTTCTGATAACTATATTTTTCAAAAAGTCCCCAAATTATAATTAATTCATACACTACTTACGGAATTTTATTGGCAAAATCTCCATTTCTTCAAGAATGTTCTTGGTTTGTTCTCTACAGATTTCAATATCACTGATCTCACCAGGATTGTTAGTTTGCAAATGTGTACTTCCTGGACTGCTTTGAAATGAAGTTCATTTAATCTTACAGAACAGTTTGTACATACTTTCCAATTAAGGAGTGCAGGATTTTTTTTCTGTTACATTTAATGGTAAATTTCTTAAACCCTTTAAGATTCTTTTCTTGTGTCTCTTAAAGAGGTCACAACACTGTTTATGATAATTTAAATGGTAAGACATGTTTAAAATTTATATATTAGCTTCAGTTCCTGTAATAAGTAGAGATTATTAAATATTAATGATTTTTAATGATAACAGGCAAACACAAGCACAGCCAATATAGGCAAGGCACTAAAATAATATGGCAAGCAGATACCATATATGAGCAGTGTTTATCATGTGGTCGCAAAAGTCAAACTGAACCCTTAATAACCAAGGCTCATGCTAATGGAAGGAGCCCTCAGATAATCTCATTTTGCTGTGACAAGTTGTAGCATGACTACACAAGTGTGATACCACTTGACCTTACAAATAGGCAGCACAAATTATCTCTTATTTTAATAATGTGTGTGTGCAATATATATATAGTTAGGATAAAACTATTATATAGTTAGTATAGCCCAATTCCTGAACTTTGTTTAATATGTCATCTTTTCGCTAGCAAGTACCTTATAATGAAGTGCAAAAAAATACACAACTTAAAGGTAAAAATACACAATGTCATTGGCTAAGTCATATAGAACAGTAATTGAGGTACAAAATGATGAAAAAAAAGTCTTGAATATCTGTATCATAGGCAGTGGCCCCCACCTCCCAAAAATATTCAAACTGATATAACTTTTTAACTACTTGACTAAATGCATTTTATTACTTAGTCAATTATTCTTTAGGATTTGAGCTTTCAAATGGTTTTTAAATTTTTTTTCCTAGCTCAATTAGTGACTGAGTTATGCACTTTTAAACATTAAGGGGCCAGCCCCCACCCCCAAAATTGGGGAGCCCATAACTTTTGAACCGTTACTCTGATTGCGCTAAAACTTGAGATTTCATGTTTTTGCACAAAAACAACCTCATATACCAAATTTGAGAAAAATCCAAGTCAGAGTGGTTACAAATTTAATTTTTTTTGCATGATTTGTCCTGGAATGACCCTTGTACTAATGAATTTATGAGCAGCATATAACATCTACAAGGAAAACCCAGAGAACCCTCCAATAGGATTTTCAACTTTTGCATGTATTCAACCCAAACACTGTTTTAGCTGGATCAGGTGGAACACACTCAGTGTGTGTTTGCACTTATCATCAGAATGCTAAGCTCCAGTTCTCTGCTATGGGTATCAAAGGGCTTGATTATAAAGTTTTGATGGAAAAAAGTGTGTGTGACATCAGCAATAGAAACTGCATGATGCACAAATGTAATTTATGCCCCAAAGAACAAGGAGTTACAGAGTTCCTAATAAACATTGAAAATATACACAAGATAGAATATGACATGATTAAATATAAACAATGGGTTTCTACTGACCATTGCACTTTGGTGGAAAAAGTAGAATCAATTGAAGATTTTATTGGTTCTTTAAGCACAAAAATAGCAAATTTAACTCCTCATTATTATGTGGCCAAATCTCAAAATGATTTTCTCCAAGTTTAAAAGATAGTTTACCCTACAATGAAGCAATAGTTGTGTGATTTTTCAGAAAACTATTCTTTCATTGTACAAGATGCAGCACAAGGCTTCCACTGGGAAAATGGAATGTACAGTAGGGTGCATCAAACGCCCCAACTGATGTGGATTTTGCTGGCCAGTTCTGAGCTGTTGCTTCTTGTGTAGTTAAGACCTATGGTGCCAATTTTTGGTCAATTTTTGAAATTTTCACATTCCCACTTTTTAATTGAAAATTTAATTTTTTTTTAGAAATTCTCCTTTTTCACGATAAAGTGAGCAACAACAAAGTTGTTTACACAGTGAAAGTTTTCAATACTATGGATTTAAACAGTATCAATCATCTATTCTTGTAGTATGCACCATCAGGCTATTTATTTAACACACTATTTAGAAATATACTATTTTAGAAACACTATTTAAAAATACTTGCTTCGTTACAGACTCTCTTTCCATGAATGTGCGTGGTAGACAAGACTTATGCCAGTTTCTGCTCGGTACTTTGCCAACAGAAATGGACAAAATTATAAAAGGTTCCCGCCTGCCCACCTATGGGCAAGTATATCGCTCCTTCTCTTATAAAAAGAGCAAATTCGATAGATCCACTGGTTATTTCAAGAAAGTTCTCTATCAAGCTGCAAGGAAATTGCAGCACAAGTTGTTCCATTTTATATAAAGGGCGGCATACAACATGTAAGTGAGAAAAAGATTGCAGAGCATATAATGAGATTGCATGATGAAGTGAATAACCTACAAAAAATTCAAATCGACAAAAGAGACCGATAACAACATGAGAAAGATAAACGAATTTCAGGAAAAACTTGGCCTCTATGGCCAAAGAATGCCATGGAAACTATTACAAATGAGGAAGATAAGGTTTTTCTCAAAAGCATGATGTCTGAGAGAACAGCATCATTTGGCTCTTTGGACAAGAAAAATGCTATATCTGCAATAAAATGGAATGAGAGAATGGCCAAAAGAAATGAATACTATCAAAAGCAAAAAGTAGACCAGCCTAGCACAAGTTGGGCAACAGATGATTATGAATCAGATGCTGATACTATCACTGGAACAAAACACGACAATGAAGATCAAGACAGTGGTTCTGATAGAGAGGAGTTTGATTTGGAGCCAAAACGAATGCACAAAAGAGTGAAAAAAACTGGTGAAGACATTTTCATTCCCTATGATATCCTGAAAGACAAGAGAGTTACTTCTGTGGCAGCAAGGGCCCATGGAGTTACTCCAACTGCTGCTGTAGGTATAATATCTGCATTTGTGCAAGCCTGTGGAGGACATACTGACAAACTTAGTTTGGCATATGCATCAGCATCTCGAGCAGCTGCAGCCAATGTAAAGGAAATGGCAGAAAAAATCCGAGGTTTATGGCAACCATCAGACATTGGAACCGTTCACTGGGATGGAAAGCTGATGAGAACGCTGAACAACAAACACCATGAAGAAGAACGTCTCCCAGTAAAGGCTTTGCCCAGCAAAATGACGAAATTTCAATCCGAGCAGCTAAATCATTTCAGTAGGTTTGGTACACTGATATATGCTAAGTATTGGTTTATGGCATCTAATGCCCTTGATGCTCCAATAAATGACTTGGAACTTATTAGGAATCTTAAAACATATTCTAAAATTGACCAAGAGGTGGCAGCTGTTGCTACCAAAGCCATTGAGCGTCATCTGTGGAGCTTAACAGCAGAAATGGTACCTGTGTCACTATTTAGCCAAAAGGTACCAGCAGAAATGAAAAGGAAAATTTCCAATAAAATGATAATGTCAAAAGATATGAAAAATTCATTCCAAAGGCATGGTGCTGGATTTGGTAAGCCAATATTTCCATCGCTTGATGCCCTGCATGCAAACTCTCAAGATCTATCTTCCTTTGTCAATGATGGGTCATGGGTATTTTTCAAGACACTCCAATGCAACCCTACTTTCTTGCAGAACCCTGAAAATTGGGCGATCAATCCATCCTACAAGCAATGTCAGGAAAAAGTCTGCAATCTAAAGGTTGTTAATGATTCTGCCGAATGCGGTGTCAAATTGGCCAGTGATTATTTAAAGTCTTCTAAGAAAGAAACCCTCTACCAAGATACATTGCAAGTAGTTGAGGAAAATCGTGAAAAAATTGGCAATATGAGAAAAAACAAATGTTTGAAAAAATTAAAATGGCTCCTGACAGCTTAACTTAAGGTGTTGTTTAGTGATAAATGCTTTAAACAGGATTTTGCTTGTTTCATAGTCTGCTTTTGCTCTTTTTTGTAAATTTTTGCTAATTTTGTTAATTTTTGTCTTTTATTAATTTTCTATTAAAAAATGGGAATGTGAAAAATTTAATAAAAAGGAAAAAAAAAATTATTTTGTATTCACCACAATGAGGAGCAAGACATATGTGCCGGCCAGTAGTGTGATATCAATTTAAAATTTTCATGGGGCGTTTGATGCACCCTAATGTACAGTGCATCCATTTGTAATTTACTGGAAGAATACAACTAACGAAACTATGCACACAAGCTTCTGCTTTCTTTCACCTGACATCAAACATAATACAACCACGGTCTACTCATTTTTAAATGCCCTCATTCCAGGCATAAAGAAGTTTCATCCTCACATTAACAAGTTACATTATTTTACTGATGGATGTGCATGCCAATATAAGAATTGATTCAACCTTGTCAGTATATGCAAACACAGATGACTTTGGGCTCGAGTGTGAGTGGCATTTTTTTGCCACGAGTCATGGCAAAAGTGCTTGTGATGGAATTGGTGGAACAGTCAAAAGAGCTGTAGCCAGAGCAAGCTTGCAGAGAACCTTCAATGATTAAATCATAACACTGGAGGCAGTGTTTCATTTTTGCTGTGAAAATTTGGAGAATATCAAATTCTTTTTAATTAAACCTGAAGAAATAGAAAAAGTGGCAAAATTCCTAAGCAAAAGGTTTGAAAATAGTATCCAACTAATTGGAACCCAAAAGTTTCACTGATTTGTACCAGTTATTGTCACAAAAATTAAAGCCTTTGAATTATCTTCTGATCATGAAGGTGAGGAGAGGTTAATTGTGAAGTGTGCCACTAATGCAAATAAAAATAGATTCAATCATTCTGAACCCCAAAATTGGGGAATACATAGTTTGCTCCTACAATAACTCTGTGGCTGGGGCTTGTACTAGAGTACAATGAAGAGTTTGATGACTATAAGATAGATTTTTTAAACCCATCTGGATTTAGCAGATATTATTATTATCCACAAATAAGAGATATCTGCCATATTTCAAGACATGATATTTTGGGTATTCTAAGTACCCCAACTTTGAAGGCTGGAATGCTGCGTATCCAATATGTTTTTGGAGAAGGAGAATTAAAAAAGTTCATGTAATGCCACCAAGTTTTTTATTGAAATTAGTCTGTTTATTTGATGTATCATAATACCATGAGCACAAATGACATGTAAATTATGTGTGTAATTATCCTTATTTGAATATAGCTGTATATGTTTCTATTACAATATGGGATTGCAAACATTTAAGTGATTTAAGTTATTTGATTAACTGACTTGGTAAGCCATGAAAGATAGTCTTCATAATTAGGTTTCAAAAGGTGTTAACTTTTTATTGAATAAAAAGGATTCACTATTTGAATAAAGGTGTTAGTACTCACTTTTGATTCTGTTATATATGTGTTCTTTAAAATTTTAACTTTGAATAAGTAAATGTTGAAAAATGTTCAAAAACTACTAGCAGTAATTTTAATTGGTAATGAACAACATAATTTTAGCTTGTATAAAAGCTGCAAAAAATTGTTCAAAATAAATTTTTGGTTGATTTTTAAAATTTATTTATAACATGATACCCACCCTTTTTATTGTTTTTATTTATCAACCATAATATGAAGTTTAATATTTATAAAAAAAAAAATTGGGGGGTTTTAATGTCCAGGGGGGGTAGAGGGTCAAGCAAATTGGGGAGTAAAATTTTGAAAATTGCTTTACAAAGCTAACATTAGTGTCATTGGATAGATCTAGTCTTGCTGATCCCAAAAATGTATAATATGTTCAGTTTATGATTAACTGGATGGGAGATATTGCCCATCAAAGTGGGCATGGTAAAAGGGGGGGCCAATAACTTAAAAACAGTTAGTCGTAGAGCTTTTTTTTTGTTTAAACCAGTGGATTTGGAACAAACTAACCCTATATACCAATTTTCACCCAAATCCGAGTTGGAGTGGTGGTTTTGCATTGGTTGATCTGTCCTGGAATGCCTCAAGGGGCATTCCATGACAGATCAACCAAAAAAAAAAAAAATAAACACCACTCCCACTCAGATTTAGGTGAAAATTGGTATATAGGGTTAGTTTGTGTTCCAAATGCACTGGTTCAAACAAAAAAGCTCTCTGATTAACGTTTTTTAAGTTATTGGTCCCCAAAGTTTAGGGCTCCCCCTTTACCATGCCCACTTCGACAGGCAATATCTCCCATCCAGTTAATCATAAACTGAACATATTATACGTTTTTGGAATCAGCAAGACTAGATCTATCAAATAATAGTAATTTTAGCTTTGTAAAGCAATTTTCAATTGGGTATCATGTTAAGTCAGTTTAAATAATCAACAACAAATCTCTTTAATCATTTTTCCTAACTTATCACCAATCAGAGTTGATGATTTGTTTTATTAAAATCAGATTTTTTATTTATATCATTTTTTTTTAAATTTAATATCTCAAAAAAATATTCTTTTTCAGGCAACTACTTTTTTCCAGTTTGAAATAATTAAAACACGGATCTAATTCCTATTTGTAATATATATCATTATTACATCATATTATTACATATGAATTATAATCATTATTACGTATGAATTATACCTCAGTCTGTTTGCAGCATTCATAATGTGAACATGTCATTGAGTACAAGATTACCTATGTAATAAATTTATCAAGAAATGGTGAAATACTGTGAAGACCCTTTAAAAAACCGCAAAAAGAAAGTGTCTAGTGATTTAAGAACTGTAAGTGAAGCACTTTATAATGCTTGTCAAGGCAAACTATTACTAAATACGATATTTTATTCTAACTGTCATAAACTACTGACCAAGACTCCAGAATTATTATTTACGACGGAAGTATACCAATCATCCAGATATTGACAGTACAAGTGAAAATACAAGAGACAGATTTGTCATGTGAAGATGCAATAGCAGACATTTCACATGTTCCAACAAATCTTGATGTGACTCCAGTTAAAACCTGTAAGTATTTTTTAAAGTAATTTCAATCACTCATTAATTCTCAATTTTTAATATTTTTATTTAAATTTTAATTTAATGGCTATAATGTCAATAGAAATGACAATGTACAGGGTGTACATAAAGTCAGGATCTATTTTTGTGAAGCACTTGGAAATTATATGGAATTCAATCATAAAACGATAAAGTGGTAACATTTATTAAATAATTAAGAGTAGGATTCGATGTGACGCCCATCAGTATCCCTGCACAGCTCAAGTCGTTCCGCAGCATTTCTAAACACATTCTGGAGCATTTGTGGGGTTATGTTATCTACAGCAGTTTGTATACGTGTACGTAAGTTTTCAAGACTCGTAATCTTCGTCTGATAGACGTGCGATTTGATAAAGCCCCATGCAAAGAAATCTAAAGGGGTTAAATCTGGTGATCTCGCTGGCCAAGGTCTGTTGCTTCCGCGTCCATTCCAGCGATTTGGAAAACGTCCATTTAGATAATCCTGAACAATTTTGGCATAGTGACAAGGAGCACCATCATGTTGATAGATGACGGTACTAACAATTCTATCCCCGTCATCTATCAACATGATGGTGCTCCTTGTCACTATGCCAAAATTGTTCAGGATTATCTAAATGGACATTTTCCAAATCGCTGGATCGGACGCGGAAGCAACAGACCTTGGCCAGCAAGATCACCAGATTTTAACCCCTTTAGATTTCTTTGCATGGGGGCTTTATCAAATCGCACGTCTATCAGACGAAGATTACGAGTCTTGAAAACTTACGTATACGAACTGCTGTAGATAACATAACCCCGCAAATGCTCCAGAATGTGTTTAGAAATACTGCGGAACGATTTGAGCTGTGCAGGGATACTGATGTGCGTCACGTCGAATCCTACTCTTAATTATTTAATAAATGTTACCACTTTATCGTTTTATGATTGAATTCCATATAATTTCCAAGTGCTTCACAAAAATAGATCGTGACTTTATGTACACCCTGTATATATGGTAGCTATTATACAGTATTTCAATATTTCAGATGACTTGAGTACCTCAAGAAAACAATTAAAGGGCCTGCAAGCATTGGAAAAGGCACGTAATTCTCTGAAGAGAAAGCTTGAAGCGAATTTATCAACAGAGATTCAGACTCCAAAACTTGATTCCGAAGTGAAAAGGTAAATATATATGGAGAACTTTGCGTGTACACTTGTCACATTAATTTCATAATTATAAGTTCATTGTAGCACATTTCTTAACAAGTATCTCAGTTTTTATTTTGAATTCTGCTTCTATTTGGATTCTCTCTTAATTCATCATTTTTGTAGACATAGCATTAAATACTTCTATGTATTTTTCAGATAGCATCATCTTATGCAAGAATTGTTGGAGGCTTTTCATTCTACCGATAGTTATGATCGAAAACTTCAAATACTGAGCATTTCTCTGTACATGACATATATTATTAGATAAATGCCAGATAATCATTGTTGCTTGGTTCACATAATGGCAGACTTCTTCGTTGATGATGAGAAGACCTTCCGGTGATCTTCAACGACTTTTAGAAAGAACTGCTTCTGCTCTTCACTGCGCGTGAGAGAGGCATTGAACTCCTGAATGAGTGCAACACCGCGCTCTGCAAGGTCAGTGATCACTTTCACTGACCGAACAGTAGCCTGGCTCCTCCTGTATGATTCATGGACTGGCCAAAGTGTTGGATCCTCCTCCAAGAAATCTTGAGGCAGTTCAAGTATCAGGTCATCCCATAAGTAATGCCATTTTTTACGATAGATTAAGTTTAAACTAGTCCTACTCGGTTTAAGCATAAATTTTCCGAAGGTTATATCTAAGAGGAGATCTGTCGTGTTTCGCTACATACTTTACAGACCTTGACCAGTGAAGACGTGTTTTGCTTTATGTGAACCCCTCATAAATATGGCAGTATCAGAAGAGCATATCAGGCATATAATGCTTTACAAGTTCAAAAAAGGGAATAGTGCTACTGAAGCAACGCGAAACATTCAGGACGTTTATGGCAATGATATTCTTCATGTGAGGAAATGTCAAAGATGGTTTCAAAAGTTTAAGAATGGTGACTGCTGTTTGACAGATGCAGCACGCTCTGGACACCCTGTTGAGTTTGATGATGACCTGCTGTTAGCCGCACTTGAAGAAGACTGTTCAACAACTGTTGAAGAATTGGCCCAGAAACTCAATTCATCCCCGTCCACCATCCATCGACATTTGCAACAACTCGGGAAAGTGCCTAAGTTAGGAAAATAGGTGCCACATGAATTGTCGGTCGACAATCTGAGGGTGCGGGTAAACATTAGCACAGCTCTTCATTCCCGTGAATTCCAAGATCCGTTTTTGCACCGTTTAGTGACTGGTGATGAAAAGTGGATACTGTACCAGAATGTTAAGCGCCATCAACAGTGGGTTTGTGCCGGAGAACCAGCGACACCACAGCCAAAACCAAATCTTCACCCTCGGAAGGTGTTACTTAGTGTTTGGTGGGATAAAGGTGGTGTAATACACTTTGAAACCTTACCACACAACCAAACAATCACTGCTCAAGTCTACTGTCAACTTCAAATTCCGATCTGAAAAACGACATTACTTATGGGATGACCTGATATTTCAAAAAAACTTCAGAGTTAACATGGTGACAAAATCATGTAATTCTTTCCCACATGCCTGGCCAACTGGAGAGGTCCGTTTAGGGGGTTCCTCAGACCCGATTTTGTTTTTCAGGGCATTTACCATCTGCCTCTTTTCTGCTGCAACACTGTCATCAAAGAAACCGAAGCCTACCAATGTTTCTGATAGATACCAAAGATGGCGACTGAATGCTGTGTGACAGCCTTAGATACAGTATATCTTTATCAGCATAGTTACTAGTTAGCTAGTGCACGGAGGAGATTCAGATCGTTTCTCGGAGCTTCTACTGAAGACGGACTCTGAAACTAGTATTTGACATAGCCGTGACAAAGAGGCTTACTTCCTGGAGGTGGTTCCACACCATTTAACTGCGCGATGGCCTTCTTGATGATCCTTGTTGCTGCTGGAGGGGAAACTCCTTGCGGAAGAGCCACATTTTGATGGCGTAGATAGCTCGAGCCATCCAACGAGCTCGATGTATTGCTCCTGGATATCGGAAATGGATCCCGCGTGGAGGGACCTCTCCAAGGAAGATAATCGTCAGCTCAAGGAGCTCACGGTAGTCATCCCGTGGCTGAAATTTGGACAGGTGGTCAACAGCAAATGCAATAACCTCAGTCTTATATCCATTTATCACAGGGATTAGGTCTTCTTCATCCACTGCCGACGAGTATGCTGTCTTATCGAGGTAAGGCCAGTAGTCACGGAACTGATGGAAGAGCTGAATATTTGGAGATTTGGAGCTGAAGACCGTCTCTAGGAGTATCTCAGAGATATGATGTCGACACGCCAAGTTCAATAAATTCCTCCCAAACTCAGTTTCCAAACGAACACAAACTCCTCCCTTTGAACCAGTGTTGGACGCGGTGGTGTCAAAGCAGAGCCCCTTCACTCGTTCCCTCAGTCCCCACTCATTTATCGTCTCCTCGATGGCACTCCCAATTACTTCCGACTTTCCCGATTGAAGTTTTGGAACTGCCAGCAACTTCACCACGTCTTGTCCAGATACAAGAATCGGGAGACGGTTCACTATGTCCTGACCAGGACCAGAGTAATCCTCCATGATTTTGCCATCCCAATGCAAGATCAGAGGAACTACTGGGGCGAAGCTTTCCTTCATCTTATGAGCAAACTTCTTCCGATGTTCCATCCTCTCCTTGCGGATAGTACTTCGGCTGATCATCAGGTCTTCTACTTCGTGACCGAATTGGCTCGTGGACGCTAACGCTGAAAATATATGCGCTGCTTGCCAGTCAGTCACATTAGTTAGATCTAATGCAGTTGCCACTTCAGGTGTCACCACACTTACAGTTCCACGAAGTCGAGCTCGTTTAGGAGCACGCGTTTCTAATGGTGTAAGCTCTTCCTCCACTTCTGACGAGTTGCTTGACGAAGACAACTGAAAAACAGCGACGTCGGTTGTAACAGCACTTGATGAAGCCGCTTTGCCAGCCCGCTTTGAAGCTTCCGCTCTCCTTCTTGCAGAGTGAGTTTCTGCCGACTCCAGCCATTGTGGCCCTCTGTCCTGTCTTCCATTGAGCTTCCAGGAATTGTCTTGTCCTCTTCAATTTTCATCAGCTGCATAGCATCCTGGTGGGCGATGTCGAAAAAGTTGTCTAACCCGTCTTGAAATGTTGCCTGGTTGGCAAGGTTCGTGGCAGACTTTCGGTTGATATTCTTCTTGAGCACTTGCCACTAGTATGAAGCTTCTTGATGTGTTCGACAACATGTTTAGCAGCTTTTGTAGGCACTCGAACTTTCATCCAAATTGGAAGCAAGAGATCAGCTGTCTTGGACACGCTATCTTTAAGAGTCAGTCAATTTTTGCTGATTGTGGAAATGGAGTAGAACAGCCAATACTTGTCTGCGAGATGGGAGCTTCGATGATGTAAAGTTCGCCTGAGTAACACCAACCAACCAGATGGCACTGGCCGCACGTGTTGTCATCGACATTGTCGCTCCTGAGAAGTTGAAAGAAGCACAAATTTGTTAAATACCAGTGTCACTAATATTGTGTTGCAATTTTTTAACGCTGTGAACGGTCCCCCCCCCCCCCCCCCCCCCCCCAAGAACAGCATAATAATGGGCTATTGTAGCAAAATTATATACAGGGTGTCCGAGAATTATCTGTACAATTTTGGCTGTTATTAAAAGTCAACCATGAAGTGTAGAAATTCCAGTGTTGTCCCATTTTACAGAGAATCTCATTAAGTTTTTTCTGATACCAAGTTTTGACAAGTTTTTTAGAAATTCCAGTGTCCGAACATTATCTGTACAATTTCATCTTTTAATAAAATTCTTGATAACACGCGTAAAATTCTTAAACAAGATTATTTAGAATCTGTATTTTCAAGTTTCTTTTATTAAAGTAACGTTGTTACAAACATTCGATATGTGCACCATTAGTGATTCGCAAAACATCCAATCGATACTCCAAATGTTGCCATGTACGCTGCAGCATATCCACATCAATTCGCTCAATAGCAGCTGTGATTCTTGCTTTTAAATCATCAATGTCTGTCACCCGCGTACATTTCTAAAAACTTGTCAAAACGTGGTATCAGAAAAAACTTAATGAGATTCTCTGTAAAATGGGACAACACTGGAATTTCTACACTTCATGGTTGACTTTAATAACAGCCAAAAATTGTACAGATAATTCTCGGACACCCTGTATATAGTACGAATTTCATTGATTCCTATTTAATATCAATATATTTTATATTCGTAAATTGTCAGATGAGTTGACAAGTCCTAAATATCGTTTGATCATAAAAATATTCCTGCTCTACAGTTTCTACCCCAAGTGGCACTAGATGATGGGTTGGCAAAGAAAAAAATTGGAATAGAATTCCACCTCTGAGATAAAACCACCCTAATATATATATAGTTTTCCACAGGCATTTTTAGATGGAAGGGGTCAAAGGTTTAAGGGAGGAGCAGGATTTTTAGATGTTGCCTCTATAAAAGTTCAGACCAATAGATTTGAAAAAATACTAACCCAGTCATGAAGCTAATTAATTGAGATACTAAAGCTAAACTTTTAAGTTGGGCGTAGACTGGCTACTGTACTAGTCATTAACCTTCTATGATTAATGGTGCTGTGCACCAGCGGGAAATTGCCGATAAAAAAAATATATATATATATATATATACAGGGTGGGGCATGGGAATCAAGTGTTTTTTGAATAGCTAGTAATCGGCCATTAGGAATGGGAGGGGCGTGCGGTAGGTAGCATTCCATTCCTGGGTTCATAGCATTTAACTTTAACTAACACTCACCTTTATCTTTCAGGTGCCATCATGGAGCAGTGGACGTTAGAACACCGCATGTTCGCGTATGATCATTTTGTTAGGAGTGGCGAGTCAGTGACAGCAGTTCAGCGTGCGTTTTCGCCGCAGATTCAACATTCATCGAAATGACTCTGTTCCCGCTCGTGACACAATCTTACGTTGGGTTAACAATCTTCGAACAGGAGGCTCAATAATGAAAACAAAACCGAAGGGGCCGCAACGCACTGTGCGTACTCCAGAGAACGTTGAAAGGGTCAGACAAGCGATGTTGCAAAGCCCAGGCCGCTCTGCTCGGAGACATTCAGCTGCACTCGGAATCAGCAATCGTACTGTTAGACGGATTTTGCATGAAGAATTACATTTTCACCCATAAATCATATATTTTTCTAATTAACAAAATAAATATCATTTTCCTGATTATTCCAAAAACACTTGGTTCCCGTGCCCCACCCTGTATATAGAGGGGGAGGGGGGGAGAGACTTTTTTGTTATTTGAGATAGTATCATAATCATAAATTGAAGATAAAAACATGCAGTAGACTTATAAGTTTTGTTTTGTTGTGTATATATACATATTAATTTTTTCCGTTTCAGAAGAAACCCCAGTTTTTAATAATAAAATGATGACAACTCAAGAGAAGGCAAAAATTGAGATTTTTACATGAAAGTGGTTCAGTTAAAGCCCAAAGGCTTTAATGAACAAACCAGCTCCTGAAAGACACAGCATACAAAGATCGGTAGACCAATTTGAGGCTAGTGGATCTGTACTGAAGGGGAAATCTACCGGAAGGCGAAGGAAGTCTCCGGCAAGGGCGAATGCAATTAGGGAAGCATTTGCCAGAAGCCCTAAAAAGTTAATTAGGAGAGCGTCAACTGAGTTAAACATCCCGAGAAGCTCTGTCCTTGATATCCTTCATAGAGAATTGAGGTTCAAATGTTATAAAATGCGGATAGTTCATCAACTTTTAGAAGAGGATTATGAGACCAGAGTAAATGTTTTTAGCAAATCTCCTTTTTAGCGATGAGCTACATTCACATATCAGACAAAGTTAATTGTCATAATTGCAGGATATGGGGTGAAGAAAATCCCCGTGAATTGCGTGAACACGAAACGGATTCCCCCTAAAGTAAACGTTTGGTGTACCATGTCATGTTCCCGTATCTATGGACCGTATTTTTTTTGTTGGATGAACTGTCGCCAGCAATTCGTACCTCACCATGCTACGAGAGTTTTTTATTCCACAACTCCCAGAAAATCCCAGCTTGTTACAAAGAGCTTTCTTCCAACAGGATGGAGCACCACCCAACTTTGGTTTAAAAACACCTTAACAATTCGAGCAAACTTTTCCAGAGCGTTGGATTAGTCGGGGAGAACCTCTGAAATGGCCCGCTCGTTCGCCTGATTTAACACCTTTAAATTTTTCTCTGGGGTTTCTTGAAAACTAAAGTCTATTATAACAAACAAAGGACATTGAAGAAATGAAACATCGTATTTGTGATGATGTCTCATCCATCTCTACATCTGTGTTGGAAAATGGAAAATGTTTTCTCAAAATTTGAACGCAGAATTAGATTGATTAAAGCGAATGATGGAAGACATATAGAAGTTCATTAATTAATCAAACCAATGTAAATGATACCTTAACAAAATTAAATAACCTAATTCTTATAGGCCTGCTGCATGTATTTATATTCAATTTATGTTGCCATCTCGAAGAACAAAGTTATTCAATTTTATTTTTGGTATATTCATTTTCGGACACCCTATACGTATATATAATTTTTCATTTTGCAAAAATAGAGCATGATTGTACATAGTGCGTTTCCAAAGGGATAGGATTTTTTTTTTTTTTTTTTTTTTTTTTTTTTTTTGCCAGTAAACATTAAAGTGTAATGGTTAATCATTTAACACAGAGTTGGTAAAAAGAAATTATCTGGTGACATTGAGAAAGCTCATTTTCTTACTACATGGGGGTGAGAGTGCCTTAAGGGTCACCTGAACCAGAGCAGGAACAGGGTAAATGGCTGGTTCAACCGTACCTGTCGCCTATGGCTGGGAGCAAACCAGAGCCTCACTGTACCGAGTAACTGGGCGCTCAGAAACATTCACAGTATAAAAACTAAGAGAACGTGTGCGTATCTGTTAGCTTGAAGGTGATTTTAATACAATTCTCTCCTGCCTTTTTTTTTTCTTTTCAGAAGGGCGACTGAAAGCTTTGCAAATGGTAGAAGATACGTTAAAACGGACTCGAAGAAAGAGCGAGTGTGATAGTCAGTTGTCAGGTGGAAACCTAGTTCTTTCTCCATTTAAAATCAGTGACACAGAAGATTATACAGAAAATATGTAAGTAAAGAAAGGTAGATTTCTTGAAGGAGGACCACTCGTTTATTTCATTTAAATCGTCAAAGACGGTAACATCTTAGCCCCCCATCCCCCACCCTATTTTATTCCCGTTTAGTTGGGGCTGGTTGTGAACTTTCAAGGGTGACCTGAGCGTGAGCAATTACGAATGGATGGTAGTATTTAAAAAATTCATTAGTAGTAAAGCTAGAATTCTGCAGGAGGTAAAGTAATGTATACTGTGTGGAACATTTGCGAGGGAACATTTTAAATAACTGTTATGATGGAAAAAAAACAAAAAAAAACGGAAATCCCAACACGAATTAAAGTTGAGGGTGGGAAATCTGGAACCTCTCCACCTCAGTGTGGGGTTGAGTGTTCTCCATATGTCGCCGAGCCCGAGCATAAACAAGGTGAGTGGCCAATCCAACCCAATCCAACCCAATCCAACCCAATGCAGCCTGGAGCGAACCCAGAGCTTCACCCAAGATTTTGTCTGACTCTGAGACCCGAGCTACGGGGAGCCCACGAATTAAAATGGAAAAATAAAATAAATCTGCAGGTTTACCCAAGAGCGAGAATCACAGACAATTCTAAAATTGATGAAGTCCCATTCTCATTGTAGGATTTTCCACTTTAACCATTTTACCACGAAAGTGACGAATTGGTAACATTTCAAATACACGCATTGCTAACTTAACTCTGCCAAACATTTCGGCAGTAAAGGGTTAAGTTAGATTTATCACGGGAAATATATCTCGGGGCCAGTAATTGCGTCGTGGTCCCTTTTCGCTAGTGGCGTACCGATTAATTGGCATCGGCCAAATTTAGCCGATTCTCTCACCGATTCTTTGAAATTGTAAAAAAAAAAAAAAAAACTTTTTATAGAAATTGAACATAAAAAAACAACTATGATAATTTATACTTATTTCAAAATGCAATTGTAAAAAAATATTTTAGTCACGAAAAAGAGAGAGCTTAATAAGTTAAGTTGCCCATAAACTTACATTTTCTCTAACTAGCTAATCTAATGAAAATTTTTTTTGCTGACATTGTTGAAAAAAGAAAATACACTCAACAAAAGGAAAACCAATTAATTACTTTAAATATTGGTATTTAATTTATGAAACTAAATTAAAATTATTTTATTTTACTGAGTAATAAAACTAACATCATTTTAGCTAAGGTGTATTAGGTAAATTCTGGTGCTGTATATTGTGGAGTGAGCTAAGGAAAATATTTAAACAAATATGAAATGTGAAAATATGAAAAGTCCAAGTTTTCACATTGGATTAGTAAAGTTTATGAAGGAATTGATATTTTCAAATATAGGCAAAGAATCGGTATCGGTAGTTTTTCACAGAATCTGCATCGGCTAAATTTTGGAATCGGTACATCACTACTTTCTAACCTTTACCAAATTTGGAATTCCCACTTGAGGGGGGCCAAGGATGAGAGTGCAAGTAATCTCTGGGCAAGGTGGCGCTTTCGATGTTTTGTAATATTACTATTGAAATTCATTTGGTTGGTTAACACGGTTAGATTTAAAGTAAAAAAAAAGTCCATTACATACGAATTGGACGATAATATATGAATAGGTGTCGCTACGTCGTCGGGGCCAATATCATAACACCGCTTCCCGTCGATCTGCGAAGTTAAGTGACTGAATCTGGGATGCAGTTGGATGGGAGACCGTCCTCTGTGTCTAGATTATGTAGCGACGTGTGGTTCAGATCCCACGTGAAGATCTACAAAAGCTAAGGCTAACAAAGACCCTAAGATCCACTCTAAGGCTAGCCCGAGAGAAAGAAGAGAGTAGGGGGTTAAGTAAGTAGCAAAACCTATCATTCGTGGGTTAACATTCATTCAGGAAAAGGGAGAGCAAGACTCACCATCATCCACCGGCCACTGCCGACAAGTCGGAAAAATGGTCGAAGAAAATAGGAAAGTGGTGAAAGATGAAAAGAAGTAAAATAAGAACGCTTACAAACCATGCAAACACAGTCTTAACTCAAAGAAACAGTCATACCATGCAAACTACAGACATGCAAGTAAAGAGAGGATGAAAGGAAAAAAAAAAGTATGAAGAGTATAACAAAAAGTGGGTTAGTTTACGCTTCGAGCTACATCTAAGTTCGTGTTAGTTACCCCCAGCGCTCCTGTTGCTAATTGTTTTATTATTTTAAACGTTAATATTTTTAAAATGCTTATCTAAACGGTTTTCAAACATATTAACGCTGGTAGAGTTCACGACGGACGCGGAAGATTATTCCATTTATCAATTACTTTAAACGTAAAAAAGTTTTTAGCAATGTTAGTAATGAAACGTTTGCCACGTAATTTAAATCCGTTATTATCGAAAATGAACAATTTGTCAAATTTTACGTTATCGATTTTATTAACGATTTTGCAAACTTCAATAAGCCCCCCCCCCCCCTTAATCTTCGTTTCGAGTGAATGCAAGTCTCTCTAATCCTACCTTTGTAAGACTTTTGTGTAGTGACGGAATTAGTTTCGTGGCGCGTCGCTGAACCCTTTCCAACCTATCAATATCCTCACGCAGATATGGGCACCAAAACTGAACGGCATATTCTAAGTGAGGCCTGACTAGGGACTTGTAAAGGGGCAGTATAATATTTAAATTCGACTTACGTGCTATGAAGCCTAACATCCTATTAGCTTTTGCGCAAGATTCCAGGCACTGGTTCCTAACTTTTAAAGCATTAGATACGCGTACGCCTAAATCTACTTCCTCGTCAACGATCGCTAACTGTCTATCGTCCATCGTGTACGTGTAATTATTGTTACGAGAACCTATATGCAAAACTTTACATTTGTCTACGTTAAATTGCATCTGCCACTTATCTGTCCACTCCATAATCCTATTTACATCGTCTTGGAGCCTATTTCTATCGTCCACATTAACAACTTTACCGCCTATTTTAGTATCGTCCGCGAGTTTTGACGTTTACTGGTCAAGCCTACATCTACTTTAGGGTGCCACTTATTTGGGGTGTTTTTCATTTTTTGGGAATTTCTATCAGGACGGGCGCATTTCTGGTGTCATTCCGTCTAAAAACATTGTGTGTAAAATATTTTTGAAATAAAATAATAATTAGAACTGCCTCAACGAGGTCAAAGTTTATACTTTTTGTCGAAAAGTACTCATGGCGTTCTGTTATCATGTCAGTTTTCGTTTCGATAGCTGCTGTAGTTTCTGAGTTGAAAAATGATAACAGACAGACAGACGGACGGTCAGAGTCGTTGGTTTAGTCTTCCGCACTGGTGTACAGAAGACTAAAATGAGGTATTATACAGGGTGTAACACGAGTTTATCCAAATATTGATACAGGCGAAAGAACATGTTATTCTAAGTAGAAAATGGGTTGGGACGAGTTTTGCCAACACTAACAGTGTTTCATTCTCTTTTTCAGTGAGTTCTGAAACGACGTGATGGCTTCGGCAACAAGATCTAAAACAGCAGTCTATCTCCTGGGGACCGTGGACCACAGCATCACAGGAAGCATGCTGCCTACGGGAAAGCAGGCGCTTCAGTACTTTTTCCACCTTCACCTTGACGTCAAGAAGCCGATCAAGGAAGCAGCCGCTGAGACAGTGACCGCAGTCAAGGAATTCTGGGAGCGGTCCCGTATTCCTACGCAGAAAGACCAACGCGCAAGGGACAAGGTTCTCCGAATGTACGAGAAGTGGCGGGCTCTGAACAAGAACTCGAAACGGCGCACTGTGACCCAAATCAGGAACGAGGCCGAGTTCCTCTCATCCCTTGACCGCCTCTTCGACATCGCACACGAACAGGCGATGTCGATGATCACAATCGAAGAGGACAGGGAGTTCCTGACGGGACAAAGGGCCGAGGTGCGGCGCGGCCGCATCTCCTCCACACGTGACATGACGCTGCACACTGAGGAGGAGCGTGCGAGGAGACAGGAAGCGGAAAGGAGCCGCCGGCAAGATGATGAAAGGGCGAACAGAGAGAGCCGAGAAGAACTCGTCGAACTGGCATCGAGCTCCAGCTCAGGTGCAAGCAGCCCGACTCGGTCACCGACACGGCGTCGTCGCCGAGAAGAAGAGGAAGAGCTCTCTCTCCCGGGCCCGTCCACGTCGAATGCAGAAGCATCTACGACCCCTTTACCACCCAAGCGATTCCGCGCATCGAAAAAGATGATCACCCCTGATCTCTCCGCAGCGATGGATCGGACGAAACTTACCGACCGAGAAGGTGTTTTTTTGCTGTCGGCGGCTGCGAGGAGCTTGGGCCACGACCCTGAGGAGCTGGTCTTGAACCGCGAATCCTCCCGCCGCGACCGAGCAAAGTTCCGTGCTATGGCAGCAGCGGAAATGAAGGCAGCCTTCCATCCTACTGTGCCGCTGACCGTTCACTGGGACGGGAAAATCGTACCAGCGGCTGACGGAGGCCCTGCTGAAGATCGCCTTCCAGTTCTGGTGTCTGGGGAGAACGTCGACAAGCTTCTGGCTGTGCCCAGCCTCCCCGACGGCACCGGCCGCGCCATGGCGGAAGCCGTCCTCTCTGCCCTCGAGGATTGGGACATCAAGGGACGGATCTGTGCCCTCTCTTTTGACACCACCGCCTCAAACACAGGACTCTCAGGAGGAGCTTGCTATATCATTGAGCAGAAACTCGAGAAGACAGTGCTTCATTTGGCTTGCCGCCACCACATCCACGAACTGGTGTGCGAGAAGGCATTCACGGCGTGCCTCGGTCCCTCTACTGGTCCTGACATCCTCCTGTTCAAACGATTCGCCGCCCAGTGGGACTTCATCGATCAAACCAAAGCGAAGCCCTTCGAGGATGGAACCATGCCGCAGCACCTGAAGGACGCCCGCGACGACCTGCTGATCGAATTCAGCCGCCTCCTCGACGGTCAACATCCACGTGATGACTACAGGGAACTTCTGGAGCTCTCTGTAATTGTGCTGGGCGGTCCGAACAAGCGGGGTGCCCGGTTCGCTCGTCCCGGCGCCTTCCATCGCGCGCGCTGGATGGCAAAAGTCATCTATGCCATCAAACTGTTCCTGTTCCGGGAACAGTTTCAGATGTCGTCAGGCGAAGCGGCTGGAATCCGGCGATTCACCATCTTCGCCGTGTCCATCTACGTGACGGCCTGGTACAAAGCGCCGCTCCCGGCAACGGCCCCAGCCGCGGACCTCGCGCTGCTCAAGGCCCTCGTCTATTATCCGGACTCAGCGGTGGCCAAGGCGACGGCGACAGTCTTCGCCAGGCACCTATGGTACTTGAGCGAGCGCCTCGTCACCCTGGCCATCTTCGACGAGGGTATCGACTTGGCGACAAAGCGGGAGATGATTAAAGCGATGGAAGAAGAGGAAGGATCGGAGGATCCCCCGCGGCGTATCAATGTGGACCTGTCCACCGCCTCAATCGCCAACAATACATTGGCCAAGTTCACAACGACTACATCAGAGGAGTTCTTCAGGTTCTGGACATCAGCACCGCCTTCCTGCTCAAGGATCCGGAGGAGTGGCGGACGGACCCAGCCTTCATCGCCGCATCCCGCCGAGTCCAGGCCCTTCAAGTTGTCAATGACTTCGCGGAGCGCGGGGTGGCGTTGATGCAGTCTTTCAACCTGGCCCTTACCAAGAGTGAAGACCAAAGGCAGTTCCTCTTACAAGTGGTCGAGAAGCACCGCTGTGACTTCCCAACCGCCCGCAAGTCCACCGTGACCTCTGCAAAGTAGGCAACAATGAGAGGGAGATGGGCGCCCATGATACCCCCCCCCCCCACTTGAGGGGCTAATACTCGAGTTGAGGGGGACCTAGAGTTGAAAGTATGAAGTCCAGTTATATGTTTTAGGTCAAGATTAGTAGCTTGAACAAACTAGAAGTGATATTTTATTTGCTAGAGGCATAGAACTCATGATCTAAAATTTCTACTTTTCGAGAAAATATACAAACTTTGACCGTATTGAGGCAGTTCTAAATATTGTTTTATTTCAAAAATATTTTACACACGATATTTTTTGACAAAATAGAACCTGAAAAGCGCCCGTCCCGATAAAAATTCAAACTTTCGAAAATAAGTGTCACCCTAATCTACTTACTTCGTAGCCTCCGGGTTCTCTTATGCGAACCCGGCGGCGCTCAGGTTTCCCGCGACCACCGTGGGACGGGTCCATAGGTCTCGTAGAGAGGTAATGTTGGAGTTCTCTTTGTTGAGAGAGAGAGTGGCAGTGTAAGAGTAGGTGTTCTGTGTCCTCAGGGTGGAGGTAGCATTTTTGACAGGTGGAGGTGTCAGCTAGGTGGAGTCTGTGTCTGTATTGTTGGAGGGAGGGGTGGTGGCCTGAACGGAGCCTGGCCAGAGTAACTCTTGTTTTCCTTGGGAGGGTTTGTTCGCTCTGATGGACTACAGGGGGAGTATCGTGAAGGACAGTGTTGTGTGGTTGGTCGAGTAGGTATTTCCGGGTGATTTCTGTGTGATGATGTTTAATGGGGTTGATGTTTAGGGGAGGGGGGGGGATATTGTTCAGTAGCTGTGAATAGTGAGCAGCAGGAGTACGTTTTTTGTTGCGGGGTGGGGGATTGTGTAATGTAAGATGGTGACGGGGGTGGTCTGGGGCCAGTGCTCTGGAGAAGAATTGAGTCCGTCATGTTCATGTGGTGTTCGATGGGGAGTATTTTCGTATCTGCATGTAGATGTGGGATGGGTGTGGTTCGGAGGCAGCCAGTAATGCTTCTGAGACCTCTGTTTTGTGTGGTCTGTATCTTTTTCTGGTTTGTGTGGGAGATGGACGGGGACCAGGCGGGGGCAGCGTAAGTTAGGGTAGTACGTACAAACTGTTTGTATAGGATACTGAGGGATTCCTTCTGTTGACCGAATGTTGTGGAGGTGTGTGTTCTGAGAGCGTTGAGTTTTTTTGTTGCTTTGGAGCAAATGTTTGATATGTGAGGGGAAAAGGACATGTGTGTCTAGGGTGAGGCCAGGATTGTTGGGGTTTTGTTTAGAGGTAGGGGATGTCCCATGAGGGTGACTCTTGGGTGTGCTTGGGATTCGTGGCGGTCTGAGGTTAGGAGGGTGATGGAGGATTTTTGAGGGGATTCTGACATCCTATTGTTAGTCAGCCAGAGTTCCAGATTGGTAATGTACTGCTGGATCAGGCGTGTGGCGGTGTTACGGTTATGGTGTTGTGCTGTTATGGTCAGGTCATCTGCATAGGAGGAGACGTGGACATGGGGGGGAGAGGTTGTGGGAGGTCGTGCATGAAAAGGTTGAAGAGGATTGGAGAGAGTATGGAGCCCTGTGGACGCCATTGTATAGTCTGTAGGTTTTGGATGAGTGTTGTTTGTGTATGACTTTGCCAAGTCGGCCTGCAGTGAGATTAGTAAGCCATTTCTTGTCATTGGTGGGGATGTCGAGATCAATAATCTTTTGTGCAAGAATGTGGCGTGGGACAGTGTCGAAAGCTTTGTTGATGTCGATGGCAACAAGGACTGTGCGGGCAGGGGGGATAGTTGGTTGAAGCCATCTAAGATGTGTTGGGTTAGGTTTGTAAGAAGCGTTGTGGTGGAGTGGGCGGACCTGAAGCCGTGTTGGGTTTGTGAAAATGTAATGTGTGGTTGTATGCGTCTTAATATCAGTTTTTCGAGGACTGGAAATGGTTGAGAGAAGGGAGATTGGCCGGTATGAAGCAGGTAGGTTGGGGGGTTTATTGGGTTTCAGTATCGGGATGATGTGTGCCAGCTTCCAGGTAGAGGGTGTGATATTGTGAAGCCAGGAGTAATTGAATATGTTTGTGAGGGCTGCAATAGCAATTGGACCAAGGTGTTTGAGATGAATGTTTGAAATGTGGTCTGGGCCTTCGGCATGAGAGTTTTTGAGGGATTTTATGGCTGCAGCTGTGCCTTGGGGTGTAAATGGATGTGGTTGTTGTGGGTCGGCCGAGAGTTTCCGTATGTTTTTGAGGATTTTTCTATTGTTGGGAACAGTGATTTTATGGCTAATTTTTGAGTAGTGGTGCATGAGTAGGTTGCAGTGTTTTTGTGGGGATAGAATTTGGTTACAGTTGGAAAGGAGAGCTTCGTGTGTGGGGGGTGGGTTAGTATGTGAAGTGTGGATTTTTTTCAAGGTTTTCCAAAGTTGGATGCTGTTGGTCTTGTGATTGAGTGTAGTTAAATAGGATTCCCAGTTTTCTGACTGTTTAGTGTTTATTAGATTTGTGATGTCAGTGTTAAGGTGGTGTATGAGGTCAATGTCTTCTGCAGTGGGACTGTGTTTCTGGCGTAATGAGTTTCTTTGTTTGATTAGATTGTGTATTTGTGGGGAGAAATTTGGGTTGAAGTGTTTCCTGTGTCCTTGTGGGATGAATTGTTTGCTAGCGCGAGTGATAGTGTTGTTTATGTGGGCGGTAGCCTTGTCTATAGAGGGGAAGTTAGTAGTGGAGAATTCCTGAAGCTCGTTTTCAATGTATCCTGTAAAAGAAGGCCAGTTTGCATGTTTGTAGTTCGTGTATGTTTGTTTGAAGGATGTGTGGATGGGGTGTGTGTGTGTGTTGATAGGTGATTAGTATTGGGAGGTGATCGGAGGGGAGGTGGTGTAATGTCTGCCATGTTGTGCGTGTGTGTAGGGATGGTGAGCAGAAGGTAATGTCGGGGGAGGTGTGTTGTTGGTTGTGTTGCAAGGGTTTGCGTGTGGGTTGATTCCTATTGTTGAGGATGTTGTATGTATGAAGATCATCTAGGAGTAGCGTGCCACGAGCGTCTGGTATGTGAGAGGAGAGCCATGTCGGGTGATGAGCATTGAAGTCGCCTCCCACGATGTGGTTCTCGTATTGTGTAAGTGGTTGCAGGGGGGGCTCGTAGCGTGGGGGGCAGTGAGCAGAGGTAGGGGGGGTATGTATATGTTTGAGATGTGAAAAGTGGAGGATTTGATTTTGATTTTGATAGTCTGGATTTTTAGGGTAGGGTCATTATTGAGGAGGGCGTGTGTGTGCTGCGTTATATTTGTGTATGGGATGTCTTTATGGATGAGTGTGATAAGCCCATGTTCTGTGGGGATAGTGTCCTGTCTTAATGTTGAGTAATTGTTGAAGGCTGGGAGCCTGGTGTCTGGTGAGAGTTTAGTTTCTTGGATAAGTGCTATATGTATATTATATGTGTGGAGGAGAGAGTTGAGTTCCTGGTGTTTGTTTTTGATCGTTAATGTCGTTAATGTAGATTACGATTAGCAGTGGGCCTAACACTGAACCCTGAGGGACACCGCTACCTACATCCAGGGCCGCCAAGAGGGCGCGGAAGCCGGGCTAAATCCCCGGGCCCCTGAAGGGGGGGGGGGGGTAAAATCTGAAAATATTAATGAAGCAATTGATTAAATAACAGGAAATATAATTAATGAACATGCATTTTAGAGAGATTATCATACTGTATGTTTTGAATATGACTTTGACATATAATCAGTTTGCTTGTTATGTACACAAAAAACATTCATAATAAAATAAGAGTAAATAGGGGGGCCTATATACCATTAACAACGACCCTCTGTTTCCTGGCACGAAGCCATTTCTCTAACCAGTTAGCTAGCTACCTGACCGCGTATACCGTGCGTTTTAACATTCGCAATTAATCTTCTATGCGGAACTGTATCGAACGCTTTTTTAACGTCAGCCGCTCTATGCTATCTTATTCGCGCACTATTTCGTTATGAAACTCTCAACAAATTAAACAAGATTTATTGCGTCGAAACCCATGCTGACTACTATTGATCAAATCGCGACTTTCTAATGATCGATGATACGATCCCTAACTACAGATTTCAAAAGTTTACTGACAATTGACGTTAAGCTAATAGGCCTATAATTGCTAGCTACTGTGCGGTCGCCTTTTTTAAAAATGGGCGTAACGTTAGCTAATTTGAAGTCTTCAGGAATAATCCCCCTTCCAGTGACTTATTAAAAATTTTTGTTTTTGAGGCCTACGATAACATCTTTCAAATGTTTAGGATAAAGTGCGTCAGGTGCCTGGAGCCTTGCTAACTTTTAGCTTATCGATATAATGCAGTCTCACCCTCGTAAAGTTATTTAATTCAAAATAGTCTCGCTACTAAATGGAACGATATCGTCCACATCGGAGACATCATTTACGTCTTCTACGGTAAAAACTGTCGCCAAAAAGTTTTTAAAAATACCCGCAATCGCCTGAGCGTCGGAAGCCAAAGCGCCGTTAGCGTCCACTAGATGGCCTATGTCATCTTTTATCGGCTTACGATTATTGACGTAGTCAAAAAACTTTCGGATTATGTTTACTATTCGCAGCTACAAGTATATCAAAATTACACTTAGCGTTCCTAACAGATCTTTTAACCTGACGTCTAAGCTCGATATATCTATTAAAGTTAGCTACCGTGCCATTGCGCTTATTAAGTCTATACGCTCTGTTACGCTCGTTTATGAACTCGCCTATTTCCCTAGTCCACATCTTGGGCCTACCATGACTACTAGCGCGCTTGTGCCTACGCGGAATAAACTCTCGATATTCAAAAAACTTTCTTTAAACGTCTCCCAATGAAAATTTGTGTCCTTACCCATAAATAAATTATTCCAGTCCACTACTCTCATCCTATTCGCAAAACTATCGAAACTAGCCCTACGAAAATCATGGACTTCTATTACATTACTATCCTTACTGTTTTTTATTAGTAGCTTAAACCTAATAATTTGGTGATCACTACATCCCAAACTCTCGCCTGCTTCCAAACTTTCGACTATATTTTCGTCGTTCGTCATCATCATCACGTCTAAAATATTGTCACCGCGCGTTGGTTGAGTAACCATCTGTCATAAAAAATTATCTTCCATGAACTCAGTCTCAAACCCTCATTATTACTAGTAAAAGTCTCGTAATTAACGTTAGGGCAGTTAGTCTCCGACAACTATACTATCCCGATTATTAATAAAGTTACCAAGAAGTGTGTAAAATCTAGTATCGGTATCGAGGTGGTGAACAGGTCTGTTAAAAACAACGAAATTAAACGCGCTCTTAACTTAATTAATTGCTCGCATTAATTGCTGGCGGAAAATCTATCTTAACCTTGATAGCCCTAAGGGAATTACGAATGTACAACAAAGCGCCGCCACCAATCCTATGTAACCTATCACTTGTAAAAGGTTTAAAACCCGGTATATCAAGTTCCCCCAACAAGTCCTGAGTTGCGGTATTTAACCACGTTTCGGTTATAGCAACTATATCGTAGTTCCCGGAACTATATCGTATTTAGGTCCCCTCCATCATATAGCCTTCGACATTACGAAGTTAATTATACAACCCCATCATTACGTTATAAATAGGTATATAGTCACTGTGACGTCACTTACATCCGAAAAGAGAGAGGTCATTATTCAGTCCGTTTTGCCGAGCATAGATGAATTTCACTTGAAACAATAATCCAATAAATTCATCCACACCAGACCATTTGCCACCCTCTGACCAAATGGATCGCATTTGAATTGAATTTCATCGAGAATAATGTGGATTTTAGGAAGTTTATACATGTGGCATCTGATCTTGACGTCTTTATCTGTAGACTTCGCTTTGTAAATTCAGTAGATCTGGGTTATTTTTGTTTTAGTTTTACACTAACAATCCATTGTATTAACTTTTATTAGTTTTAATATTTACATTTTAACAGTTTATTGTTAATTTGGTGTTTTATATTTTTTAATTTACGTAATATAAAACACTCCTCAACCTGAGGAAGTGGCAGGAGTCAAATTTGGAACCTTCACACTTCGAGTTCAATCTCGATCCAACCAATGTTTCACGGGAGTTTTGTTTTAGCTTATGTTTATTTTATTTACATGGCAAGATAAAAACATGAAACCTGCCTGAGACAGAATTCGTCCCATTGGAAGTCTCTCTTCGTAGTTGAGCCTTTTCATTTATCAAATAAAGATTTATTTACAAAGCTTTCGTGTCAAAGTAGTTTGAAATGGTGGGTTCGTAATTCGTACCGTTGTCCTTTATCCTAAAGGATTTATTTAGGATTTAGGCCACAAACTGACTTTTTCCCAAAATAGAAATTCCAAGTGTATTGACATCGGTTCGGGTGGAGAGGAGGTTGGAGCTATAAATTCATCCCTGGACCTTAATTTGGACAAGATTGACGTGTCCTCCATTGTGTTAAGAGGGTCAGCGGAGAGGCCGAGCAGGACCAGAACAACAAAAAAAGCTATTGCTGTCCTCCAAGAGTTTTCTAAGCGTTACGAAGAGGAAATTCAAGTAAGCTGTTTTGTGTGTATATATATATTATATATATATATATATATATATATATATAATGAAGAATAAAACCAGCACTTGGTAAAACATACAGCGAGTTTCGGAGAGAGAACTACTTCCATCATCAGGCAATCTAGAACAATGCAAAAACACTATGTAAAACGCTTACGAACAAGGCAACGAAGTGAAATAAAATAAAATTATATTAATAAGTTTAAATTACTAAAACCAAGTAGGCTTAAAAAGAGAACAAAGGTACAGAACACTAAAAAACTAAGAATTAAAATGCACGTTAATGATGAACAAACACAAAATTAATACAATACTCACAATATTAAAACAGAAAAGATCAGTTGCTCTCTCATTACTACACAGTGAGGGTTTTAATTGTAACAGAAATAGACTTACGCAGAGCTTTGTGTCTGTACTGCACGACGTGAAGACCGAGAATGAGTCCAATTTAATGGGGTGATCAGCTTGAAGAGCGTGTTGACGAACAGCGCTGTATGATGAACTAATTAACAGCCTGTTCGTCTTAAGTGATCTACCCAAATGTTCAAAGATGTGGGCCTTAAGTTGGCGTTTTTCTTTTGCCAATATGCATCGCATTACAGCGATGACATTCATTTATATACTACAGAAGACTGCAGTTCCTTGGGCACCATATCCTTAAACCTCAAAAAAACTGTGGGTAGTACGATTTGGCTTAAAAATTACCCTAACACTTACTTGTGGGTAAAATTCTCTAATTAGCCGACTCAATCTATTCCTTAAGGAACTTTTGAAAAGTTAAAGGAAAAAAACAAAGTTGCTCGTTTTACCGTGGTTACTTGTTGTTTGGTCTGTAAAAGTTTACTTTTACTGGCCTCTTTACGAAGTGTTATTCTTTCTTTCCTATTGAGTATAAAAGGAACTCGGTAGTAACATTGGTCACTAGAGCCTTTCGAATATGTTCTGATTACACCGGTCTGCATGAAAATCGATTTCTTTATTTTGAGTTGTGATTCTGAAGCAGCTCGCTGCGCTGAATTAAAAAATGCTACCAGTTTTTTCCTATCACCCACAGTTTTAAAGTTATTAGCAAAACAATTTTGGGGCGTTTTGTAATTTTTCCTTTTTTATCTTTAATTTCGTTTTTTCATATTTTCCAGATAGATAATTCTAACATTACGTCTTTAAAATTTAAATAATGGCTTCTAGAGGATGTACCCATAGTCCAGATATATTTTGTTATATTTGTGGTCGGTATGTTGTTGTAAAACAAAGGACAAATGTAACGACCTTCATTAAGAGAGCTTATCATGCTTATTTTGGAATTAAATTAGGAGATCAAGACAAAAGTTGGGCTTCACACAAGGTTTGTCTTATGTGTGTTGCGGCACTAAGGAATTGGAGCAAAGGTAAAAAGAAAAGTTTGCCATTTGGGATCCCTATGGTATGGCGCGAGCCTAGAACCCATACCGACGACTGCTACTTCTGTTCTTGCAATGTTAAAGGTTATAATGCAAAGAATAAAGAGAGCCTTCAATACCCAAGTCTTCCATCTGCAATAAGGCCGGTACCCCATGGTCCAGAAGTTCCTATTCCCCGCCCACCTGAGAGTCTGGATCAATACAATTCAGATTCTGATTCAGCTCCAAATCCAGACAATGATGATGTTTATGAACAGCCAACATCTGACAGAGATCCTAAACCATTAACCCAAGCCGAACTAAATGACTTAGTCAGGGATTTAAATCTGCCTAAGGACTCTGCAGAACTTTTGGGGTCTAGATTGCAGGAGAACAATTTATTGGCATCCGACACATACTTCGCTTGGTACAGAAATCGTGAGAGACTTCGTGCCTTTTTTCGAAGAAGATGGTCCCTTGGTATTTTGCAAGGACATCACAGGATTAGTGTGCAAGCTAGGCATCGAATACCAAACCAGTGACTGGAGGTTGTTTATAGATTCCTCTAAAACCAGTCTAAAAGGAGTGTTACTGCACAACGGTAACAAATATGCATCAATCCCAGTGGCCCATTCTACTCATTTAAAAGAGACCTATGATAACATGAAACTGCTTCTGGAAAAAATTCAGTATCAAAATCACAGATGGATATTGTGTGGGGATCTCAAAGTCCTTTGCATGTTACTTGGGCAGCAATCAGGATACACTAAGATGCCATGTTTCATCTGCGAATGGGATAGTCGAGCACGTGACCAGCACTGGAAGAGGAAAACTTGGCCTCCTAGAGAGAATCTTACCCCAGAATCAAAGATCATTTTACATGAACATCTAGTTGAACCAAATAAAATCCTCCTACCACCCTTGCACATTAAGTTAGGCTTGATGAAGCAGTATGTCAAAGCATTGAATAGAGAAGGTGAGTGTTTCAAGTACATTTGTTCAAAATAGCCAAAGATTAGCTACGAGAAAATAAAGGAAGGTGTTTTTATAGGTCCTCAGATTAGAAAATTATTGACAGACGATCATTTCCTGAACACAATGACCAATAAAGAAAAAGAAGCATGGCTTGGTTTCAAAGATGTTGAAAACTTCTTGGGAAACTACAAAAGCCAAAATTATGAAAGACGTGGAAAATATGCTTAAAAAGTTTTGCGCCTTTGGCTGCAACATGAGCCTGAAAGTTCACTTCTTATTTTCGCATCTTGACCGTTTTCCCGAAAATCTCGGAGATGTCAGTGAGGAGCAAGGGGAACGATTTCACCAGGACATCAAAACCATGGAAAGAAGATATCGAGGAAGATGGCATACAAATATGATGGCGGATTACTGCTGGTGTCTGCAACGAGATCAGCCTAACGCACAGCATAAGAAAACATCAAAGAACCACCGGTTTAGTCGTCGTCAGTCAGATCTACCTTCGTAGTCTTAAGTCTTTGGAATAAGTCCTGAAATGTTTGCAAGTAAAGAAGGTAAATATATTTTGTTTCTTTCAGTTATTTTTTTATTCTTTCATAAACAAGCAATATGCTTGTCCAAGAGGTAGGAGCTATTTAATTCTGCTTTAATTAGGTTTTACTCTATCACCTAAAGATTTCGTGCTACAAGGGGTGTTGTAATACCTCATCTGTCCCCAAATGTTAACCACCCATTGATGGGAGGCGGGAGAGTATTTTGCTGGGAACGGGACTGGTTGTTATATATATTTACCCTACATTATTATGTAAGCGTTACTGTAGTCTATAACAACAAAATTTATGGTTTAGCATGTGCAATCCAATGTTGGCCTCGATAAGATGGTTCACATTTGGGGATAAATGGGGGATTTATGACACACCCTGTAGTAAGAAAACCATACGGGATAGGGAAAAACTAACTATATTTTTGAGATCAGCGCACTCAAATTATATAGAATCACCAACTAGTTTGTAAAAATCGATCGACAAGTTTTCAAATGTGTACTGGTGTTATTCTAGCCTTCATTCCGAATTTGTTTCTTAAAAAGACCCTTTCGTCTAATGGTTTTGCTAATAAATTTCTTGATTTCTATATTGGAAAAACGTTAACTAAACTTTTACAGTCAAAACAAGAAGTAACCACAGTAAAACGAGCAATTTTGTTTTTTCTTTTAACTTTTTAAAGGTGAACAAAGCTTCTTAAGGAATAGATTAAGTTGGCTAATTAGAGAATTTTACCCACAAACAAGTGTTAGGGTAATTTTTAAGCCAAATCGTACTACCCACAATTTTTGGGGGTTTAAGGATATGGTGCCCAAGGAACTGCAGTCTTCTGCAGTATATAAATGAGTGTCATCGCTGTAATACGATGTATATTGGCAAAAGAAAAACGCCAACTTAAGGTCCGCATCCTTGAACATTTGGGTAGATCACTTAGGACAAACAGGCCGTTAATTAGTTCATCATACAGCGCTGTTCGTCAACACCCTCTCGGGTCTTTTCCGTTTGACACACACGGTTCGATTTTATTTTAAATTTCTACACAGACGTAGTTTTGCATGCCGATTACGAAAATCAGAACCATTTTTTGGAGAAATTAATAATAAAAAAGTTACAACCCTTTAAAGATTGAATTTTTAGGTTAGGTTAGGTTAAGTAAAGATTGGTTTTTCCCTATTTAAATGTTCACTAATTTATTATGTTGTTATGTATTGTGTTGTTATTGTAAATGTTAGTAATGTTATTTCTCTTTTCCATAGGAACTAATTCAAACAATCATGAGCGATAGAGTGGACAATTTGAAAAGTTTGTGGAACAAACTTAAAAACGAGGAGGACGCAGTGAGCTATTTTCAGGAGAAGAATATCATACCAAAGAAGAAACTATGTCGGCGAAAACACGAAATGAATATCGCTGTTTCCAGTGGAACCGCCCAGTGGCGCTGCGGCAAGAAAGGTTGCAACGAATCTGTGTCAGTGAGGAAAGGAACATGGTTTGAAGGTGGTACTCTTCCGCTTTCAACCGTAGCTGTATTCATTTATTCGTGGGTCAAGGAACTAACAACTATCCGGTTTTGTGAGGAGGAGTTGGAAATTAACCACAACACCGCTGTTGATTATAACAGCTACATGAGAGAAGTATGTGCAGAGGATATACTTCGTAACCCAGCGCAGATAGGTGGTCCTGGAACAATTGTAGAAATTGACGAAACAGTATACTCCAGACGAAAGTACAATCGAGGAAGAGTGCTACCGGAGCAGTGGGTTTTCGGCGGTGTGTGTCGCGAGACTCGGCAGGTGTTCCTCTATGCTGTTCCATGTCGCAACCGTGAGACACTTGAAGAGTGTATCCGGGCATCGATTCTGCCAGAAACGACAATCTACAGTGACCTGTGGCGAGCCTATTCCCACATCCCACAGATACCAGGCTATAAGTTTCACCATCAAACAGTGAACCACAGTGTTGAGTTCGTCAACTCAGAAGACGGGACACCCACGCAACAAGTTGAAAGCACATGGAACTGCTGTTTTAAACGCTCTAATAAACGACGTTGCGGCACTCATCGTTCGATGATCGATTCCTACCTCTGCGAGTTTATTTGGCGACGCAGACACGAAAACTGCGACCAGTTCCAAAAAATGCTACAGTGCATCGCAACATTTAATCGAAAATATTAATTTGTGTTGATTTTTGTCACTAATATTAATAAAATACTTTAAAGGGTTGTAACTTTTTTATTATTAATTTCTCCAAAAAATGGTTCTGATTTTCGTAATCGGCATGCAAAACTACGTCTGTGTAGAAATTTAAAATAAAATCGAACCATGTGTGTCAAACGGAAAAGATCCACACCCTCTTCAATTTGATCACCCCCATTAAATTGGACTCATTCTCGGTCTTGACGTCGTGCAGTACGGACACAAAGCTCTGCATAAGATTCTCTTTCTGTTACAATTAAAACCCTCACTGCGTAGTAATGAGAGGGCATCTGATCTTTTCTGTTTTAATATTGTGAGTATTGTATTAATTTTGTGTTTGCTCATCATCAGCGTGCATTTTAATTTTGTTTTTTATTACTCTGTACCTTCTTTCTCTTTTTAAGCTTACTTGGTTTTAGTAATTTAAACTTCTTATTATTTATTTTATTTTATTTTACTTCATTGCCTTGTTCGTACGTGTTTTACATAGTGTTTTTGCATTGTTCTAGATTGCCTGATGATGAAGTTTTCTCTCCGAAACTGTCGTTGTACAACAAATTATGATGTTTTACAAAGTGCTGGTTTTATTCGTCATTATACGTCTCCGCTTCCACAGGGATACATCTATTACAACTATATATATATATATAATATAATATATTATAATATATTAGGGTGTGCCTAAAATTAAACTTTATTTTTTCTAATACCACATATCTTTATTTTGTGGCAATGAATGAAAAACTAATATAGACAAAATTTTATTGAATTTAGTTAATATTAACAGGGTGCTCAATTCACTGAAAAGTTCCACTTCAAAAAAGTTGTACCATAACTAAATAAATGCCATACTTTTAAAACTTTATTTCAACTTGAGCTTAATTATTTTCAAAATTTAACATAAATATACTTTTGGAGTCTTCTGAACATTCACTTAAGCCACTTAAGCCTGTCTTTTTTAATCGCTTTGTAGGCCTATACAAAAACTACACACAATATATTTTACACATAAAATAACTGTGTATTTTTTGAATAACACTTATTAACATACATTTTTTAGTAATATTTCTTGGCTTTGGGGTTTTGTTTCCTATGGTGTTCTACAACCTGCAAAAGGTACTGTTTTTGATTTTCATCTGTTGTTAGTGTTGCATTGAACTTCGTAATGAGAGACACCACGTTCTGCAAGATCATTTACAACTCAAATTTTTAACTATTTCTTTTGCGGCATTGTAATGTGCCGAAACTAACCACCTTTCAGGATCTTCATGAAGAAATTCTGCGAATACTCCTGTGATTGTGAAAAATGATTTGGTTCTTTGCGTGCAAAAATCAGGTAAAGTTTTGTGAGAAGGATCAAAGGGCTGAACCCTACGCATAAAATCTTCATGGCAAGGAACTTCATTTGCATTTTTGGCCATCATCCTTTTGACATCAAATGATATCTCTGGATCAAAAAATGCAAGAGCAACATTTACCTCATTTAAGTACCACAGGTGGCGTCCAAAGACAGTAGTAAGAGCATTTGATAGATTTTGATTTCTAAGACAGTTCAGCTCTTGAAAGAGCTTCAGATCATTTGCTGGAGCCTTTATGGCCACAGCTTTGGAACCATGCTTTTAAATATATCTTTACAAGAAATATATTAAAATTTAAAAAGCTTACCCATTTCCTTTCTGAAGCTGTATTTCCTTTTAATCTCAAATTCGGTATTTCCTTCTGTAGATCGAATTGATTTCTAAACAACCACATTTTCAGAGAGTAAATGGCTCTTGACATCCATCTTGCTTGATGGACAGGACCTGGGCGCTTAAAAGAAATACCTGTGATTGGAATCCCGCCCAAAAATATGAATGAGAGCTCCAGAAGCTCTCGATAATCATCTCGAGACTGTTGTTCGTGTAGGTTTGCGTTTGCGAACATGATAATGTCCTCTTTAAGAGCAATAATTTCTTCTGCGCCAACATCTGCATAGGTAATAGGCCGATACTCATTTTGAATGACCTTTGGCCAGAATTTCTGGAAATGCTTGAAAATCTCTGTTTGGAGATTTTGAGTTATCTTTCAAAAGTATCTCATATGCTTTGCACAAAACAAGCTCATGAATGTGATGTCTGCATGCCAGAAAAAGTATATCCTTTTTAAGGTATTGCTCTAGTATAGTGCATGTACCTGCCCTTTGTCCAGTGTTGCTGGCAGTGGTATCGAAACTTAAGCCAATAATTTTGTGTGTGATATTCCACTGTTCAATTGTTTCAATTACTGCTTTAGCGACCGTCTCTCCAGTGGAATCAGGAAGTTTTCGGACACTCAGTAATTTTTCAACACCATTTCCAGAAACCGCGATTGGTAAGCGATCAACATTTGTCTGATCTTGACTTGTGAGGTCTGGTAACATTTTGTCATCCCAGTGTAAAACAAAAGGGACATGAGCATTGCCGAAGGAGTTTTTTATTTCCAGCGCACTAGTTTTCCGATATTTGGCTCTAGCCCGATGAATGGCCCTGTGACTAATCATGTCACCAGCGTCATGTCCAAGACTGTGCTACGGCACTGATAATATGCGATGCACTTCTACTTGTTGTTGATGTTCTGTCCAGTGCAGAGACAACTGCTTTATCAATTACCTGTTTAGTGCCTCGTTTAGGTGCCTTACGAATTGAAACTTCCTTTAGAGCTTTATCAATATTGTAGGTTGAAGTTGAGGGAAGGCAAATATCTTCATCGCTGCTGGAACTGATGCTACAAACAACAGTTGCGACAGTTTCTTGCATTTCTGAATAAGCTTTCAAACGCTGTGATTCCAATGCTCGTTCTCGCTTCATGATTCGTTGCTGTTTCTTGACTTCCTTCTTGTCTATACCTGCCATATAACCTGGTCGGCCTTTGTCTTTGCTCATCAAAATGTCCTATCTCTAACCAAAAGAGAGGAAGGCCGTGCTTTTCTTATTGCTCAATGTCAAATAATGTACTTAGAGATTCGACAAACTTTTGTTCCTTTGAACACTGAGTCTTTCTTTTCCTACTTTTATTCTTTTTCAATAAATTATAATCATCGACAAGTTTATTAATCAGTTTGATAACATAAGGTTTGTGGCTCGTTGCAATTTTTGCCTTGTCCCATATATTCATCAATTCCTCTGCTACTAAATTTATAGACTCCGTACGGGAGCATTTTTCTTCGTGCAAATGGAAAAAATAAACTGACAAAATTTCCTTTTTTAGTGGTAGTTTTGTCTGGTAGGTGCGCAAATGGAATTTCTAACAGAAACAGCTTCTTTACTTCTTGTAGAAGACATAATTTTGTTTAACCACTATAAGGATCGAATATCATATTCTAAACACTATCTGAAAATCTGAAACAGGAAAACACAATTATATATATATGGTTGTATATGTATTAGAGGTCTGCGCGGGCGGTTCTAGGGCAATTGCGTCCTGGTCAAGTGCGTCCCGGACAAATGCGTCCCGGACAATTGCGCACTTCTCCAACTACTATATGAAGTTTATTTATTAGAGAAATGAATAGAAAGTTAGTATCGGAATTTCAAATATACTTTTCATTTTAACCTATTAAACTTGTTATATGTTCATAAGTTCTGTTCGAAACTGTTCTCTAAAACTTTATCCATCATCAGCAACATCATTGTTAAATTTTATGGGTTACGTCCACTTAAGATAAAGTTAGTTTCGTTAGTTTAACGAAAATATCACAACTTAACCTAACCACTCGTCAAGGGCATACAGTTGACCTAACTGGGCATTCATTTAATCTAACCGGGCATTATATCCCATACAAAATTACAATAACAAACATACTCGTCCCTCGTCATTGGCGTCCCTGGACAATTGCGTAGGTGAAGTCACAATGAACTTTCTATTCACTTCTCTAATAAATAAACTTCATATAGTAGTTGGGGAAGTGCGCAATTGTCCGGGACGCAATTGTCCTGTCACCTGCGCGGGCACCTTAACTTGACCCGCACCCGCAAGTATTTTGAAGTGGGGCCCACATCATGCCCACAATGTGGGTACCCGCGGGCAACCCGCGCAGGCCTCTAATACGTATACACACATGCGAGCGTGTGAGAAAAATTAGCATTGCCTATCTGCACCGACGTAAGGTTCGCGAGTGACTGAGAATGACAGGTGTAGACTTGAGCTTTTGAAGTCGTTGAGCACCCACCTAATATTCATTAAATTGAACAAGATTTTTCCTGAAAAGTTTTGTTTCGAAATGTAACAAATTTACAGTGTGTGCTAAGCTGTAAGTCAATTTTACAATGGCACACCCTTATATATATATATATAATTTATATATATATATATAATATATATATTATATATAATATTATATATACACACACACACACACAGGGCGTCCCAAAAAATGTATACACACTTTAACAGCTGATAGCTCAATTGATGTTTCTTTCTTTCCAAGTTAAACCCATTAGAATTAATAATGGCAGTCAGACTAAGCTTTGAACAAAGGAAATTCATTCTAAAATGCTACTGGAAGTGTGAAAACGCAGTTGAAGTGCAAAGACAGTTTAGGAGGGTGTTTCAAACAGATCCACCAACGCGACTTACCATCACTCGAATTAGAGATAAGTTTGAAGCCGATGGAACTGTTCAGAATGTCACAAGAAGCGTTCCGGAAGACCACGGACATCGACAAGCCCCACAAAGCAAGAAAGAGTACTGGAAACGTATCACCAAAGTCCAAGAAAATCTGTGCGGCAAGCGAGTCGTGAGGTAGGAATTTCAGAATCGTCTGTCCAACGCATTTTGAAGCGCTGTCAATGGAAAAGTTACATCCCAAGATTAGTCCATGCTATTAATGAAGATGATCCGGACCGAAGAGTGGAGTATTGCGAGTGGTACTTGGCACGATGTGGATGTGGATTGGACGAAGGGGTTTCGTAGAATACCCTCCGCGTTCACCAGACCTCACACCACTAGACTTTTTTATGGGGATACTTAAAAGACAAAGTCTACGCTATAAAACCTGCAACAGTCGCTGAATTGAGAGCAGCCATTGAACGAGAATGCACACAAATACCAAACGAAATGTTTCGTGATGTTTGCGATTCCATTGCTTCGCGTTATCAGCAGTGCCTGGACCAGAACGGACGTTAGTTTGAAAACAGGCGTTGACAAAACAATTAAATAATGTCTGTAGATTCTATTACATTTTGAAAATGAAATGTATTTTAATAAACACTGCCTTTATAATTATTTAAAGTGTGTATACTTTTTTTTGGGACGCCCTGTATATATCATACATACAACGCACTCTCCCACCAAAGTGAGGTCGCGTCAGGAACACTCCTCAATCGTTCACATACACTCATCAGTTGACAAAACAATAATGCACCTGCCTCAGGGCAACATTATCCACAACCCAGCCCTGCAGACTACTACACGGTTTATCCAGACCCCTTCATACATCCTGAGCTGGCACATTGCCAGCTCGTCGTCCCCAATATACCACATCGCTCCACTTTTCTCTATCTAGCGCGCATCTTTCACCCTCCCAGACGTTCAGGCCCTGCTGACCCAAAGCCTCCCTCACCCCATCCTTCCATCTCCTTGGTCTACCCCTCCTCCTTGTTTCGCATCCTCTTCCCACCATCCTCTCCAAATGCCCAAACCATTTTAACATCGCCCTCATCTGCTCTCTCCACAAGACTCCTTTCATTTCCACACTTTTCACGGATAAGTGTTTCTTGCATGATCAGTCCGCCTCACCCTATAGATCGTCCTCAGGCATTTCATATCCAGTACATCCACCCTTTTCCATTTCTTCGCATTCGCCACCCTTGCCTCACATCCATACAACACCGTTGGCACTACTATACCTTATGAACCTTATGTTTCGTGCGTTGGTCTCTCTTCACACGGAGGTCAAGCTGGTCGCCCCGCCTCTAGGTCTGGCCTGGTGGAGGAGCGAGTTGCTTTCTTGCGCGCTCCACCGTACATAGCCAGGCACGCCCGGCTCATCTGGTACTGTCCTGAGCCAGGCATCCAGTCTTTTCTTGAAGACTTCAACTTTGACCCCCGTTACGTTTCTGAGGTCCTTAGGAAGCTGGTTGAAAAGTCTTGGCCCCCTGACAACCAAGCTATTTTCCTTCAGGGTTGAGGAGGTCCCTTGTCGTGCCTTTAATTTGGGAACACTACACATTCTGCCTTTCCTATTTTCCAGTGTTGTTTGAATGGTAATTGGGTTTAGTTTTAGGTTTGGTACCAGTTTTTCGATCATTTTCCATATGTAGATTATGATGTACCTCTCTCTTCTTTCCAGTGAGTACAAATTTAGTTTACGTAGTCTTTCCCAGTAGTTGAGTTCTTTGCAGCCATCAATCTTGGCTGTGAAATGCCTTTGCGTTTCTTCTAGTTTATTAGTTTTCTTCCTTTTTATATGGGGACGTCAAAACTGAGCAGTATTCAAGTTTTGGTATAATCAGTGTTTTTAGCAGGGGAATCATTACTGTCCTGTCCCTTCTCTTGAACGTTCTTAGAACCTGTCCGGCGACTCTTTTTGCTTTATTTATCGCTATCTGATTTTGTGTTTCGAATTTCGCATCATCTGTCATTATTATCCCGAGATCAATCGCTTTCGTGCTTCTCTGAATTTCCTGTCTATCTGGAGCATAATATGCAGTCTGTTTAAGTTCTTCTTTTCTACCATATCTCAAGAGCTGAAATTTCTCGGCGTTCAATGACATGTTGTTGTCTTCTGACCATTTGTATATTTTGTTCGTGTCCCTCTGCAAGGCCTCCACGTCATGTACATCGCTGATTTTTCTGCTGATCTTTGTATCGTCTGCAAAGGATGTTACTATACTATTTCTGTTTACTCCGCTGTCTATGTCTGTTAGCATGATAATGAATACCTTCATAAATACCCATCTTCGCACCTATAGACAATGATGATCTTCCAAACACTTTAATTTTATACACACACACACACACACACGAGTATTGGTCGATCTCGTGTATAGGTCGACCCTTGATTTTTGGCCAAGAAATCATTAATTTATCATATGCCTCGTGTATAGGTCGACCCAAGTTGTTGAGGGTAGTGGAACAACAAATTAGGGTAATAAAACACCATATTTTATGGCATATAAAACTCATTTCCAAAAACTGCAATTTAATGAACAAAAATTGATGTATCGTTCTATAAATAAACTTTTAAAAATGTATTCATTTTATGTTTTATATCATCCTGTGCTACCATTCTGTAATTTTAATAATTGGTACATATTTTATCTTTTCATTGTTTACTGTACTAAATGGTAAATATTTTTCATATCTGAAGCTAACAGTAGCTCCTAGCCCTCCCCATCGTGCACGGATTTCGACCCCACGAAAATGTTACCCTTATATAGGTCGACCCCCTAATTTTTGCCTAAGAATTCAGTCTTAAAAAATCTCGACCTATACACGAGTATATACGGTTATACGGTGTGTGTGTGTGTGTGTATATATATATATATATATATATATATGGTATGGTGTCCCATAAGTCTGGAACCATAGGGTAAAATAAGTAATTCATGTTTTTCCGTTTATGCAAGTGCCCATGATGTCTTTGAGTAAGGAAGAACGCATGCAGGTAATTCTACTCGTAGGAAATCGGAGTCAGAGGGAGGTCGCTGAGGAATTTAACAGATTGCATCCGGACTGCGCGCCGATAACACAGCTGTGTCGGCAAACTTGTAGAAAGTTCAGGGAAACGGGATCCATAGGAGATAAACCACGCAGTGAACCTCCGAGGACATCCACCGACGATGACACAGCCGCTACCACCCTCGCTCATTTCACAAACAGTCCCCAAAAATTTCTTCGCGTTTTTGTTGCCGTTTTTATCATTTTGCCCTATGGTTCCAGACTTACGGGACACCCTGTACGTGTTATATATATATATATATATATATATATATTTTTAATTTGATCAGTTAACCCAAACAAATTTAAATATCAGTGCCAACGCAAGTTCAGTGAACGATTTGGAGCAGGAAACGTTTTTATCAAACCTTGGGTGCGGAGGATCGTTCAACGGTTCGAAGAACAGGCCGTGTTATGGAACTAAAGCGCAAACGAACAACAACCATGGTTACGGAAGAAGAGGCAGTCTGTAACGTGCAAGACATAATGCAACGGAGTCCTTCCTTCCAAATCTCTTGCCAAACTGTCACAGCAAAGAGGAAGGGTATTGGGAAGTGGCGCCCATATGAATGCATGCGGGGCAGGAACTGCGCCCACCAGACAATGAAAGGCGGTTTGTGTTTTTCCAGTGTTTTTTTCAAAATGGGGAAGACCAACCTGTTATCTCGGATGCTGCGTTTCTTTTCCGAATTAGGTATAGTCTCACCTGACCGGATATGTTAATGTTCAAAATGTGTATATGGTCCACAGATAATCTGCACACCATTCATGAAATCCATAATGGCTGGTTCCAATAAGATAGTGCAACAAACCACATGTCCCGTCAGACAATGGCAGCATTGGAATTCATTTTAGGTGGTCACATTATTGCGGCCTCCACGCTATTCTAATTTATTTTCACCGGATTACTACTTGTGAGGCTACATTAAAGACTAGGAATATACGAACAATCTCCACACTCTGGAAGTTTAAGCAAAATATTACTAACATCAGCCAGAGGTGTTACAGCCTGTGTTCAGCAACATGATTCGTAGTGCAAGCTTCCAACTGTTTCTGCTGAAGTTTCTGAGAACTTCCAAAATTCTTAATGGAAATTTACTACTCGAAATTCCTGGGAATCTTACAACCTGAAAGTAGAGGACCTTGTTCACTTAGAATGAATGAACGTGAATGTCCGGTTGACAAATCTAGCGAATGCATGATGACAATTGTATTTTTTTTTTCTTTAGCAAAATGCTGAATCCGTGGACGACTCCTACAATGATGATGTCATCATTTCCGACGATTGCAGCTCGGATATTCGGATTCGAGTCTTTTGGGGATTGGAATACACTCGTGTCACTATTCACAAGGTTAGATCCATTTAATGTTAAATACTTTATTATGTAATGCCATAATGGTTTTTGGGAAGGGCACAGTGCCAACAATGCCTTACCATCTTTATCAGTTTGTTAGTGGTTATACTCGTTTAAATTTGCTGCAAAAAATTAAATTGCATATACACATTAACATACAGTAGTTTTTTACAGTTTAACCCTTTACTGCCCAAATATTTTGTAGGGTTAAGTTATGAATGCGTGTATTTGAAAGGTTACAAATTTGTCCTTTTGGGCAGTAAAGGGTTAAAGATTGGGGAATGGATGTTTAATCTTCATTGGTATTTCTCCAATTAGTAATTACTATTCTAATTGCGTGTATTTGTGTGCATTTTAAACATTTTTAATTTAGTTTAGGGATTAGACTGTATATTGTGTTCTGAAAGCTTCATTACAATACTAATTGTGTGTGTGTTCAGTCGGTGAACCTCTCTTGACGGCCTTCCAGTTAAGATCTATTATCATTAACTTCTGTACTTTATATCAGTTGTTTTCTGCTTTGTCACCCCAATCTTCGGGAAATGAGTGTTTTGATAATGTATGTAATGTGTTTGTATGTGTGCTGTCATGACTCGTCTAACCTAAAAAAAAAAAAAAATTATATCCATACAAAAAAAAGTTTTTGCCAATCAACCATTTGTGGCCATCATCAAATCGGTAAAAGCATAGACTGTTGTTATTGTTCAATTCATGTTTAGAGCTTTCATATCTTAATATAACGTCGGGTACATTTCATTAATTTACAGTTAACACCATTAGCTACGTGCTACAAGAGTAATTAGACGTAGGAAGTCTTCACGGGCTTCGGTTTATGCCTCATTCCTAAATAACCACCTTGCCAATTTTCCAAACCGACTTCTGCAGTAATTTGAATTTTTCGTTTTCCAGAATAGTAAATTTGCCACTTTATATCAAGAGATTGCGGAGACACATAAAGTAAGCGTCAGTGAGGTTGTACTTAGCTTTAAAGACAGCATCATATCGCCAGAAGAGCGCCCTGTGGATATCGGCCTGAGTATCGGTGATATCATAGGTGAGAATTAGAACTTAAATTATTTATACTGAAGGGAAGTTTTAATTAAAGTATTAAAGCCATAAGAAATGGATTCCTTGGAAGCGCAACCGTCGACCTGGTCTATGGTCTTCATCAAATGCTTATAATCGTTAGTAGTCTTGTTAAAACAGGTTCTGCATATCCGAGAAATAATAATACTGTATCACTACAGATAACATTCCAACATAAGCGCTACGTCATGGCAAATGTAACATCGCTTCCCATCGATCAGTGAAGTTAAACGACATTGGGTGTGGGTAATAAGTAGTTGGATGGGGAGTCGTCCTCTGCGTCAAGATTGTGTAGCGACCCGTCGGTCGGGCCCCACGTAAAACTGTAAATTTCCTATGTCATATGACCATAAATTTTAGAAAGTTAAATACCCCCGTCAAACAAATAATTTCCCAACACAAAGGGGAAGTGGGAGTGAATTCAGAAGATTACTTGCTCTCCCGAGCAATGAGTAAAGGGCCAATCGAAGTCCTTTACTTTCTCCTGTTTGCTTTTTAACCACCCAATTGAGGGAGTTTGAAAGTTTTATTTTAAGGCGTTTATGACATTGAAATTTTAATTATTAGGGCAAGTTTGCTTTCAATAACAATAACTGAGATAGGAGATATCTTTTAGATACCCCCCCCCCCCCCCCCCCCCCCCCCCTTTTTTTTACCTCGTTTCGTTAAGAGAGAAGTTCTATTCAACTTTTAACTGCATATTCGAGATTTGCTAAAGTCCAAAAATTGTTTAGGGGGACTTCGCGAACATGTTAGTTTAATAGTGGTGTGGTCAATTTAGGGATTAGGCTTTCGTCCTACCTTTGATTTGGATCAATTACCTACCCTGGGAATGCTCTGGGGTTCAGAGGTGACACCCCTCATCCCTTTGTGTTGGGGAAATACAGTAGGAGTTTAGAATGTTGCTTTTCATGTTAACTGTTTTGCTGTAGTTATTTATAGTGCTTTCTTCGTATTTTGGTTCAATTATGCAAAATGAATCCTTTCTTTTTATAGAAATGGTAAAACACACACACACACACCTTTTTCCTTTTTTTCCCCCCATGGGGTGGGCACAACGCTTGAACCTGGTACGGAAAACACTAAAATCTATTGCACAGGGAATCACTAATGAGAATAAAGCACCACCCCATTGTTTTACTTTTCATGTTAAGGTTGAGGGTATACTTCGAGTGGTACGTCAAGTGAGATCAATGTCTCCATTCACATACCTCAAACCGCTTCCATTTCTCATTAACTCTTGTACCACATTTATACATTCTCCTTTTCATTCACACATTTACAAATTACATCGGTCTTTTACAGTCTTCCTCTACTTCTTGCTATTATACACATTTTTCATGGTTTTATTATATTCGACCTACACGACCATAACCATATAACATAGCTTTTTTTTTTTTTACCGATAATCCGTTTTAGGTTTTCATTTTAACTGCTCTCACTTTTGATAGTGAACTGTCATGCAAACAAGCATCTCGTCCATATATCAGTGTTGGCACAAGTAGCCTTTGCTACATCTACACAACAGCACTTCTTCATTCCTACAAGGACTTTTATCGCACCGGTGACCTACTTCACTGTACTTCGTGTTTGTACCGCTTTTGTCAAACAAATGCCCAAAATCTTTTTATTCACCCTCGTATTACATTCTGATTCTCCTTGCTCAACTACTATTTAGATTCACTTTGTCTCCTCTCACATACGTCAACAAAACTTGTCACTGCTCTCTTTAATTCATTCTCTGATATGCTCAGAAGTTCATCATTTACGACAGCTGCCACACATTCTCTTCCAAATTCAAGTTTACTATATTCTCGTTCATCTCCCGCATTTCCCCAGCCCATGTACGCATTAAAACGCCTTAGAGACCTCGCACAATAATGTTGTATTCTAGTTTTAATAGTAAACCACATTTCGCTCTTGACACAAGCTTCGCTACTCGCGTAACTTAGCATACATTACGAACACTTGCCAGAAGGTACATCTACTAAAGTTATCATACTCTTCCTTCAACCCCCCTTTTTTTTTTTTATCAGTCAGTTGTCTCACTGCAAGCACTTCAGCAACACCTTCTCTTACTACTTATAACTGCTTTGTAATCATCATTATTTCATCTGTCCGTTTCTTACATTCACTGTACAAGTCGTTATATTTTCACTGCCCGACTGAGTTATCAACACAACCAAAACTTCCTCTTCCCTTTACTTCATCGTTCCACCATCCAGTCGCCTTTCCCTATTTCCTTTTTGTACACACCCGCGTACATCAAATACTCTCGTCACTAAACAAACCTTTCTTTTACACACCACACATCCATTTGTTTACTAGCTTTACTCTTAAAACCCCATTTTGCTGCTTCCTCCTCCCCTCTATACCCAATTTAGCGACTTTCATTCCTCGCTTCGTTTCGCACCGACAAGAAAGTCAAAATGTCTTTTCCGTCAAATTTTAGCCGTCTGCACCCATCGTCATTTGTACCTGTAACATTCCACACAGCCATTCGAGCCCACAAAATCCTCCAAGGGCAGCGTTGGCGAGCGCACTGGCCAAGTCCAAGGCCTTATATAAAGGTCCTATTTTTCCAGGGATGTGATACCAGCCCATACTCCAACCCTACTCCATACAGGGAAGCAGAGGATATAACCCCATTGGGGGCTCTAGTACGGCACCTTTCACGACACGTTCAAGGAAGGCTGGGGATCACTTCTTAATCCCCTTTATTTTGAAGGTGATAAAATTAAATAGATCAGTAAGTCAATCATAAGTAATCTAATTATCAATTCCAGAGGGCGGAATTTTGAACCAGACTAATGAGAAATGCGACAAACCAGACTTCGGTAACGACGAAAACTCACTCTCTCTGAAAGTACAGACATCGAACCGGAAGATTTTCCACTTTATGCAAATTAATAAATACGATAAAATGTCCGTTTTGATGGAGAATTATGCGAAATTAAGAAACATACCTTCGCACAAACTTAAATTCAAATTTGATGGTGAGACTTTGCTCCCGACTGACACTCCTTCTTCGTTGGAGTTTGAAGGTGGCGAGTGTTTAGATGTCTTCGAGTTGTAGATCATCATTCCAGTTTTCAGTCTTTTTCGGGTAAGGATTTTTTTAGATGTATTATTCTTTTGTTTCATACTCAAAGGCAGACTATCCATCTCCAATTACAATTTTATTTAATAAAAGTATTTTTCAAGTTTTATTTACATGTCAATTTCCAGGCATTAGTGCTAATATAGAAATATGAAAGAACTGATAGATAATACACACGTTATTAGGTAGAAATATTAATAGAGTTGTGGTGACAGCCTTCAAATACTTTTGCCAATTAAGTGTGTGTGCAAAACAATACAAAATATCGTTATGTATCTACGATTAACAATTCAAAAGGGATATCGACAGTTTGCGATTAAGTTTGTACATTGTAAACATCCATTACTTTGGGATATATATAAATTCATAGTCCGTGCAAACCCTAAATGATGTATTGCGTTTGATATAAAAACAACAACTCTCAAAGTTGGAGAAAAATGACGGGGTTAGGGGAACAAATTTGGAATTAATCACTACGATGTACTTCAATGAACGGGTAGTTGTTATAGATTCCAAAAATGAATAAAATGTCGAGATTAAAAGAAGTCTTGATATAAATAACTATTTAATTTTTTTTTTTAATCTGATAGCAATTTTGTTTATATTTCAGTATTGAAGTATTTATAAGGTAAAGTCCTGCCTTAAAAAAAAAAAAAAAAAAATTGACCTGGATTGTTAAAATTAAAAATGTCAACAAATTTTATTTACAGTGACCTTCAAGAACTAGCAACTAAATTTTATTAAAAGAATTATCACAATTTTGTACATAAAAAAAAAAACCTGAACAAGCTCGAACATATGTTCCGAAGCGCTGCCTGAATGTCCACATAGTTTTCTATTAAAAGATAGAGTTCCTCTATAAAATTAGGATTCTGCCTCGCTCTTCTTTTTCTCACCGGAGTATTCATATTGAATTAACCGACAACCCTATTATAGAGAGGGAAAAATATTAGTTTAGTAGGGCAGCCACTATCTAATTGCTAACATTTCTATTTATACTTAGATGCACTGTTCTTTTTTTTAATTATGATAATTTAAAATGAAATACTGCAATGTTATATTAATATACTAAGCACTTTTTCCCTTTTTTCAGTAAGTATAATAAGTTTATATAAAATGGAAATAATTATACTGTACTCTAAATTTGCAGGAGTTCTCAACCGGGTAGCTGGAGATCCGCGAAACAAAAATGAATCAAATGATCGGCTGGCATTGATAAGCAGTGCAGTCTTGATGATAATTTAATGAATAAATGAAAGAATGAAACTGACGACAAATACAGTCCCAGATATCATGCATGTCTCTCGCGTTCATTGGGTCCACGAGCCAAGTTAGGCTGATCGAGGTGGGGGAGAAGTTGAGAACAGGTGCGGCCTAAAATTTTGATTTTCAAATTTTAATATTTTTGTACTCGACTAACAGCCGATAAATCTGGTGACACTAAGCTCTACTCGCCAGTGGTATTTGAGTTAATGAAAGATGTTAAATTACTATGTTCATTGATATTTTTTTTTTGTGTATATTTTATCCAACCCAAATGTGACCTGGAAAAAAAAAAAAAAAAAAATTCAATACCTGGATTAAATAAGTGTTACGACTTGTGAAAACAGCTGCTTTCTTGTTCATTCTTTAGCTTTGTTAGAATTACATCAGATAAAAAGGTACGAATGCTAATGAAATTAATAGTAGAGTGAATCAAAAATGAAAGCAGACAGAGAATAGAGATGCTGCGAGATGTTTACAGTGTCTTAATAGCGATACTTTTGTTTGGGTGTGAAACATTGGCCTGGTATGAGGAGCAGTTGAGATGGATAATCTGAGAAATGTACGTAGCGTTGGGTTGGTAGAATAAGAAATGTTATGGTCCTGGAAAGATGATGCATTCAGAAGTCTGGAAATTGAGTTGTGGATGTTAAGGTGGTGTGGACATATTGAAAGAATGGAAGATAACAGAATTATGCAAAGAATGTATAAGAGGATTTGCAGAAGTAGAAGACAAGAGGAAGTTACGAGAAGCAGCGGCCCCAAAAACCTTTCGGTCCACTCGGGAAGTCTCCTCTTATTAAACTGGTTCATTTTTTAACTATTTTAGCAGCAGTAGAAAACTGGATAGAAAAACATAAGGCTCTCTCCCTACTCTCCTTGAAGAAAATACCTTGACTGGAAAAGTAGACAAGGTAATTTCACAGGTAAAAGAACATATAAACTAGCTCGCTTATGCGCACATAATTTATATAACCATACTCTGTAGTGTATGATTTCTAACATAATAAATTTGGGCTAAACGCATAACCACCATTTGGTATCGTCACAAAAGCCTCGAAACATGTTTTTATTTAATACCACATATTTACGTAGGTATCGGGTCAACGAAGATCCCATGGCCCACGGCCCACGACAGGTTAGCCACAAAAGGATTAAGCAGACTTTCCATGTCTACACTCGTGTACGCGCCCAACCATCACTCTGGCGAAGTGATGAAATGCTTCTACAGGAAAGGGGTTGAGGAAGGAAATCAGGTTTTTCACACTATGCCCTCACCCTTCACATGCACCAAGCCACCAAAGGGAAAAAAGAAAGGACGACGATAGGAACGCAACTTTTCCTCGTCTAATCCATGTCCTGCATGGTTTTGGGGGGGCAGGTAAGTGTGTGTGTGTGTGTGTGTGCGCGCGCGCTAATTCTGAATGTTAAGTTTCATCTTTGGTCTCCCGCTATGAAAGTGTTTATGCATCACTTGATATACAGTATTGTGTAGTTCATACTTCGCAGTGTTGTGCCATCAAGAGAGTAGAGAAAATCTCTCCGGCGAGGAATATCAGTGGGAGATCCCTGCTGTATGTATTCCCGTAACTGATCTCTTATGGAAAATGAAAATGTTTCGTCGATGATGATCACCCGTTGTTGCTATGGCGAATTCAAGAGTCTACCACTTTGAGGTGTTTGAGGCAAGTGATTATGCTTATGTGGGGCACAATGCAACCAGAGATCTCTCTCTAAACTGGGGGGGGAATGTTTCGGCGGGGGCATGGTGTGAAAAAAAAAAAACACCCTGATTTCTGTTCTTAATTCCTGTATTCACCCCTTTCCTGTAGAAGCATTTCATCACTGCCGGTGTAATGTTTGCGCGTGCATGGGTGTAGACGGGGAGAATTTAACCTTTATCTATCTTAATTCTTTTGGGGTTAGCTTGGAGTGGTCCGTGGGGGACTTTGTTGGCTCGATATCGAGGTAAATTTAGCTGTAACTATTCTGTATAAACTCAAACCATACGTTCGAGGTTTTTGTGACGATACCAAGTAGTTGATATTATTGTTAGAAATCGTACACTGGAGAGCATAGTTGGATAAACTGTCGAGCTAAGAGATTGAGGGAAAAGTATTGTTGGAACAGTGAAGTTTAATGTATAGAGAAACTAAAAAAACTTAACTGAGGTAATTTGCTACTTTAATTTGTTACGAAAAATATAAAAAAGTATATATATTTTTTTTTCAGCATTCAGAAAAACAATGACATCGGAGCAAATTCGAGTGTGCCTTTTGTAGTTCAAACTTGAGCGTGTAGTGCGGCTCTGACTTCGCGCAAAATTTGTCAAGCATGAGGAGAGGACTCACCGAACGTGATGCTCAACGATGGTTTCAGAAATTTTGTTTCGGTGACGAGCGTTCAAGATAAACCTCGCTCCGGAATTCTTTGGATGGAGTTCGCGTTTAGGCATCTTAGCCGAACGGGCATCCTTATCCAATCATTGACCCGAGCGTTTCACATTATCGTACAAGATCCACTTTCATCACACGTTAGAGTTCTTTCAAGAAATGGCGCAGTGATGAGCAGATGGACAGGCGCTGAATTTTGTTCTTTTCGCCAAGTTCGTGAGGGACTCATTGATCCAGCTTCTTCACCTTTTCAATTTGTCCCAGATGATCGCAAACAGTTACATTATCCACTTGGAGTATCTATGCGAGTTCTCGTGTGGTTTAACTCGATAAGCGATCTCAGAATGTCATTATCACTATAGCCACCGGATGGCCGGAGCGAGGGTTATCTTGAAGGTTCGTGTCACTGAAACCATCGTTGAGCATCACGTTCGCTGAAGGAGTCCTTTCCCCCATGCTTGACAAATTTTGCGCGAAGTCAGAGTTTGAACTCGTACAAAAGGCATACTCGAATTTGTTCCGATGTCATTGTTCTTCCGAATGCTGAAGAAAATATATATATTTATAATATAACAAATTAAAGTAACAACTTTAGTTTCCAAAACAATACTACTTTTCCTTCAACCTGATAGTTTATGCTGTATAATATCTTTCGCTATTTTTGCAAGGTCAAGACACTTTTTTTTTAACTTTCATACCCGCCTCTGGCGAGGAGGGTTGGGAGAGAACGTGATACTCTTCTATACTGCTAGAGTAGTTAAAAAAATGAACCAATTTAATAAAAGAAACCTTCCCGAGTGGACTGAAAGGTTTTTGAGGCTTCCTCTTGTAATTTCTTATCTTTTACTCTTACAAATCCTCTTATACGTTTTTTTTTATTCTTCATTTCCATTTTTTCAATATGTCAAGACCACCTTAACGTTTTATTCTATCAACCCGCCACGAACACTTCTCAGATTATCCATGTCAACCGCCCTTACTATTGCATTCTTCAAATCTTAAGAACTACGATGAGAATGGCGCCAGTGATAAATCGAACATTCCTCCAAAAACGACGTGTCCACGTCAATTGTATTAGGTTCTTTGGAAAAAGAGAAAGGTTGATGGTATTTGACCATTCGTAATTACATCATACTTAGTTTCGATATGTTAAATTTGATTCCAGAAAAGAACGTTTTCATTGGTAAAGTTACCAATATAAAAAGCTTACTGCTAAATATCAGATAGCCCATGCCGTATACATGTTCTTAACTACCGTACAGTACCGCGACAATATTTCGTTAACTAGGTCCGTGGTTTTGGATTTACAGTAGTGCAAAAACGTAACTGAACCAGATCCATTACAATCCAGTTGTGCGGCTGTGCTGAAGAATGTTTCGTAACTACATCCTGTAAAAAATAGTTTATGTATGTATGTTGTTGAAAGTAAGCAATTCATTTATGTACCGTTACAAATTTGTTGAACGAAGGTGCTTTGCTTTCATATTTCATTCCGTATAAAGTAGCATGTCGAGTATGAATGTAATGCTATTATTTTAGTGTGATTGATCACCTTTATAATTAATTTCTTTTGCATTCCAGGCATCATTTTGGTGCAGATAACGTAAAGAAACAGGGTATCATGTCTAGGTTGAAGGAGCTCTCGAATAATTTAAGATGGCCATTGTCAGTGCTCATACATCTGAATATGTCAGCGAAATATAGAATCCATGTGTCAGTTGTTCGTCAAATTATTTACAAATGAAGGGAAATAAAGACGACGACAACCTTGCTTAGGAGTGGCCGACCACCGAAGATCTCGTTCACCATGATTAGGAGACTTGTTCGTGGGGTTAGCAGTAATCCAAGGGTAACAGCTAAAGACCTTTAAGGCTCTTTGGCAAGCACTAACATACTCCTGCAACGATCGGGATTTCATGGGCGGGTCGCACGAAGAAACACAACGGGAAAAGGTACCTTCATCTGTCGACTTTGTTTTTCTTCGACAACAGTGGCTTTCGTCGTGCAACCCGCCCATGAAATCCTGATCGATGCAGGAGTATGTTAGTGCTTGCCAAAAATCCTTGAAGGTCATTAGATGTCACACTTGGATTACTGCTAACCCCACGAACAAGTCTCCTAATCATGATGAGCGAGATCTTCGGTGGTCGGCCACTCCTGCCTGGGCAAGGTTGTCGTCGTATTTCGCTGACATATTCAGATGTATGAGCACTGACAATGGCCATCTTAAATTATTCGAGAGCGCCTTCAACCTAGACATGATACCCGATGTTTCTTTACGTTACCTGCACCAAAATGATGCCTGAAATGCAAAAGAAATTAATTATAAAGATGATCAATCACATTAAAATAATAGCACTTTTCGCAACTGAGCGAACTATTGACATGGTAGGATAGTAATGCCAGACATGCAAAAGGTTTGTCATGCGTAGGTACAAAACATTCAATAACCACAACCATACAAATCAATTGTGATGCATGGGTTCACTTTTTCGCACAACTGTATATTTTTAATGAAAATAATATAATAAAGATTAGGTTGTTACGTTAATCAGGTTATTTAGATTCGCTTAAACATGGACATCCACAATTAAAAATTATATGTCGCGGTTTTGTAAGGTAGCTAAATATTTTTGTTTTCGAAAATAGTAAATTTACACGGTAGGCCAAAAGTCAGGACACATGGGACTATGCATAAATCCAAAGTAGCACCAATAGTAAGCCACCTTTTTTTACCAATCAGGTCGAACTTTGTAAATACGTCAGATTAATCTAACCTAAAACAAATCGGGGTATATAAAAGCCGAGGAAGCATGAAGGACGACTTATTTGACCACTTTTTTTTAAAAATCCTGATACGAGTGAAATTCGGGGAAAAAAAAAAAAAATTATTGCATACAGTTAATTTAAACTTTTTTATACATCCCCGACCCAACCCCCTACCTAACTACTTTAACGCAAACGAGTGATTAAAATAATTGAAAATATATAACCTGTTTGACCTACTGGGTTAAAAATGGTCACAGGCAATAATTTATGCATTTATGACTACTTATATGTATAATGAAAATGCAGTACCATGTGTCCTGACGTTTGGGCCACCCTGTACACTCACCACCACAGCAAGTTTTCTTCGATAGAAATTCAACTTACCTGTACTATTTGAGCAGTTTCATTTGTGAAATGACAAGCAAATAGAAGTAAATTTCTTGGTTGTACTTTGATAGCAAATCTCATAAAAACTAACGAGTAAATACACAAAGCTGAAAAGAAAGAAAAAAGATAAATGAAAACGAAGCATGCAAAGTTGTTATTGGTGATTACGAACATTACTACTAGTTGTTAAATATACAGGGTGACAAAAAGGTATTTCGAAGAAATGCTAAAGTTTCTGGGGTCACGCTGTAATTTAGGCACAAGGGTCAGTCTGAAAGTTTCCATGTAACAATGGTAAATTTTATACAAACCATGTTTAGATACTTTCAAACTGCTCCCTTATATATTTGTGAAGGTACATAATGCAACTTAATGATATAATCTTGTACACTCAAATACGTTGCATTACGTTGGACAACTGAAATGCCTGATCCCATACCATGCAAGTTAAAATAATGAACACTAACAGGTTTATAATTTTACAATAAAATTAAGTTTCATATTGTACTCCAAGCATAAAATAAAAGTTTGTTATTTTTGTAATTATTTATGATCCTACATCTGACCTTCCCGTTACGCAAGGGCTATGTCGTAGCCAATGTCGTAATACCGCTTCCCGTTGATCAGCGACATTGGGTCTGGGCAGTAGTTGGATGGGAGACCGTCCTCCGTGTCCAGATTATGTAGCGACCCGTGGTTCGGATCCCATGTAAAGCTGTAGGTCCCCTCCATTATATGACCTTAGATGTTGCGAAGAAGGTTAAACAATACTTTTCTCTTGTGAAGAAAAAAAATCCTAGCCTTCCAATTTAACAGTGCCATGTCAAATTTCTGAAACCATCAAAGCTTAAGATCTAGCCTACTAGGCAGAAAACTAGAACAGTCAAAATGGGTGAGCCAACAGAGTTCAAGCAAAGTTTTGAGTTAAGTGCTCTCATCAAATGTATAAGTTACAGCACGTGGCACATTACCATTTCATATAGAGTACTCAATTCTTGCTCATGATACTTTGTCTTGCAATGATACATGTGTATCAAGTTTCATCATTTTATGTTGAACAGTTCAAAAGTTGTGGTGCAGACAAAAAAAAAAAAGCTCAATTTGATCTCTATTTGTAACCTTGACCTTCATGCAAGGACCTGATTCTTGCTCATGATGCATCATCTTGAAGCAATTAAGTGTGTGAAGGTTCAGCAAGTTATATTATAGTGTGGATGGACAAATGCAATCCAATATGGCACCTTCAAAGACATAAAAAAGGAAATGAAATCTTAAATTAAAAATGCCCTCACAGAAACAGTAAACACACAAAACTAAAAATCAGTTCAATAATTCTTTCATTAAAGGATGTACAAATTAGAATGGTATGGTTATTTAAAAATAATAATAATAATCTGCTCTTGACCATAAATACTTGGTGGAGCTGATTATGATGATTTGTTGGACGAGTGAACTTGAGTAGCACTAAATACAAACAAAACTCAGTTAGGCCCACCTTTGACTAAGCCTATTTAATGTCCATGGATTAAAGGCATAGTTATTCATCTGCACTCTCAATATAGGGAAGCAGGTGCACCTCAGTGGTCTAGTGATTAGCATCGCTGACTACGAATCCATTGGCCCCGGGATCAAGGCCCGGTAACAGCAGGTGGCGCACAGCAAAACCCAGCTGTTCATCCTTCCACTTCCACACAATAAAAATTAGTTGGTAGATAAATGGGTACCCTTGGTAGCCTAGTGGTTAAGACGCTGGGCTGCTGATTGGGAGGTCAAGTCAACAGATTTTGAATAAAGGACACTTGCACGCTACTGTATATTCCATTGCTTATCATGATAAAAATTTACTTGTGCAATATTTTTTACAATTTCTTTATTATATTCATAGATAAAATATGTCCAGAAAGTCGTACACTTGTAAAATCACACTACTGTATTGAAATGAAACATTTTTAAATTTCTTTATTATATTTTGTGAATTAAAGACAGGAAAATATTTACACATCATTATAATGAATGAAGCCTCTATTTATTTATAAAATTGTACTTATCTTGACTTCGACCAGCCTTCAGTAAAGCTGTATCATTTTTTATTTTGCCAGCAAAATCGGCACAATTGTCTTTTAAATTGAAATAAATCAAAAGTTCACTTTTCATTAATTCTACTGAACATCTGTTTCTGTCATCTCGCCACTTAGCATTCATTACACTGAAAACATCTGTCTCAAATTTTTAGTGATGAATAAAATTTTGAGAGTCAATTACTGAATTAAAGGACATATGGCGTCCTTTCCGAGTTTATGAAAGGACAAGGACACATGAGCTGAAATAAAGAACTGTCCTTTGAAATAAAGGACACTTGGCAACCCTAAGTCTAGGTGAGGACTTTGTAATTTCTGACCACCCATGGTGAGGCGTGGTTCAAATTCCATGTTAAACTGTAGGTCTTAGGTGGAGTGACAAGCTTGACCTTCATCAGAATGAACAATTCTGGCAGAGGCAAAACCAAGGGTTCTAACTTTGGGCATCCATGATGACTCCAGCTCACCCCAAAGATTGAATACAGCCTAGATCTTTAAGTTCAGCCCAGGTGAACTAGCTTCAGGTAATACAGGCCCAAAATTGCAGTGACAAGGCTAAATCATTACTTAAAGCTTATAAATGTGTCAATTTAATCTAGCATAGCCTTCTAACGTCATTAAAATGTATTTTCCAATATAAATGGTGAATTATTAATTTAACTTTGATTCAGCTACTGTTATACTGTTTGTTTACAAAAAAAGTAATGGCTTTTGGTTAAAACAGTTCTGGAGTTAACCGGAGGAAAAACTAAAGCATCAAGTCAAATCAGATCTAGAGTTTGAATCAGATTTTTTACCAACAGAATGTGGCAGCTTCAGCTTTGGAGAGCTGATTCAAGTCATTTGGAAGTTGGAACAACAGAAAATGGTTTAGATATAAAGTAGGTTTACAAGAGTGATAACTTGATAAGGTAAAAGCTAATTAGCAGATAGTTTGCCTCAACATTCTATCAACTCCCAAAAAATGGATGAATGTTCAAAAACATATCAAAGTATTAAGTTAAAAAGAATGCTTTATGATTTGACACTCCTGGATCAGCACAGCTCTTTTCAAAATTGAAGATTTCAAAGCACACCATACCAAACAGCATAAATTACATGATGGTTGCTCATTTTCTTTTATATGTGGACAGTATTTTTTTTTATCATTCACAGTATCTTCTCTCATTTTCAAGAAAAAATTGGGTTACTGTAATATGCAGGTCTATTAACTGTAGACTTTACTTAAATGAAATTTTACTGGGCTACACTGTACTACAAAACCATTTCATTGGCTCAAAAAATAAAAAAAATTGGCTATTGTGCCCTAAACTGGAAGTGTAAAAGTAGCAAGTCTCTTCTGTTCAACATACCTAATGTCATCTTTCCACTAATTATCTCAGGTGGTTTCCGAGTATCAGCAATTGCAGCAATTGGAATACCCCAGTTTGCAACAGGACCCCAGAAGTGAGTGCTATAAAAATAAATAAAAAATAACATTAGATACATCTTAATATATATTCTTAAGCTACATGTTCTAGAATTAAAGGCACCATACAAAGATACAAAGAATGGTAAAAAATATTATTATATACAGGGTGGTGCAAAAGCTATGCATCAGAAATTTTCAGTGTTGATTTTTTTTCTTTTAGATAGGGGATAGCTGCAAAATTAACAATAGACAAGAGGGCGAGCTTGGTTTTAACGTATGGCATACCAGGTACATACAACAAATCAATGAATCGGTACAGAATTTAAATTCTGTACTGATTCATCAATTTGTAGTACCTGGTATCCCATGCGGTATCAGGACAAAATCCCCCATCGAATTTAAAAAAAATTAAAGGATAATATATAATCAATATGAAAAAATCCCCCGAAGTCAAAAGTAAAACGATTTAATAATAAAACAATTTATTGATAACAACAATTTAATGATAAAACAAAATGACAAATATAAAGTAAAATCAAAGACTAAAAACTTAAATTAAATGCGATGCCTCTGAGAAAATCTAAATTTGTTCTATTTTCATAATCCTGTAAAATTGTTAGAATATGATATGCAGAAGCTTTGTATTCCTTTCTTGGCGGTTCAGTTGAGAGGCCAGCAATACTTTGGGCCATTTGAACGTTTTGAAAACTTATTTCTCTTTCAAGGACATTTAGAAACTTCCAAATACTGTATTTGGATGAGAGCACCTAGAAAAAGAAGCAAAGCGCCTATGCCAACCTTCAACAGAATTGTTTGTCTGTGGGAGCTCAGCATTTGTTCTTGTGTGCATATTCCATATAGATATACTAAATGTTGGCTCTCGGCATCCTCGTCGACATGGTCTTCCAATATAGTTATCTTCAAAATAATATAAGATTGGCAAGGCTTCTACTGGTAGAAGATCATGTAGCTGTTCAAAAGCAGCCTCAACATCTTCAGGGGGTACAAAGGCAAGGGCTGCTATCATTCTCGTTTTGAGAGAGAAATCATTGTTTTCCTGATATTGTTTCTGAAATCCAAACTGCTGTATTTTTCTATAAATATTCTGGCATAAGTGGAAAAAACATCCTTTGACTTGTAACTCAGGAAAGCTATCTAGTAAAAAATTCAGCATCACCTTTTCAAAATCAACCATTGCACTTGTAGGAGTACAATTTGTCATATTATTTACCTCTTGTATCAGTTTGGTGTAAGTTGTTTGAGTTTTATCAGGCAAAAGTGCATAGATGCAGGGTACTGTATGTTGCTCTGTTAAGGCATGAATTGTATACAGTTGAGTAAAAATTTCAGGAACTACTTTAAATGTTCCATCAAAGAACCAATGAGAGGAATTTGCTAAAAATTCTATGCTTTTAGCAGTTCCAAATATTAAAATTCTCTTACCTCCAGACGTTGAATCATGCAACAAAAAATTTTCACCATCAGCCGTTTGGATAAAATTTTCAGGTATAACAAGATCCTAAGCACATGTTGGCAAAGGTAAATGGTTCTTATTCTTCTGTCTGTAGCGTCTAACATCTCACCGAAGATGATGAAGGGAAGGTATTTTCATCGCTACTTCTTCCAATATTGATGCACAAGCTTCTGTGATAATCTGTTGCGTGGTTTCTTGTGTTTCTCTTGCACGTTTCTTAATTTCTTGAAATACTTTTGTAGCTTCACATTGTGGCGTATCTGGTGCATGGGTGTGATTGTGCAATTTTTTGATAATTTCACTTTGCAACACTTTCACCTTTGCTTTACATGAAGCTTTAGACCTTCAGCATTCACATTCGTAGGATACTACACCATTTGCCAATTCTTTCTGCTTCACATAAATATATCCTACATATAATAATTTAACTTGTCCTTTATTACTTTTAACGAACTCCATCTTCTATGGGTGAAAGCAGAATGCGAACTAAAATTAAAACTATTTGTAAATTGAGGTAAACTTTTGGATAAACTTTTGGAAATAAACTAGTTGGTTGGTCAGAGAATATTAGGTTTCATTCATAGAAACTTTTTATATAAATCGAAAGAAGCTGCGGAAAAAGTTTAGCATTAGTTGGTAGATAAAAATCCTGGGGGATTTTGTCCTAGGGGGGATATTGTCCTAGTACCATCCCATGCATTAAAACCAAGCTCACCTTATCATCTATCATTAATTTCACAGCCTACCTAAAACAAAAACAAAAATATAATCAACACTGAAAATTCTCATGATGCACAACTTTTGTGCCACCATATATATATATATATATATATATATATATATATATATATATAGCTATTGACTTCTCCTTAGGGAAACGGAGCTTACAGATGAACAGAAGGATCAACACAACGGCAAACATTTTCATTTATTTGTACTTCAGACGTTTCAACAATTCTTTTGTCATCATCAGTGAATTAAGTCTTAAAACCTTAAAACAAAAGTAAAATGTGAAAAGTGAAAATTACATCAATACAATATTAAAACCATTAAAATTAAAACCTTAAAGCAAAATGAAAATTGCATCAATACAAAATTAAAATCATTTAAGTTTCATCACTATAAAAACTAAAATTAAATTAAATTACCTCAATAGGTAAATACACAATGTTTACATCCACCTCCATACTTGGCAAAGCCTAAGAGAACACTGGATGGTCAGAGGATTAGAAAGGGTATGTCTATGAAAATCGGTTGGTTAGTTAAAAAAGCTGTAATTTGTAGGATGAGCTATTATTGTTAAGGGAGGGTTTGTTTCTATAGATGTACAAAGATTCTAAAATTCAGAGTTCTGTGAGGTTATTGGATCTAGTTAAAATTTCAAACTGAGTTTTGTGAAGGGGATGGTTGTTTTCATTACTATGGTTTCTAATTGCGGATTGTGGAGGGCTACTGAGGGGACGGTTGGTACGGACTGACAAGCCCAAATGTTGAGAAAGGCGCACCTCCAGTTGGAGTTGAGTGCTGCCAATATACGCAGCCTTACAGCTGTCGCACGTGTATTTGTAAACAACATTGGGGCATACAGTTTTGGGGAATTCATCTTTGAACTTCAAAAAATTTGATAATTTAAGTGGGTTGACAAAGGCGAATCTAAAATTTATTTGGGGATAACTAGACTTGAGCAGTTTGAACAATTCACCTCGAATACGCAATGATAAATAACCATAAAAAGGTAATTTAATATATCTGGTTTCTTTTTGTACTGTAGTTATGGGGAGTTTAGTATTAAAAGTGTTATTTAAAAATTTCTTTAATTGGTTGTCGAATAGATGAGAAGGGTAGTAATTGTTAATAAAGTACTGTTTTAAAAATTTAAATTCTTCGTTTAATGAAAAGTAATCCGAACAAATACGGTAACTTCTTGTTAATAATGTTACTACAGCACTAATCTTATATTTATAAAACATACAACTTAAATAATTGGTTCCCAAGCCAGTAAAAGTTTGTTTTCGAAATAGTGAAGTATGGAACTTATTATGAGCCCATTTAACTAAAACATCCAGGAAAAGTAAACTATTATTTGTTTCATTAAGCCCAACACTAGCAAATGCATTTCTTTGCCATTACGAAGAAATTGGTTGAAAAGTTGTCGTAGTAGTTTTAAACCCATATATTACAGAAGATACGTGGATGACACTTTCTTAATATTTAACCATCCTTCACACGTAAAACTTTTTCTTGATTATCTTAATAAACAACATAGTAATATTAAGTACACATGTGAAAACGAAACAAATAATAGTTTACTTTTCCTGGATGTTTTAGTTAAACGGGCTCATAATAAGTTCCATACTTCACTATTTCGAAAACAAACTTTTACTGGCTTGGGAACCAATTATTTAAGTTGTATGTTTTATAAATGTAAGATTAGTGCTATAGTAACATTATTAACAAGAAGTTACCGTATTTGTTCGGATTACTTTTCGTTAAACGAAGAATTTAAATTTTTAAAACAGTACTTTATTAACAATTACTACCCTTCTCATCTATTCAACAACCAATTAAAGAAATTTTTAAATAACACTTTTAATACTAAACTCCCCATAACTACAGTACAAAAAGAAACCAGATATATTAAATTACCTTTTTATGGTTATTTATCATTGCGTATTCGAGGTGAATTGTCCAAACTGCTCAAGTCTAGTTATCCCCAAATAAATTTTAGATTCGCCTTCGTCAACCCACTTAAATTATCAAATTTTTTGAAGTTCAAAGATGAATTCCCCAAAACTGTATGCCCCAATGTTGTTTACAAATACACGTGCGACAGCTGTAAGGCTGCGTATATTGGCAGCACAACTCCAACTGGAGGTGCGCCTTTCTCAACATTTGGGCTTGTCAGTCCGTACCAACCGTCCCCTCAGTAGCCCTCCACAATCCGCAATTAGAAACTAGTAATGAAAACAACCATCCCCTTCACAAAACTCAGTTTGAAATTTTAACTAGATCCAATAACCTCACAGAACTCCGAATTTTAGAATCTTTGTACATCTATAGAAACAAACCCTCCCTTAACAATAATAGCTCATCCTACAAATTACAGCTTTTTTAACTAACCAACCGATTTTCATAGACATACCCTTTCTAATCCTCTGACCATCCAGTGTTCTCTTAGGCTTTGCCAAGTATGGAGGTGGATGTAAACATTGTGTATTTACCTATTGAGGTAATTTAATTTAATTTTAGTTTTTATAGTGATGAAACTTAAATGTTTTAATTTTGTATTGATGCAATTTTCATTTTGCTTTAAGGTTTTAATTTTAATGGTTTTAATATTGTATTGATGTAATTTTCACTTTTCACATTTTACTTTTGTTTTAAGGTTTTAAGACTTAATTCACTGATGATGACAAAAGAATTGTCGAAACGTCTGAAGTACAAATAAATGAAAATGTTTGCCGTTGTGTTGATCTTCTGTGTATATATATATATATATATACCCTGCAAGGGGGTTCTAAGCTCGTGCTCTTGTGCTCTTTGTGCTCGTTTGTACGTGCTTGTTCCTGGAGGTTTCACGTGCGCCCTCCCGGCCCTAGCACCCAAGGATGATGGGGCTCGACCCTGCAGTCCTTGGTCTTTTTCCACTTCGACTGTCCCCTCCACTCTTTCTTTTTCCTCTGTCTTTCCTCTCACTTTTTCTTTGTTTTTCCGCCAAGATATGCCTTTCTAAATAGAGGCGAATCGGTTCTTCCCGAACTTAAAAATATATATATAAATATATATTATATATATATATGTATATGAACAAAAGGACCAACACAATGGCAAACATTTTCATTTATTTTTTTTACTGCAGATGTTTTGACAAATCTTTTGTCATCAGTGAATTAAGTCTTAAAACCTTAAAACAAAAAAAAATAAAAATAATGAAAATTGCATCAATACAAAATTAAAATCATTAAAATTACATCACTACAAAAAATTAAAATCATTAAAATTATATCACTACAAAAAATTAAAATCATTAAAATTATATCACTACAAAAAATTAAAATCATTAAAATTAAATTACCTCAACAGTAAATACACAATGTTTACATCGACCTCCATACTTGACAAAACCTAAGAGAAAACTGTATGGTCCGTAAATCAGAAGGTACTGTAATATGTCTGTGAAAATTGGTTGGTTAGTTAAAAGTGCTGTAATTTGTAAGATGAACTATTATTGTTAATGGAGGGTTTGTTTCTATAGATGTACAAAGATTCTAAAATTCGGAGTTCTGTGAGGTTATTGGATCTAGTTAGAATTTCAAACTGAGTTTTGTGAAGGGGATGGTTGTTTTCATTACTATGGTTTCTAATTGCGGATTGTGGTGGGCTACTGAGGGGATGGTTGGTACGGACTGATAAGCCCAAATGTTGAGAAAGGCGTACCTCCAGTTGGAGTTGAGTACTGCCAATATACGCAGCCTTACAGCTGTCGCACGTGTATTTGTAAACAACATTAGGGCATACAGTTTTGGGGAATTCGTCTTTGAACTTTAAAAAATTTGATAATTTAAGTGGGTTGACGAAGGCGAATCTAAAATTTATTTGGGGATAACTAGACTTGAGCAGTTTGGACAATTCACCTCGAATACGCAATGATAAATAACCATAAAAAGGTAATTTAATATATCTGGTTTCTTTTTGTACTGTAGTTATGGGGAGTTTAGTATTAAAAGTGTTATTTAAAAATTTCTTTAATTGGTTATCAAAAAGATTAGAAGGGTAGTAATTATTAATAAAGTACTGTCTTAAAAATTTAAACTCTTCATTTAATGAAAAGTAATTTGAAAAAATACGGTAACTTCTTGTTAATAATGTTACTATAGCACTAATCTTATATTTATAAAACATACAACTTAAATAATTGGTTCCCAGGCCAGTAAAAGTTTGTTTTCGAAATAGTGAGGTCTGAAACTTATTATGAGCCAGTTTAACTAGAACATCCAGGAAAGGTAAACTATTATTTGCTTCGTTTTCACATGTGTACTTAATATTACTATGTTGTTTATTAAGATAATGAAGGAAAAGTTTTACGTGTGAAGGATGTTTAAATATTAAGAAAGTGTCATCCACGTATCTTCTGTAATATATGGGTTTAAAACTATTAGAACAACTTTTCAGCCAAATTTCTTCGTAATAGCAAAGAAATGCATTTGCTAGTGTTGGGCTCAATGGGGAACCCATAGCTACCCCATCAATTTGGCTGTAAAGGTTGCTATTAAATAAGAAAAGATTATCAAAACACACTATTTCGAGGAGGTTTTTAAATTGAGTCTGAGTGAGGCCATTAATAAGAGTAGCCCACCACAATCCACAATTAGAAACCATAGTAATGAAAACAACCATCCCCTTCACAAAACTCAGTTTGAAATTCTAACTAGATCCAATAACCTCACAGAACTCCGAATTTTAGAATCTTTGTACATCTATAGAAACAAACCCTCCATTAACAACAACACTGGGCAACACATTTTATTGAATGATATCTGACACTTGATTCTAGGTAATTTGGGTGCGCTGAATACGAATTTCAACTCGGTTTGGCTCTATCAGGTCCTGATTCTTGTCGACAGCCTATGTGCCATTTTCCAGATTTTTCAAATTAGGACTAAAAAATTAAGTCATGTGTTAAATTTTTTTTTCAAGTTTCATGAATACAAGCAGTTCAAACTACAGTAAAATTACATTATAACGATAGAAATGACTTAAAATAAAAAAACAAACAGATATGAAGCTTTCACTGTGGCAGACCCTTAAATTTTGGAATGGGGATCTCATTTGAATGTAGCACAGGTCGTATCGCGGTGTCAAAATTTGGGTACTCGATACAGTTTATTTTTCTTAGTGAAGCCCGAAGTCTTGACAAAGCAAAGGTAGCAGTCGGTCTCGTGGTTAGTAGGCTCTCGCCACACCTGATATGGAAAAAAAATTGTAAAGCGTTAACAAAAGCGACGAGAGACTTGTTTTTATGAATTTTATCAAAAGTTATCACCCAAACATTTAACATTTCTATGTGTTTCAACCTTATGCAATATTTGAGATTCTTATAAACATTTTCTGTGAATTTTTGTTTATGTACCTAAGTTACAATTACATTTAGGTAAGTTACAGTATACTAGTGATTAAATTACGTAGTTTTATGAAATCATAAACTTACCATCAGAACTCCAAAAGGTATTTTTGAATCCGAACCTTTCGTCCAATGTCGCAGTCTTTCAATGCATATAGTGCAGGCTTTATGTGGAGCCCACGATTTATCTTGGTCCCCCAGTTTTATGCCAAAATAAGCTAAGTAAGCTCTTTTTACGAAGTCAGTTATATTTGCTCGTTGATGTGGAAGTGTAAAATTTCCACATATATAACAGAAGGAATCAGGGTTGTTTTTGCATTTGAACTTTCTAGTGCTTGATGACATATTGCTTGATTATTCTGCCAATTTGTAAAGGTATTTAAAGCCCTTAATTCATATAAATTTAAGAAAATCTGAAATATAAACACAAAAATTAGTTTAAATAGGTACTTATTATGAAATAGGTACTTACAATCTATGAAATTAAACTAGAAACACGGATGAGTAGGTACAATATAAATTACGTCTAATTAAATCAACTATTAAATCACGATGACAAAATTACTCACTAAATCATATGCCAATTCAAAATTATGTTAATGCCCAAACTTAATTAACTAACTCAACTGACTGACTGACTGACTGATTGAATTGACTGATTAACTCTGGAAACGAGTCACTTTTATATATTTTAGTTGTCCCTCTAGAATACTCTACAGAGAACAGGAACGCTCGAGAAAATTTTAGAATTCTATGATATTTTTAGCTTAATTTACTAATATTAAAATGGGTTAAAAATGACAAAATTAAAAATATTTTTAGGGTGTTACATATAAAAATATACATAATACAACAATACCATAACAATAGGTACAAATACCTAGATAAAAACCTAGTTGCATAATGTGTAACTGCAAAAAGACTTAGCAAGTATTGAGAAAAAAACCTTTTTATGAATACGACGAAAGAGGAGGGGTGTTGAGCAAAATCAGGACCTGATAGAGCAAAACCGAGTAAACATTCGTGCTCAGCGCACCCAAATTACCTAGAACTAACTGTCAAATCTAATTCAATAGACAAAAAGTTGAAATTTGTTCCCCAGTGTAATAGTTCATCTTACAAATTACAGCTCTTTTAACTAACCAACCGATTTTCATAGACATATACCTTCTGATTTACAGACCATACAGTTTTCTCTTAGGTTTTGTCAAGTATGGAGGTTGATGTAAACATTGTGTATTTACCTGTTGAGATAATTTAATTTTAATGATTTTAATTTTTTGTAGTGATGTAATTTTAATGATTTTAATTTTGTATTGATGCAATTTTCATTATTTTTATTTTAAGGTTTTAATTTTAATGGTTTTAATATTGTATTGATGTAATTTTCATTTTTTATTTTTTTTATTTTAAGGTTTTAAGACTTAATTCACTGATGATGACAAAAGATTTGTCGAAATGTCTGCAGTACAAAAAATAAATGAAAATGTTTGCCAGTGTTGGTCCTTCTGTTCATCTGTAAGCTCTGTTTCCCTAAGGAGAAGTCAATAGCTTTGATATATATATATATATATATATATATATATAATATATATATATATATATATATATATATATTATATATATATAGAGAGAGAGAGAGAGAGAGAGAGAGAGAGAGAGAGAGAGTTATTCCACAGTGACAATCACAACATTTGGAGAAATTGTTTAGTAAACATTCAACTATAAAAGTATAAATATGGGAGGTAGGACAAAACCCATGAAGAATGCTCTTGGGGTACACTTTGGCAATATATATATTTTTATATATAGGTCTCTGAATCAGCAACAAAATACTAGACTCATGATTGAAATAAAATCCTATGACATGTATATACGACTTGAAAAATTTAACTAAAATCCTTTTCATAAAAATAGTTTCACTAATATCCTTACTGGCATCTCATATCCCTCATGATCGCCTCAATTGTTTGTGAGGTTACACTTCTTTTAAAATACAGAACTTAAAAATTCAGCTTTTCTTCAAGTATGAAAAAATTGCAAAAGTATTAACCACAAATTCTATGATCCTAATAAAATAAGGGAAATAAATCTGCTTAATTTGAAATTTTAACAATATAGTAATGCTGAAGTAAATGTTAAAAGATGACTCGAGTACCATTTTTAGATATTGTGCAAATCATCAGTTATATAATATGCAATAATTAATATTAATATGCGGATCAAAGTTCATTGCAATATTTCATTCTCACGTATTACTATTAATGTGCAGCTGTGAAATGACATACAATAAAACAAATCTCGCATTATTACTATTAACCCTTTACCGCCGTAGTGTCCGTTATCGGACACCAAAATAAAAATGGAAATATATCCAAAATTGTTGCATTTTTGTCAGGTACGCCGTGATGGCTGTTTTCGGCCAACTCTGTGGAGTTACCAAGCAATGCTTTTCCGCGAAATTTAAAATTGTTAGAATTTAGCGCCATTATAGGTAACGCTGCAGCAGATGTTGGTGATGCAGTCCACGGACCTAACTTTACCAGACCATGGAATCATGAATCAGGTAAGATATAGTTCTATAATAATTTGTAGCTCTCAAATATATATTTTAGACTATATTTAGAGTAAAATTTAGAGTATAAAATTACTTATACTATCATTAGATGATCTAGAACATGGTGCTCAAAAATGATCAGCACGGGTTTAGAAGGGTTTCCCCGCAACACATGCTTTTTTATAAAAATGAATTTTAGGGGGGAAATAATTCATTTGATTTAATTATTTCATGGAGAGTTTGAAATAAATGCATAAATAAATTAATATATAAATTAATATATATATAAATGTGTGTGTGTGTGTGTCATAAAGAGCAGATGGCAATTCATAAGTTGTAGTAATTTTTTTTCCAATTTGCTTCTAGGAACAAGTGAATCTTCTGGACATGCATCAATTTCTATAGCAATTGGTAACTTTTATGCTGGAAACTGTAACAAGAAGTCACGCTATTGTACAGTTGCTGCAACAAGTGATGAAGAGACCATATCAGAAGGAGATGAAAGAGAAAATTTAGAAGAGTTCAGACCTAACGAGTCAAGTAAGCTTTTCATATTTTTTTCAAAAGTAGATAGCTACAGAATTAATATAAATGAATAATAAATACTGAATACAGAAGAGTATAGTCAATTAAATCTCTATAATACAAACACTCTTACATCCCCTCTGTAGTAAAATATTGGATGAAAAAGTATATTTCTAACTTGAACTTCTTTTTTTTCTATAAAGGTACAGCTTCAGAATGTGAATCAGAGGACAATATTTTGTCTTCTAGCACAGTTGTCTTATGCGTCGAAAACCATTCACCCTTGTCTGTATCTAACGAGAAAAGACGAAAGCAGACTTCGCAGAAGCGTACCCCTATCTGGAAAAAAGTTACCAGTCAACAGCCTATTCCACCTGAACCAGACTTTGAAAATGACTCTCGCGTATCAGAAAATATCGAGGATGACTTAGTGAGCCCATTTCAGTTTTTTTCGAAATTTATTGATAAAGATATTCTTGATATTATTGTTAGTCAAAGTAATTTATATTCTGTGCAGAAAAATGTAAATCGTCCTCTAAAATTGACTAGGGAAGAATTTGAGCAGTGGCTGGGACTGTATTTGGTTTAGCCTCTGTAAAATAAGTAATACTCGTGAGCACTGGAATGATGGTATGAAAGATGAGCATTACACAAGCTTGATGACTCATGATAGGTGGGAAGAGATAAAAAGTAATATTCATTTTGTAGATAATTCTCAGCTGTCTGGTGATGATAAAATAGCTAAAGTACGCCCCTTCGTGGAACATTTGAGAGCTAAATTTAAAGAAATTCCAATGATCAGAGATATATGCATAGATGAGTCTATCATTCCATTCAAAGGCCATTCTGCACTAAAACATATATCCCAAAGAAACTGCACAAATGGGGTTTCAAATTTTTTGTGTTAGCTGACAAAGAGGGAATGGTGTACGATTTTATTCCATACACTGGAAAGATTCAACCAGTTGATGACCCTACAGTTCCTGATCTTGGGGCTAGTTCAAATATAGTTTTGCATTTAGCTCAAAGCATTCCAAATGGCAAAGGATACAGACTGTTTTATGATAATTGGTTTACATCTTTGCCATTGCAAGTTTGCTTAGCAAAACGTAAAATATGGTCTTGTGGCACTGTTCAGTCAAGAAGGTTGCCAGGTCTCACATTTTCTTCAGATAAAGAAATGCAGGCTAAAAGTAGAGGTACTTTTGAGGAATGGGATGCAAATGTGGATGGGGAAAGAGTAACAGCAATCAAGTGGTTTGACAGCAGGGCTGTTCATGTGTTATCAACTTTTGCCACAGCGTATCCTGTTGTTCAAAAGGAAAGGTTTGATCGTAAGACAAAGGAGAATGTAACAATAACTTGTCCAAATACTGTACATGAGTACAACAAAGCAATGGGTGGGGTAGACTTACATGACCAGATGGTTTCTCTCTATAGATTCTCATTCAAATCAAAAAAATATTACCACAGAATTATTTGGCATTTGTTTGATATGGCATTAGTCAATGCTTGGCTAATGTACAAGAGGTCATGCAATGCTATGGATATTCCTCCTCGAAAGCAAAATAAGTTATCATATTTTAAAGTTAGGGTAGCTAAGGCTTTGATGTTTGCTGGGAAAGTGACACAAACAAGCAAAAGAAAGAGACCATCTATCGAACAACCCCCAAAAAAGTTGGGAATCAGGGCTTACCTCTACCTGATATTGATGTACGATATGATGGTCTCCATCATTTGCCTGATGTTGGTTCTGTTAGGCATATGTGTAAAATGGTTGGTTGCAAGAGACGAATTGTAACATTCTGCCAAAAATGTAATGTTTATTTGTGCATTGCACAAATAAACAAATGTTTCACAGAATTTCATATTAGGAATCAATAAATTCCATATCCTGATTCAATTGTAATAAATATATAAATGTAATATGCAATTCCAAACCCATTTAATATGTTTGATGTAATAGTTTATAATATGTTAATAAAATTTTTGAGTTGAATTCAATGTTTTATTCTCCGTAGAGTTTCACATATTTTTAGCTCCATGTGCCGTGGTGCCCGATTTCATCCACCTTCATTAAAAATATAAATAAAAGAAGAAGTATAAATTTTAATGCCTACACTGCTTCTTTGCATCTCATTTACCACAATTATTAATATATTTAAAAAAAATAATGGAAATAAATAGACCTCGGCAGTTAAGGGTTAATGCTGTAATAACTAGTGATACAGGCTTTTTCTTGGGATAAGGTACACACCAACTATTATTGTGAGAATGTTTTGCTGATTGAAATTGTGCGTATAAACAACTATGCATGTTTGTATAAAATGGTGGAATCTGGGTGCAGAGATTCTCAATACAATAATATAAATAAAAAGTTGTTATTCAGTAAGTGGTTGTGGAAGAAAAAACTATATGCATATGCCTATTTTTACACCACTATTACTGATCAGCAAATTCTCATATATTTAGAAATTGCATTTCTAGGCAAACATTTTTTTCCAAAACTATACAAACTATACATTTTAAAATTCATGTTAGTGTCTGCTCAAAATTCATAACTTTCAATTTAAAAAAAAAAATTGCACAAGAGCTATGTCAGAAAATGCAAAAAGTTGGAATGAGAGAGATGAAATATTTACAAAGGACACCAAACAGCAACAGATCAGCTGGTCCCTACAATGCTGTCTGTTTAAGGAGGAAGGAGGCATTCTATGTCAAGTGTGCACACTTTTTGGTGATTTCTGCCACTCATCTCACCGATTTTAATGATTTTTGGTGTGGTAGTTGGGTATGATGAATAATGAAGCATGACCAAATTTTAGCCACTTGGGTCAAATAGTTTGGGAGTAATGACCCCCCCAAATTTGGGGTCAGCAGCGTAACTCAGGATCTAATGGATGGATTTTAATGATTTTGGTGTCAAAATGCTCAGAAAAGACAGCAGAATAACTTTCATTTTATGCACAGTATGTGTACATTCTGTTAAAAAAAGTTGCATTTATATTTCACCTTTGACCTTGACCTCAGGTCAGAGTTCAAAATTCAAGGTCATGAAAATTGGCGTAAGTAAAGACCTTTAGATGAAGCATATTCAAGCAAAAAATTGGCATGGGATCTCCAAGGGTTTGCTTTCCACAAGCATTTGAAATTGTGCATGTCGAAAATTTTGAGCATTTTATTTAAGATAACTTCACAAATAGTTCATATATATATACAATACATATTATAATATAGCTACATACATGATTTGATATATACATATAGGTAAGCATCAAGATTTTTACAAACAAATTATTTGGTTCTCTAAAGGTATCAATAATTTTTATCACAAATCCTATATAATTTTTGCAGTTAAAAAAACGAAATTTGAACAGTGAACAATGACTAACTTGTACAGGTATTTCTGATGAATTAACACTTCATATTGCCGTGCTGAACCTGAAAAATATAAATTTTATACCTATTAAAAATTTAAGTAAAATTATCATGATAAGGAGTTGTTTAAAAAATTAATTAGCAAGGTAGGTAGTTAAACCCCTTAGTTACCTCCCAAGGCCTAGGTGTGTACCTCGTTCCAACTTCCGAAGGACCTAGGCCTAGATCCTATGCAGGGTGCCAAAACAGGTTTTTTTTTCATTCCATATTAGTTTTGAGATCTTATATATTCTACTATATGGGTCATTCCAGCTCAATTGGTACAAGGGTGGTTGGGTGACCATCTCCAATTTTCTTCAAATTTTCAGGGTTGATTCATACACCATTCAATAGCTTAAATCTAAAATTTTAGCTTCCTCAGTCAAAAACTTTTAATTTTATGGTCGCTTAAATGGCCCCCACCTTCAACAAAAAATGCCCATGTTGGGCTTGATTGGCTAACCCCTTCATTTTAAGAGGCCTTGAAAAGTGTCTTCTAATAGGAGTAGAAGCTTCAAATTTGTTATGCCAATACAACTTCTGGTGGGCTTTTCAATTTTGTAAGCAAAAAGGCTGTGGAACAAATAGTTTCTAAGTTACAAGGGCTTAAATATAGCTCCATTTTGAAGCTTGCATCAATTCCTCCCACTTTTACGACTCTACCATTTTCAAAAGTTTTAGTTCTACATCAATCACAGCTGTTTTAATACTCCTAATAGTCTCTATGGGTTGTAAATTTATGAGTGAAATAAAAAAATAACCAAAAAAGGATTTATTTCTATTTTAAAAAAATTCCAAAAATTGATATTTTCACAAAATTTGCAAAATTAACATCAACTTTGGGGCTTAATATAAAGGTGTCCGAAATTAGTCAGGGAGTTGATACTTCTAGTAATGAAAGATACATATGTGTACAAAAACATATATTAAGGAATAGATCTCAACTCAACTTCTTCATATAGTTTTGGTGATTCAAAGAAAAGTGCTTTTTGTGAAAAATCTCAAATTTATGCAAAATTTGTAAATTTTTAAATTTCTATTTATGACATTGAATTGTAATTTTACTTCCATTTTATTACTTATTAAGTTGATTTACAATTGTAATATGTAAATAAGTCTAAAACATACAAGAAATTTAATATGTCTCAAAACAACCAGCGACTCGAAGGACTCTGGGTAGCTCATTTCGCTTTGTATATTCTTATAAATGTAAAACATGATGGTCAATCATTAATGTCCAGGCCTATTTTATAGATCATGATCTTTTATTTTCGAAAATTTAACTAGAGCAATTAACTTAATTTTACTGCCTGTAATAACGGCTTATTCTAATCAAGAATCAAAGTGCAGCTTTGGTATGTACTTGGATGATCCATGTCATGAACACAGACTCACCAGGAAGGTGGAAATGTATACCTTACATGAGCTGACAGATGAAACAAGGAAACTGCTATTGTGGAGAACAAAAGCAACTGTAATCAACCCAAATAGTGCTACTGTATGCTACCACCATGAAAAAATGTTTAGAATGCATTACCAACAAATGCAACGTAGCTGCCAAGATCCATGGAGAAATCATCGAAAGAAGATAACAAGTAAGTAAATATAGGTACTAATATATTTATATTTCATAAAGAAGTTTATATTGTAAATTGTAACCTAAATTAGCTATTTAATTTTAATAGGGTAGGCTATATACTGTGCTACTGAATGCACATGTTTTGAATATTTTATACGAATAGCCTATAACCAAATGTTGAGGTTTTAAAATTATTTTCCAATGTGTTTAGAGTTTACATTACCCTACTTTATTTGCAGAATCACTACAAATTATTGACAAAGACATAGCAACTAGACTGAATCTGATACCAGGACAGAAACTTTGCTCAACGTGCTTCTCTAGAGCCAAAACGATTGAAGATGAAAAAGACTCGGGTAGTGATGAATATGTTCCAGAAGAAATAGTTAAGGAGACATTTGATGAAACATTAGGTTCACTAGAATGCTCACCCATTAAGTATGTAAGAGCAAGAGATTGAAAGTTTTACGCAAAAAGGAAACTAAAGCAAATTGAAACATCAACAAAATCAAAGCTGTCAAAAGTACTTCATATGAAGCCTAGCATTTTGGATGAGGAAGCGGAGAAACCTATAGAGAGTGAGGAAGAAAAGTGTTATCAGCATATGATAGAGGAACTGAAAGAAAAGTGTAAAACTAGTACCAGACAAGAAAAGATACAAATTCTAACACTCCTTCCAATTGGTAAAACCTGGTCCAGAGAAAGAATTATGAAAGAATTTGAAGTGTCAGCCAGAATGGTTAATGCTGTGAGGGCCTTAAAGAGAAAAGAAGGTATCCTTCCTATAATGAGAAATAAAAAGAGTAGCAAGGGTATAAGCGATGAAATAAAGGAAAGAGTGATAGAATTTTTCCAAAACAATGAATATACTAGAGAATGCCCTGGTAAAAAAGACTACAAATCAATAAAACACCACGAGGAAGGTTCACAAGCAGAAAATACTGTTGTTGACAAATATCAGAGAATTATATACGCTTTACAAAAATAAATATCCAAACGACAAAATCTCCAAATCAAAGTTTTTTGAACTGAGACCAAAATGGTGTATGGGTGTGGGGAGTAAAGGATCACACAATGTATGCATTTGTGAAATACACCAGAACTTTAAACTTTTATGTGAATCACTCCCCGTCAAAGTAGAATTAAGAGTGTTACTAGGGAAAATAGTCTGCAACACTGAAACCAGAAACTGCATGATTAATAACTGCAAAACATGTCCTGATTTAAATGAATTACGGGATTGGCTTCTTACCATTTTTGAAAACAATGATTATGACATGGATGATGAGGTTTCCTTTAAGCAGTGGCTTCATACAGACCATACCCAACTGGTCACAATGACAAAAAGTGTTTCGAATGTAGTAGAAGACATGTGAAAGTGCAAAAAAGTTGAAAGTACACCATTTCATAGCAAAAACCCAATCAAAATATTTGTCTGACTGTAAAGAAAACCTCAATGATTCTACAGCATTAGTGCTTGTTGACTTCTCTGAAAACTATAGTTTTATAATTCAGGATGCCGTACAAGGGCATCACTGGGACAATACCCAGGCTACCTTGCATCCGGTAGTCTGCTATCAAAAAGTTGATGGTGAACTAAAAGTTACAAATTTTTGTATAATATCAGATTCACTTACACACAACACAACTGCAGTTCATTCTTTTTTATGTGAAGCCTTGAAATTACTTAAAAGTCAGAATCCTAAACTAAAACATATTTGTTACTTTAGCGATGGCGCAGCAAGTCAATATAAAAACTATAAAAACATCATTAATTCAGTGTTACATGAAAGAGATTTCCAACTAACAAGTAAAGGTCACATCACCAATCCAAGAGAGATTTTCGATTGGTGCAAATCTAATATTAATGGTATACAATTTCTGTACATTGATTCAGCTAAAATTGAGGAAAATGATAATTTATTTGAGTTAGAAAAAAGGTATTCTTTAATTACGACAATCGCAGGAACCCATTCATATCACTGCCTTAGACCTTCATCAACAGGCATTAAACCGTACAAAATTTCTAGTGATGAAAATTTCTTTAACGTACAACTTTCCTTCCTCAATGCTACACAAGAAAATGTGGCTTACCAATATAAACCTGGTACATACGTGGCCTGTTTCTATGAAGGTGACTGGTTTGTTGGAAACATAGTTGAAATGTGTGATACTGAGAAGGATCTATTAGTAAATTTCATGAAAAAGAATCCTTTTAAATGGCCTGAACAAGAGGACGTTTGCTGGATTCCATTCCAACATGTTTTGTGTTCAATTGAACCACCTACAGTTGCTGGGAAAATGGGGAGACAGTACAAGTTATCAAATGATTGTTTATCTAAAATTGAGGAGTATTTTAAAAAAAGCCTAAGTAACTACAGACCTGTATCAAGCTGAATAATAAATTGCCAATTTATGGCTGTGAGGCCATGGAGTGTTGAAGACAATCAGACTTAAAGCCTGAGTACAATAATAAATTCCTGAGTCAGTGTCTAAACATAATAGTTATTAGCTATATATAAGTTTACATATGAATTTACATAAAACAACACATATTAAAAAAAGAATATGAACTTATAGCCAATAATTCACATGCTTAAAAACTCAGGAATTCATTATTGTATATAGCTAAGTACTGTACGCTTGTATTAAGGGAAGTAATACAACAAAGCTACTTAAATTTAAGGTTTTGTACTGAAAATGGTGGTTACTGCTAGTTTATCTGTACTAACTGCATAATTTAAATTACTAGGAAGTGCTTAAAGAGCAGTAGAACACGGTTCTACATGATTTACTTTGGTAGATCCAAGTATTGAGCCTACAAGCTGGTCCATCTGTTGTGTTAACTGCAAATGTAGTAATAATCTAGGTATATATTGTCTTTTTTTGAGTAAAACTTATTTAGATAATTTAACATTTGTGAATTAACTTACCAAGTAATAAAATGGAAGTAAAATTACAATTCAATGTTGTAAAAAGAAATTTAAACATTTCAAAATTTTGAAAAAATTCAGAATTTTTCATAAAAAGTACTTTTCTTTGAATAGCCAAAACTATATGAAGGAGTTGAGTTGAGATCTATTCCTTAATATATGTTTTTGTACACATATGTATCTTTCTTTACTAGAAGTATCAACTCCCTGACTAATTTCGGACACCTTTATATTAAGCCCCAAAGTTGATGTTAATTTTGCAAATTTTGTGAAAATATCAACTTTTGGAAATTTTTAAAAATAAAAATAAATCCTTTTTTGGTTATTTTTTTATTTCACTCATAAATTTACAACCCATAGAGACTATTAGGAGTATTAAAACAGCTGTGATTGATGTAGAACTAAAACTTTTGAAAATGGTAGTCGTAAAAGTGGGAGGAATTGATGCAAGCTTCAAAATGGAGCCATGTTTAAGCCCTTGTAACTCAGAAACTCTTTGTTCCACAGCCTTTTAGCTTGCAAAATTGAAAAGCCCACCAGAAGTTGTATTGGCATGACACATTTGAAGCTTCTACTCCTATTAGAAGACACTTTCAAGGCCTCTCAAAATGAAGGCATTGGCCGATCAAGCCCAACATGAACATTTTTTGTCGAAGGTGGGGGCCATTTAAGTGACCATAAAATTAAAAGTCTTTGACTGAGGAAGCTAAAATTTTAGATTTAAGCTATTGAATGGTGTATGAATCAACCCTGAAAATTTGAAGAAAATCGGAGATGGTCACCTGACCAACTTTCTGAAATCTGTACCAGTTGAGCTGGAATGACTCTTATAGTAGATTTGTCCAACATCCTCACAATCATAAACCCAATGACAGCTACTGGAAGAACATATACAATCACAAAAAAGGAAACCAATGAAGCCAATATGATCCTGAAAAAGCGTCATCTTAAAAAGTAATCAAGAAACTGGATACAAACTTATTGTCAAAAACATATAATCAAAAACTTACAACTGCATGGAAAATGTGAGTACCATATTGCTATTTAAATTGCTTATTCACATGTATGCCTATATACTGTGACAAACTATATTTTAATAATTACACTTATGAATACAGTTCTAAGTATTAGTCTATCTTAAATTGTACAGCTTCCTAATATTAAATTATTATTAAATAGCAAAATCCCTCTAACCCTCTAGTCGTTAGAGCCTGTGACTGTGAATAAATGGTCCTGGGTTAGAATCCTAGTAGCTTAGAGGTTAGAAAATTTATTTTCTCCACAAGCGCGTGCCTGATGCCTATGCTTGTTTCTGCCAATGAGTCATTCCAGCTCAACTGGTACAGATTTCAGAAAGTTGGTCGGGTGACCATCTCCGATTTTCTTCAAATTTTCAGGGTTGATTCATACACCATTCAATAGCTTAAATCTAAAATTTTAGCTTCCTCAGTCAAAAACTTTTAATTTTATGGTCGCTTAAATGGCCCCCACCTTCGACAAAAAATGCCCATGTTGGGCTTGATCGGCCAACCCTTCATTTTGAGAGGCCTTGAAAAGTGTCTTCTAATAGGAGTAGAAGCTTCAAATTTGTCATGCCAATACAACTTCTGGTGGGCTTTTCAATTTTGCAAGCTAAAAGGCTGTGGAACAAATAGTTTCTGAGTTACAAGGGCTTAAACATGGCTCCATTTTGAAGCTTGCATCAATTCCTCCCACTTTTACGACTCTACCATTTTCAAAAGTTTTAGTTCTACATCAATCACAGCTGTTTTAATACTCCTAATAGTCTCTATGGGTTGTAAATTTATGAGTGAAATAAAAAAATAACCAAAAAAGGATTTATTTTATTTTTAAAAATTTCCAAAAGTTGATATTTTCACAAAATTTGCAAAATTAACATCAACTTTGGGGCTTAATATAAAGGTGTCCGAAATTAGTCAGGGAGTTGATACTTCTAGTAAAGAAAGATACATATGTGTACAAAAACATATATTAAGGAATAGATCTCAACTCAACTCCTTCATATAGTTTTGGCTATTCAAAGAAAAGTACTTTTTGTGAAAAATTCTGAATTTTTTCAAAATTTTGAAATGTTTAAATTTCTTTTTACAACATTGAATTGTAATTTTACTTCCATTTTATTACTTGGTAAGTTAATTCACAAATGTTAAATTATCTAAATAAGTTTTACTCATAAAAAAGACATATATACCTAGATTATTACTACATTTGCAGTTAACACAACAGATGGACCAGCTTGTAGGCTCAATACTTGGATCTACCTAAGTAAATCATGTAGAACCGTGTTCTACTGCTCTTTAAGCACTTCCTAGTAATTTAAATTATGCAGTTAGTACAGATAAACTAGCAGTAACCACCATTTTCAGTACAAAACCTTAAATTTAAGTAGCTTTGTTGTATTACTTCCCTTAATACAAGTGTACAGTACTTAGCTATATACAATAATGAATTCCTGAGTTTTTAAGCATGTGAATTATTGGCTATAAGTTCATATTCTTTTTTTAATGTGTTGTTTTATGTAAATTTGTATGTAAACTTATATATAGCTAATAACTCTTATGTTTAGACACTGACTCAGGAATTTATTATTGTACTCAGGCTTTAAGTCTGATTGTCTTCAACACTCCATGGCCTCACAGCCATAAATTGGCAATTTATTATTCAGCTTGATACAGGTCTGTAGTTACTTAGGCTTTTTTTAAAATACTCCTCAATTTTAGATAAACAATCATTTGATAACTTGTACTGTCTCCCCATTTTCCCAGCAACTGTAGGTGGTTCAATTGAACACAAAACATGTTGGAATGGAATCCAGCAAACGTCCTCTTGTTCAGGCCATTTAAAAGGATTCTTTTTCATGAAATTTACTAATAGATCCTTCTCAGTATCACACACTTCAACTATGTTTCCAACAAACCAGTCACCTTCATAGAAACAGGCCACATATGTACCAGGTTTATATTGGTAAGCCACATTTTCTTGTGTAGCATTGAGGAAGGAAAGTTGTACGTTAAAGAAATTTTCATCACTAGAAATTTTGTACAGTTTAATGCCTGTTGATGAAGGTCTAAAGCAGTGATATGAACGGGTTCCTGGGATTGTCTTAATTAAGGAATACCTTTTTTCTAACTCAAATAAATTAGCATTTTCCTCAATTTTAGCTGAATCAATGTACAGAAATTGTATACCATTAATATTAGATTTGCACCAATCGAACATCTCTTTTGGATTGGTGATGTGACCTTTACTTGTTGCTTGTAGACTTGCCCGGGCAACTAACCTTTTGACGGTGCCACCAACACCATCACAGGGGCTCTTTCCGTGAGAGGTGGCAAAAAAGTTCCATTCACATGTTAGTTGGAAATCTTTTTCATGTAACACTGAATTAATGATGTTTTTATAGTTTTTATATTGACTTGCTGCGCCATCGCTAAAGTAACAAATATGTTTTAGTTTAGGATTCTGACTTTTAAGTAATTTCAAGGCTTCACATAAAAAAGAATGAACTGCAGTTGTGTTGTGTGTAAGTGAATCTGATATTACACAAAAATTTGTAACTTTTAGTTCACCATCAACTTTTTGATAGCAGACTACCGGATGCAAGGTAGCCTGGGTATTGTCCCAGTGATGCCCTTGTACGGCATCCTGAATTATAAAACTATAGTTTTCAGAGAAGTCAACAAGCACTAATGCTGTAGAATCATTGAGGTTTTCTTTACAGTCGGACAAATATTTTGATTGGGCTTTTGCTATGAAATGGTGTACTTTCAACTTTTTTGCACTTTCACATATGTCTTCTACTACATTCGAAACACTTTTTGTCATTGTGACCAGTTGGGTATGGTCTGTATGAAGCCACTGCTTAAAGGAAACCTCATCATCCATGTCATAATCATTGTTTTCAAAAATGGTAAGAAGCCAATCCCGTAATTCATTTAAACCAGGACATGTTTTGCAGTTATTAATCATGCAGTTTCTGGTTTCAGTGTTGCAGACTATTTTCCCTAGTAACTCTCTTAATTCTACTTTGACGGGGAGTGATTCACATAAAAGTTTAAAGTTCTGGTGTATTTCACAAATGCATACATTGTGTGATCCTTTACTCCCCACACCCATACACCATTTTGGTCTCAGTTCAAAAAACTTTGATTTGGAGATTTTGTCGTTTGGATATTTATTTTTGTAAAGCGTATATAATTCTCTGATATTTGTCAACAACAGTATTTTCTGCTTGTGAACCTTCCCTTGTGGTGTTTTTATTGATTTGTAGTCTTTTTTACCAGGGCATTCTCTAGTATATTCATTGTTTTGGAAAAATTCTATCACTCTTTCCTTTATTTCATCGCTTATACCCTTGCTACTCTTTTTATTTCTCATTATAGGAAGGATACCTTCTTTTCTCTTTAAGGCCCTCACAGCATTAACCATTCTGGCTGACACTTCAAATTCTTTCATAATTCTTTCTCTGGACCAGGTTTTACCAATTGGAAGGAGTGTTAGAATTTGTATCTTTTCTTGTCTGGTACTAGTTTTACACTTTTCTTTCAGTTCCTCTATCATATGCTGATAACACTTTTCTTCCTCACTCTCTATAGGTTTCTCCGCTTCCTCATCCAAAATGCTAGGCTTCATATGAAGTACTTTTGACAGCTTTGATTTTGTTGATGTTTCAATTTGCTTTAGTTTCCTTTTCGCGTAAAACTTTCGATCTCTTGCTCTTACATACTTAATGGGTGAGCATTCTAGTGAACCTAACGTTTCGTCAAATGTCTCCTTAACTATTTCTTCTGGAACATATTCATCACTACCTGAGTCTTTTTCATCTTCAATCGTCTTGGCTCTAGAGAAGCATGTTGAGCAAAGTTTCTGTCCTGGTATCAGATTCAGTCTAGTTGCTATGTCTTTGTCAATAATTTGTAGTGATTCTGCAAATAAAGTAGGGTAATGTAAACTCTAAACACATTGGAAAATAATTTTAAAACCTCAACATTTGGTTATAGGCTATTCGTATAAAATATTCAAAACATATGCATTCAGTAGCACAGTATATAGCCTACCCTATTAAAATTAAATAGCTAATTTAGGTTACAATTTACAATATAAACTTCTTTATGAAATATAAATATATTAGTACCTATATTTACTTACTTGTTATCTTCTTTCGATGATTTCTCCATGGATCTTGGCAGCTACGTTGCATTTGTTGGTAATGCATTCCAAACATTTTTTCATGGTGGTAGCATACAGTAGCACTATTTGGGTTGATTACAGTTGCTTTTGTTCTCCACAATAGCAGTTTCCTTGTTTCATCTGTCAGCTCATGTAAGGTATACATACCCACCTTCCTGGTGAGTCTGTGTTCATGACATGGATCATCCAAGTACATACCAAAGCTGCACTTTGATTCTTGATTAGAATAAGCCATTATTACAGGCAGTAAAATTAAGTTAATTGCTCTAGTTAAATTTTCTGAAAATAAAAGATCATGATCTATAAAATAGGCCTGGACATTAATGATTAACCATCATGTTTTACATTTATAAGAATATACAAAGCGAAATGAGCTACCCAGAGCCCTTCGAGTCACTGGTTGTTTTGACAGACATATTAAATTTCTTGTATGTTTTAGACTTATTTACATATTATTACAATTGTAAATCAACTTAATAAGTAATAAAATGGAAGTAAAATTACAATTCAATGTCATAAATAGAAATTTAAAAATTTAAGATTTTTCATAAAAAGCACTTTTCTTTGAATCACCAAAACTATATGGAGGAGTTGAGTTGAGATCTATTCCTTAATATATGTTTTTTTACACATATGTATCTTTCTTTACTAGAAGTATCAACTCCCTGACTAATTTCGGACACCTTTATATTAAGCCCCAAAGTTGATGTTAATTTTGCAAATTTTGTGAAAATATCAACTTTTGGAAATTTTTAAAAATAGAAATAAATCCTTTTTTGGTTATTTTTTTATTTCACTCATAAATTTACAACCCATAGAGACTATTAGGAGTATTAAAACAGCTGTGATTGATGTAGAACTAAAACTTTTGAAAATGGTAGAGTCGTAAAAGTGGGAGGAATTGATGCAAGCTTCAAAATGGAGCCATATTTAAGCCCTTGTAACTTAGAAACTATTTGTTCCACAGCCTTTTTGCTTGCAAAATTGAAAAGCCCACCAGAAGTTGTATTGGCATGACAAATTTGAAGCTTCTACTCCTATTAGAAGACACTTTTCAAGGCCTCTCAAAATGAAGGTGTTGGCCAATCAAGCCCAACATGGGCATTTTTTGTCGAAGGTAGGCGCCATTTAAGTGACCATAAAATTAAAAGTTTTTGACTGAGGAAGCTAAAATTTTAGATTTAAGCTATTGAATGGTGTATGAATCAACCCTGAAAATTTGAAGAAAATTGGAGATGGTCACCCGACCACCCCTGTACCAAATGAGCTGGAATGACCCATATAAGTATATCAGGAGTTTCAGGATAAGTAAATGACTTGTTTGGGCCACAAGGGTGAAGGAAGTTTACTTTCACTTCACCCTCACCAGGATATGTTTCCATCACACCCAATCCACCAGTGGTTATCATACTCCACGGTTACATATCCTGTAACTTTTTCAATTAATTGAGTGGCTTGTTGGGGGGAAGCGAATTCCTTTCAACTTTCAACTGAGGCGCTGTACATTTGTACTGCTAAACAATTTTTTGTCAGTGGTATGAATGAATGTAATTTTTTAGTTCCTGGTATAGTTCTCGCTTTTGATAAAATTGGATCTAAAAATTCTCTCACTTGAGTATTGTTCTTGTGTTACAAAGCTAAAAGACATTTGAGTCAATTTTAAGGAACAGAAATCAAAAAGATCTTTTGGGGGACAGAATTTGATTTTCATATGGCCTACAAATACTTTCTTTTGATGCTTCCTCCGACACTATCCGATGGTCCCTTGCCATGGCTGGTAGCAAAAAAATGCCACTCAGCCTTAACTCCAAATTCTTCATGGTGGCAGCATAAATTTAAAAAGTTTTTGCAGTTTTTGTGTTGACCTGCGCATCCATCAGTAAAATAGATAATTCTGTTTAGTAGCTGAAAATTTGACTTAAGATGATCTATTAAAACTTTTATGAATAGATGCACTGCAACAGTATCGTGTGTTACACTCTGAGATAATAGTTAGAGAGCTGTGATTTACTTTTTCTTGCTCTTTGTAATAATAAACCCATGGATGAAGAGTCGCTTGGCAATTATTCCAGTGAAATCCTTGAGCACAATCTTGGACTACAAAGGAATAGTTTTTGGAAAAGTCCCCAATCACCAAAAAATTGCCTTCATCCAGTTCAGTTTTTCTTTTTTCTAAATACTTGGCTTGTTGTTTGGCAATGAAATCATGATGCCTTAGTCGAGTTAGTTGAGAAATAAAGGTATCTAGGAAATCTTCTAAATTTTGAATAACAGTCCAGCTGAGATCGATCTGTTGTTGTCCACTGTTTGTACTGGATTTCATCAATACCTTTTTCTTTGTAACATGTAAGAAGAGTTTCCTTTAGCAAATCAGGTTGAGGGCATTGATCACACTCTCCTAAATAGCAAGAAGGTTGACTTTTGTCAAATAATTTTGGCTAAAGCGCAGTGGTAACTACTCAACGGAGTTTCTTTCTTGCTGGTAATTTCTGCCATTCTAGAACCTGTCATCATTAACTTGACATTCTGATGAATTGTGCAGACGTACACACTATGCATCCCACTTGCTCCTGCCAAAGCACATTCTTTGGGGCATAGCATCGCAAATTTCTAAAATCCTATAGAGAGAGCTGGAAACAAACTTAAATCGTTGATATGCTTCTTTTAGATTACATAAAACTAACCTCTTTTGATATTTTTTTCATTCACCATTTTCTTTTATTGTTATGCAGTCTTTCTTGCCTGCCATTTGTCTACTTATTTCATCATTTCTAAAAAACTCTAACAGTGTTAGTTACTTCCAGTGGCAATTCCTTCCCCATCTTTGGATTCAGTGATGACAATATCCCTTTTCTTTTGCAAGCTGCTGAACCTGAACAGCCATTCTTTGTGAACAGTTAAATTCTTGAATTAGTTTTCTTACACTCATTGATGGTACAAAAACAGTTAGAATCATAATTTGGTCATGTTTATCTGAGTTTTGATATTTATCTTTCAATGTTTGGACAACTACTTCTGGCTCAGACAGTTTGTCTACATTTGATGGACCTGGCTCTTGAGGAATTTCATCTACCATATCTAAGTGTCTTCTTACTGAACTTTGTATTTTGGCCATTTTTGTTGGGAGGTATGCTTCATTTCTTTAAATCTTGCGCTTGACAATCAGACTTTCCCCAATCATGGTGATTGTCTCATTCATTGCTGACAATTCAGCCGCCTTGTCAACAAAAAAATCATCTGATGACATGGTTTCCATAGTAGTATCAGACGAGCTTGATAATAATATTTCTGGTTCTGCTATATTTTGAACTTGTAAAATAGGTAAGGAAAATTTTTTCTGCATGATGAACATAACTTCTGGCCTGGCTTCAAATGATTTGGAAATTTTTCTATCAGTGATTGTGAAGCAGGCCAAAGATCAGAAGATTTTAATTTATTGTGGGAATTGAATGGATCACAACAATATTTTGATGACATTTGTTCAACATCTAGTCAAAACCTGAACACACACAAATTTAACATGATTAAATATACAAATTACAGTATATAGTTACTGTGATGAAAATTATTGTTCTTTTAGAGCAGCAAATACCTTAATATTTGCAAAAATCTTAATACATACAGTTTATTTATCAAACCATGAATGTAGCTATATACACACATTTACATACATACATATATATTAACTATTTGTGAAGTTATCTTAAATAAAATGCTCAAAATTTTCAACATGCACAATTTCAAATGCTTGTGGAAAGCAAACCCATGGAGATCCCACGCCAATTTTTTGCTTGAATATGCTTCATCTAAAGGTCTTTACTATGCTAATTTTCATGACCTTGAATTTTGAACTCTGACCTGAGGTCAAGGTCAAAGGTGAAATATAAATGCAACTTTTTTTAACAATGTACACACTCTGTGCATAAAATTAAAGTTATTCTGCTGTCTTTTCTGAGCATTTTGACACCAAAATCATTAAAATCCATCCATTAGATCCTGAGTTATGACCTTTCAAAATCATGAGGTTATGCTGCTGACCCCAAATTTGAGGGGGTCATTACTCCCAAACTATTTGACCCAAGTGGTTAAAATTTGGTCATGCTTCATTATTCATCATACCCAACTACCAAACCAAAAATCATTAAAATCAGTGAGATGACCTGACATAAGGTGTGTACACTTAACATGGCATGCCTCGAAGGTTAAAAGATAGAAGAAAATTTAAAGACAAGTGAACATTTTAAAGCAAAGCAGAGAAAAGAGGTTGAAAGGAGGGAAAGAAATTTAAAGATAAAGTGAAAATTTTGAAGCAAATAGGAGAGAATCCAACTGAAATTATGACAATACTTTAATGTGTTAGCAAATGCTTCTTACTGGGGGTTTAAGGCAATACAAACATCTAGTCTCTTTCTGAAGGGCTCACCTGAATTACTTTAAATTATACTGACTAGTAATCCATTCCACAAATTAACTACAGTAGACCTCTCTTTATTTCATGGTCTGATATTTCACTTTATTCACAGTACCCTAAATTACTCCCATTTTTTTTATATTATATGGTCAAAACACTTTCACACTTACGTACCCCATTTTTCTCATTGTAATACATAGAATGATATACTGTGAAAACAATATTTCACAGTAATTCTTGGTCCCAACAAGGATAACGAGGATCTACTGTATATGATTTAAGAAATGCTTAGCTTCATTAGAATTAAACTGCTTACTCATTAATTTCAGATCATTAACACAAGTTCTATCTGCATTTCTGAAGTTGAAATATTTTGGCATTGACAGTGTCATAACTTTTAATCATTTTAAAAACCTGGATTAAATCTCCTTGAATTCACCTTTTTACGAATGAGAATAAGCTGAACATTTCTAAATGGGCAATGTATAATTTGTTTCTAAGAATGGAAATCATCTTTTGTAGCTAGTTGCTACACACTCTCCATTCTATCTATGTCTTTTCATAACTAGGGGAACTAGAACTGAACACAGTATTCCACGTGGTGGTGTACTAAGGAATTATATAATGTAGTGGGTGCATTAGTGGTGTAGTGGTTATCATCATCAGTGACTACAAATCCATCGGGCCTGGGTTCAATTCCTGGTGATGGCAGGGGCCATGCAGCTAACCCAGTTATTCATCCTTCCAAATGATGATAAAATAGGTTGGTAGATAAATTGGTACCCTAGGCAGCATAGTGTTTAAGATACTGGGCTACATGGGAGGTCCTGGCAAGGACTTTGTAATTTCTGACTGCTCATGGTGGGTCATGGTTCAGATTCCACATTTAAGCTATAGGTCTAAGGTGGAGCAACAAGCTTGACCTTCCTCAGAACAAACAATTTGGGTGGAAGCAAAACTAATGTTAAAGCATTGTTTTCTCTGACTTAAATTCAAATAATATGCCAATAAATCCTAAGATTCTATTTGCTTTTCTAACCACTCAATACATTGCTTACTTGGTTTAAACATTTCAACAACAATAATACAGTACTTAAATCTTTCTCTTCCACAACACTTGTTTGTGTCCTGTCATGCATAGAATACTTTTCTTTAACATTATATTTCTACCAATATGTAATATTTTACATATATTTATATTAAAGTTCATTTGCCAGATTTCTGCCCAGTCAAGTAACTTATTAATAGCTTCTTGAATCTGCAAACATTCTGCTGCTGATTTTGTTCATCCCCCTGGTTTGGTATCATGTACAAATTTTGAAATTATACTGTTAATTCCTATGTCAATGTCATTCATATAAATACAAAGAACTGGTCCCAGAACTGATCCCTGAGGCACACTGCTAGTTACACTTCTTCAGTTAGATGTTTTGCCATTAATGACCATTCTTTGTTTATGTCCACTATGCCAATTTTTAATCCATTCAAGAACATTACCATCAATTCTGCGAGACTGAAGTTTAATAATCTCCTGTGGGTGCTTTATCAAATGCCTTATGAAAATCGAAATACATAACATCTACTGTTTTACTCTCATTATATATAGAGTAGACCCTTGCCATTCACAGATTTTTTTTTTCAAAGATTTGCTTATTCATGGTCAATTTACTGTGGCAATCCCTTGCAGATCACAACTCAGGCACTCAACTATTTGCTGGGTGCAGCAAGCAAAGATGACTTTTATGATCCTCAACCAGAATCATCAATAAATAACCCCCTCAAAACCCTCCAACATCTCATCACCATCAACTCATCTTTATCATCATCATCTGTGTTTGTAATAACCCATTCTTTTTCAGTAAAGTTTATCCAGTACCACAAAAACAATGCACAAACTTGTACATATAAAGGGTAAATTTTTTTTTGAAGTACCTAACCCTATTTTCCTTATAAGCCTTAAGTTTGCACATTATAGATTTGCCATGCATGACAAAATCCAACAACATAACCCCTGTGAACAGTGAGGGCCAACTGTATTTACAATATCATTAAAAAGTCAAGCAAATTGGCTAAACAAGAATGATTATGTCAAAAATCTCAAAATTCATGCTGAGAATTTTTAATTAAATTATTAATTTCTAAATGATTAACTATTTTGTTCCGAACAATCATCCCCATAAGTTTACCAACTACTGAAGTCAGACTCATGAGACTATAATTTCTGAGAAGTGATGTGTCCCATTTTCTAAATATTGGCATAATGTTTACAAAATGAACAGAACTTCTCTTCTGTAAAGATTTATTATTATTAAATACTATATATAGAACCTATGTCAGAGAAGAGACTACTGTGCACTTCATTTCTAGGGTAGAGCTTATCTGGACCTGGCATTTTATTTGGATTCATTTTACCTATGGCCAGTAGTACTTCACATTTACTAATGGTAAAACTGTGAAGCTTTAAATAAACATCATTGAATATGATTATGGGAATGTGAATGTTATTCATATTTTTGTTAGTAAACACAGAAGAGAAGAATTTATTTAAAACTTTCATCATTTGTAAATCATCATAAAAATTTGTTTATCATTTTCACTTATGAGTGGATCAATAGTCTGCAAATCTACTGTTTTTATTTCTAACATAACATAATTATAGATTTCTTTCAGATTTCATTTAATTTAGTTCACTATAGAGTGATCCCCCAACCTGCATGAGAGTTCAATTCCTGAAAGCACTCATGCAGTGCAAAATCATGCAGGTCAGAACAATTCCTGAAAGCACTCATGCAGTGCAAAATCATGCAGGTCAGAACTATCTCCCCATAATGTAAATGGGGTTAGGGGGATAAAAGTTTAAAAAAATCACGTATAATTTTTACCTGAATAAAAGCTCTTAAATTAGTGTACAATAAATGTATATAAATAATAATGTATGTAAAATAATGTATAACAAGTATAAATAGTAAAAACTTGTAAAAAAAAAACAAATTTTGAAAACATCACTATAAAAATAATGCAATAATCCAGGAGTGCAAGAAAGACAACTCGATATAAGCTAGCCAGTCATACAAGGGACGTTAGGCCTGTTCAAAATCAACTTTTTCTTATTTTCATAGGTTTCTGTACATTTTCCCATGCTTTTTGACCTGAAAAAGCCGAAAATCACAACTATTTTGACCTAGGATGTTGGGAAGCATTGCCGCATGGAGCTTTAAATTTTCTGCCTTGAAATCGGCCAAAGCGCCAATTCCGGGGTCCCTTGAATTATGTTTTGCACTTTAACTTTTGATCTAAACAAGATAGAGCAACAAATTAGGTATCAAATGAAAGAGCATAAAATTAATAAATAATAATAATAATAATAATAATAATATAAATAATATAATAATAATTAATAATAATAATAATTATCTATCATTTTTCAGGAAACAACAAACTCAATCAGAATCTAGAAAAACCATCTACAAGTTACAACTTCACAATGGCATTAAGCAAGGAGCTGAGGGAGCTCCGTGGGCACACAGTTGATATCTCAGAACCTCCACGTACTGTCCACAGGCAGGTGTCAACTGGGCCATCTACCAGATCTCTCACTGAAACTTTCCTGGTTGGATACCCTTCAGCTTTTATCAGTGGTTCCCAGCTTCCCACCAACAGACAGGCGTTCCAGTATTTCCTTAATCTTCAGAATTTACCGGAAAATGCAGGGAGGCCCATGGTTCAAGACCTTGCATATGAAACAGTTGAATCTATCATCCCATTCTGGCAGATGGCTAGGATCAAGACAATGACCAAGTACAACGCAATGAAGCTCTTCATGAAACTACATGAGAAACATCGTGCTCTGGTGAAAAGCAAAGGAAGAGCAAGTAACCCTGGAGGAAAAAGAGGAGCATTTGTGCTGGAATTAGACAGCCTGTTCGATGTAGGAGCTCCAGATGCAATCCAGGAAATACAGAACAACAGACTGTTATCCAGAGAGAAGAAAGATGAGGATATCAGGTTCTACGAAGACCAAAAGACTGAGAGGAAAGGTCATATGTCTGGTCATGACAAGATTTTTGAGACAAGATCCCTGCAGCAAGCAGCGAGGAATGAAAGACTGCAGCAGAGACAAGAACAAGGTAAAACTAATTACTTTGAACGTTACAAAAAGTTTTAAGTTTTACTCCATTGCTGTCTTAACATGTTGTACTATTTTACAGCTGCAGCAGAGCAAGAGGCAGTTGTTCATGTGGATGACATTACCTGGGGTGACTCAACTGACAACGACGCTAACACAGAGGACATGGATTACCATCAGCCTCGTCCTGGATGTTCTCACCATCAAGACACTGTGACTAGTGTGACTTTGACATTTCCAAGGAAGGTCATGGAATGTGATGTCATCTGCAATACAGCTGATCGTCTTGGTTTATCAGACAATCAAGTTACTGCCATGGTTTCTGCCACCTTGAAAGCTGGAGGGGCTGATCTGGATAACTTCGTCATCTCAACCTCAACAACACGTTGCAACAGAATGCTGTCCAGGTATAATATCAGCCAGAGTCACATGTCCAAGTTTTGTGAAAAACCCACAGTACGCTGCCTTACACTGGGATGGAAAGTTGCTCAAAGATGTCTTGGGCAGTGAACCTGGAAGTACCTCAGAGACTTTAGCTGTGCTAGTGTCTGGTCCACCTTCATACACTGAAGGAAAGTTATTGGGAGTACCTGTCATCGACAATTCTTCTGGCACAGCTCAGGCTGAGGCTTCAATGGATTTACTGGAGACATGGGAACTTACGGATAATGTTACTGCCCTTGTTTTTGACACTACATCCAGTAACAGTGGAGTTCACAGAGGAGCTGCCAAACTGCTAGAGAAAATGCTGAACAAAAAGGTGTTTTATCTGGCCTGTCGACATCACATCCTGGAAATCCTAGTAGGAGCAGTTTGGGAGAAGCTGTTTGGGAAGGTGAAGGGGCCAGATAATCCCTGGTTTGAGCATCTGAAGGATGTTTGGACGGACTTGTCCAAGGAAAACCCAAAGATGCTGGCTATCAACAGCAAATGGCTGAAGGAAAAGAAGAAGAACAGTGAAGAAATACTCCAAGACATTCTAACAGCAGAAAGGCTTCCAAGAGCCGACTACAGAAATAGCTGAACTGACAGTCATTGTTCTTGGAGGAACGCCTCCTCGAGGTATTCACTGGAGTCGACCAGGCGCCATTCATCAGGCCAGATGGATGGCCAGAAACCTGTACTCCATGAAAATGCTGATGTTTGCAGATCAACTTGAGTATGACGAAGACACTGTATCAAAGCTGGAAAGACTCAACACCTTCCTTGCGCTGTTCTACACTCCTGTATGGATGATGTCAATGTCTGCTGCAGATGCTCCCGTGAATGATCTAAGTCTAATCCAGGACATGTTGAAGTACAAGAAAACTGACCCAGAGCTTGCTGATGCAGTACTTAATAAGATGGAAAACCACAAATGGTACCTGATGCAGGAAGTCGTGCCATTTTCCCTGTTCAGCAGTAGATTGAGTGACACATTGAAGCACGACATTGCTGCCCAGTTACATGCCACTGAGAAGCCAGACAGCTTCAGAACAGGAAAGCCTCTATTCCAGAGAGTCACAGCTAAGACCACCCTGGTTGATCTCATTGGCCCAGAATCACATTTCCTGCTGGACACACTGAACATTGGATCCGAGTGGCTTATGGAACCTGTCACGTCTTGGCCACAGAATGAGGACTACAGAAAAGCGTTGGACTATGTTAAGAATCTGAAAGCAGTGAATGACATTGCTGAACGTGGTGTCAAGATGATGAGCAACTTTGCAAATGTCATAACAACAGATGCCAAGCAAAGGGACTATCTCCTTCAAGCTGTGGAGTTCAACAGACGCCACTTTGACAGCTTCAAGAAACAAACTCTCAACAGCTGACTGTGTAAATGTCATTATGAAATTAATCATCATGTAATGCTTTCACTTCTTGATCGATTAGACTTGTGACAAAATGTTAATCTTAAATTTGTGTCATGAATAAGGCGCCTTGTCTGCCTTGAGTGTGAGAAAATGAATTTTGTGATATTTCTGAAATCTTTGTATGTACCAATGTGCCATTTCTTGTTCCAAGACTATCATAATTGTATAAGTTAGAAAGAGGATTAAAAACACTTTAATTTGGTGCCTATTTTGTTGCTCTATCTTGTTTAGATAAAAAGTTATAGTGCAAAACATGATTCAAGGGACCCCGGAACTGGTGCTTTTGGCCGATTTCAAGGCAGAAAACTTAAAGCTCCATGCGGCAATGCTTCCCAACAACCTAGGTCAAAATGGTTGTGATTTTCGTCCTTTTCAGGTCAAAAAGCATGGGAAAAGTACAGAAACCTATGAAAATAAGAAAAAGTTGATTTTTGAACAGGGCTAAAGGGACGTGCTACCAGCTGCAAATGCTGAAGTATCATATTGTATTGTGTGCATAAGTATTGTATGCATTGTATTGTATGCATCATATTGTATGCATCATATTGTATGCATCATATTGTATGCATCATATTGTATTGTGTGCATAAGTATTTATGTATCATATTGTATTGTGTGCATAAGTATTTATGTATCATATTGTATTGTGTGCATAAGTATTGTATGTATCATATTGTATTGTGTGCATAAGTATTGTATGTATCATACTGCGTACATGAAAAAGTGTCAAGTATTTACCATAATTTTTAAAATTTGTGCTGATCTATCTTTCAATCTTAGCTCATGCAGATCAAGAAAAGGGTAGTGAAATGTCCTCATCCTATCTCTGAATTCATGCACATCAGGGGATCACTGTATACATGTTGTTCATGAAAACAAGAACAGTAATGACACAAAACCTAATGGATAAGTTGTTTCAGGTTTCAGTCAGCTTACATATCATATCTTCTACAACTCTTTTTAAAGTTCAATTTTGGAAGATCATAACTTTGAAAATGTTTAAATTTCTGTCCTTCACAACTCATCATGAAGTTATCAATTTACAGTGATGAGTTTTCTCAAGAAGAAACAAATGAGCTGGTAAAGTATTCCTGTAAAAGAGATCACAAACAAAATAAAACAGGCAAATTGGCACTACTATAACGTGCAGTCTACAAAGATATTTACACTATAGCATGCCATCTACAACATATTTACAAATTCAATTACACTAAAACAAAAAATTTAAACAACAAATAAAACAAACAATTCATTCTATGGGATATAATGCCCAGTTAGGTCAATTGTATACCCTTGATGATTGGTTAGGTTAAGTTATGATATTTTCGTTAAAACTAACAAAAATATCAAAATTTAACCTAACCAATTGTCAAGGGCATACAGTTAACCTAACCAATTGTTTGTTTTACTTGTCCTTTAAATTTTTTGTTTTAATGTAATTGAACTAATATTTGTCTTCATGATTCCCCCTTTTATAGTATGCCTTAACCTCACATTCATCCCCAAAGATAAAGTAAAGTCATTTCAGGTCAGGTCAGCACAAATTCAAGTCAGGTCAGGTCATGTCAGGTCACTTCAGTACAGATTCTTTTGTAGACTAAAGATATCTTTGTAGACTTGTAGTAGCACCAGCAAATCTCTTCAAGCCACAGTATTAGCAGTTCAGGAAGAGGAATTGAGATATGATCTAAAGGATCTTTGGAGAACTTTTTTCTCCTCCATTACAAAGTAGAATTCCCATCAACCAAGAGATCCAGACAACATACAAAGTTTTAAATAATCTACTGCATAATGCATTAAGCAAGGAGTATACTTAAATTTAACAGGAATATCAGCATGATTATGTTGAAATAGAATGGCTTTTTTCAGCTTCATCATGTGACAAAATTAACTTGAGAAAGAAACATCAATGTTGAAAACAATTATGATGCTCCTAAAGAATCTCCACCTACCCTGGTACTATGAAATAAGATCCTAGTAGTTAAAATATAAAAAATATTCCCATCTACAAAAACAACTGTTCATTCCAGTGAATCCTACAAGTTCATTTGATCCTTAAGAATTTATGGCAGCCTCAAAGCTAAATATGAGGGTCTTAAAGGCAAAGAAAATAAGAAAAAGAAAGATAATTGCTGACAAAGCTTTAGAAACAGATGAGCAACATGGATTACATTATATCACATCACATTTGGAAAACATGAAGCCACTCTGGCCTATCAAGGTTATCCAAGTCATGAGTTATATTTTATAATTTTATTATAAGAAAAAAATTGTGCAAAATGTCAATCTCAAGTTGGCTAATTAACATACAGCCATTTACAGAGCTACCAAAGTAGCTGACTTAACTTAAGCTAAGAATATACACCATTTACAATCTACAAACCATCTCTTTCATTCATGAAACCATCCAAATTTGCCTATTGCTGTCACTTCCTGCTTCCCGAAACTACTAGAAAAACTCTTGTTACTCTGATTAAATGATTTCCTATGGACATCTCCTAATCAGTTTGGCTTTAAAAGGTCCCACTCAACTGACCTGTATATCTATGTACTTAAAGAAACAATATCTAATTACATTGACAGTAATTCAACTATTTATAGCTGTTTCCTAGATATAAGTAAGGCATATGATAGGGTGAACCACAATATTTTACTTGCAAAACTAGAAGACAGGAAGGTTCCCATGTACATATTAAATTTATTGAAATTTTGGTATTCCCACCAATCTTTCACTGTTAGGTGGGGCAATGTACTATCCGAGTGTTTTGGCTCCTCTTGTCAGGTGAGACAAGGCTCCTTTCTCTTCCCTATACTGTTTAATGTGTATATCAACGGATTAATTGCTTCACTTGAGGCAACAGTGAGATGTTGTATAGATAACACAAAGATAAATAACTCAGTTTATGCTGATGATATGGTGTTAATAAGTCTCTCTGTTAAAGGTCTGGATTAGCTACTAAAAGTCTGCAAAGTGTATTTGCAGAAACATTCTTTTCAATGTTACAAAAACTAAGGTTATGCAATTTCATCCTAAGAGCTGTAAATAATCAGCCAGCTGATATAAGGTTTAAAATGAATGGCGAAGTAATTGAGGAAGTACAAGAGTAAGTATTTGGGTCAAACTATTACCAGCTCCTTGAGTGATGACTCGGATATAAGAAAATCTCGAAGCCCGTGTGCTAAAGCGAATATGACCATAAGGAACTTTCAATTCTGTACAAGTGAAGCTAAAGACACTCTTTCGTACTTTCTGCAGTAATATATACAGACAGCAACTGTGGGTGAATTATAAAAAAGGTTCTGGCAGAACTCTAAATTTGCTGTACAACAGGTCTTTTAGGCTCTTACATAAATTACCCGAGAGATGCTCAGCTTCGCAAATGTTTGCTACCCGCAATGTCCCGAGCTTACCAGAGGTAACAAGATGTGCTCAACACAGTCTACTGCAAAGAATTAAAAAATCAACCAACCCAATCATCCAAGCTATCCATGAGTCCTGCCATTTATCCTCTAAGCCAGGGGTTCCCAAACTTTTACCACCAAGGACCCCTAAATATTAATATAGTTGTTGTTCTTCTTCTTCTTCTTCGTAGCCCCCGGGTTCTCTTATGCGAACCCGGCGGCACTCAGGTATCCCGCTACCACCGTGGGACGGGTCCATAGGTCTCGTAGAGAGGTAATGTTGGAGTTGTGTCTTTGTTGAGAGAGAGTGTGGCAGTGTAAGAGTAGGTGTTCTGTGTCCTCAGGGTGGAGGTAGCATTTTTGACAGGTGGAGGTGTCAGCTAGGTGGAGTCTGTGTCTGTATTGTTGGAGGGAGGGGTGGTGGCCTGAACGGAGCCTGGCCAGAGTAACTCTTGTTTTCCTTGGGAGGGTTTGTTCGCTCTGATGGACTACAGGGGGAGTATCGTGAAGGACAGTGTTGTGTGGTTGGTCGAGTAGGTATTTCCGGGTAAATTCTGTGTGGAGATGTTTAATGGGGTTGATGTTTAGGGGAGGAGGGGGGATATTGTTCAGTAGCTGCGAATAGTGAGCAGCAGGAGTACGTTTTTTGTTGCGGGGTGGGGGATTGTGTAATGTGAGATGGTGACAGGGGTGGTCTGGGGCCAGTGCTCTGGAGAAGAATTGAGTCCCTGTCATGTTCATGTGGTGTTCGATGGGGAGTATTTTCATATCTGCATGTAGATGTGGGATGGGTGTGGTTCGGAGGCAGCCAGTAATGCTTCTGAGACCTCTGTTTTGTGTGGTCTGTATCTTTTTCTGGTTTGTGTGGGAGATGGACGGGGATCAGGCGGGGGCAGCGTAAGTTAGGGTAGTACGTACAAACTGTTTGTATAGGATACTAAGGGATTCCTTCTGCTGACCGAATGTTGTGGAGGTGAGTGTTCTGAGAGCGTTGAGTTTTTTTGTTGCTTTGGAGCAAATGTTTGATATGTGAGGGGAAAAGGACATGTGTGTGTCTAGGGTGAGGCCGAGGATTGTTGGGGTTTTGTTTAGAGGTAGGGGATGTCCCATGAGGGTGACTCTCGGGTGTGCTTGGGATTCGTGGCGGTCTGAGGTTAGGAGGTGATGGAGGATTTTTGAGGGGATGCTGACATCCTATTATTAGTCAGCCAGAGTTCCAGATTGGTAATGTACTGCTGGATCAGGCGTGTGGCGGTGTTACGGTTATGGTGTTGTGCTGTTATGGTCAGGTCATCTGCATAGGAGGAAACGTGGACATGGGGGGAGAGAAGTTGTGGGAGGTCGTGCATGAAAAGGTTGAAGAGGATTGGAGAGAGTATGGAGCCCTGTGGGATGCCATTGTATAGTCTGTAGGTTTTGGATGAGTGTTGTTTGTGTATGACTTTGCCAAGTCGGCCTGCAATGAGATTAGTAAGCCATTTCTTGTCATTGGTGGGGATGTCGAGATCAATAATCTTTTGTGCAAGAATGTGGCGTGGGACAGTGTCAAAAGCTTTGTTGATGTCGATGGCAACAAGGACTGTGTGGGCAGGGGGGTATTGTTGGTTGAAGCCATCTAAGATGTGTTGGGTTAGGTTTGTAAGAAGCGTTGTGGTGGAGTGGGCAGACCTGAAGCTGTGTTGGGTTTGTGAAAATGTAATGTGTGGTTGTATGCGTCTTAATATAGTTAATATAGTTAATGTTACTATTTTCCCAAAAGCTTAGAGACCCCCTGGAAGCTTCCTACAGACCCCTGGAGGTCTGTACAGACCACTTTGGGAATCCCTGCTCTAAGCTATGGACTTCTTGGTACGAAAACGTCTGTCTGTAGCTCCACTTAACTTCGACATTACAGTATTATTTCTAATCAATTTTATATATTTCTATCCTTAGTATATAAACGGTCATTGTATTAATAATATTTGTCATATGGACTATAGTCTGCCAATAAACCTTTTCATTTCATTTCATATGCCCTCAAGTTATTCCATCATACTTTAATAAGTAAAAGTTACTTACATCAAAACTGTCCAAACCTGAAAACATTTTGAACATCTTTATCATATCTCCTCTCAAACAATATCTCTCAAAACTAAACATACCCAGTTTCTTTAATCTTTCCCTGTATTCCAATCTTCTTATGTTAGGTACATATAAGCTAGGTTGCCCTATATTGCACACCTTCAAGCATATCAATATCATGTCTAAAGTGAGGGGACCAGGCTTGAATACAGTATTCTAAGCGAGGCCAAACGTAAGAATTATATTATTTACAGATGACTTCTTTACTCTTGTAACTAACATTCCTCTTCATAATACCTAGCATTTTATTTGCCTTATTTCTAGCCTCTAAGTACTACTTGGAAAATTTTAAATGACTATTAACTATAGACTTTTTCCTGTCTAACATCCTCTAACCAGTTTCCTTGTATCTCATAACTAAAGTTTTCATTATTTCTACCAAAATGGATGACTGCATTTTTTAACATTGAATTCCATCTGCCATTTACTCACCCAAGCAACTAAACTATCGAGATCTTTTTGTAGCTTACAGGAATTTTCTGGATTTGTAACTAGCGCAACTACTTTTGTATCATCTGCAAATTTAGAAACTTTATTACCTTCTCCCTTCTCTAAATCATTTAGATATAAAATAAATAATAGTGGACCTAACAGGCTAACACTGATCCCTGTAGTACCCCACTTTTCACTTTCTGCCACTCAAATTCATGACCATTTAGAATTGCTCTCTGTTCTCTGTCATCTAACCATTTTTCTATCCAACTTACAATTGACCCTGATATCCCATGAGCTTTTAATTTATATAGAAGTCTCCTATGTGAAACCTTATCAAATGCCTTGCTAACCTACATCATTTCCATTATCTACCTGTTTAATTACAAACTCTAAGACCCCATAGACCTTCCTATGTTGTGAACTTGAAATAACATTAAAATTTTCCAAATAGTCATGAATATTATTCTTTATAATCCTTTCCTACCAAAAATGTTAAACTAACAGGCCTATAATTTCCTACCTCCCTTTTACTACTATTTTTGTAAATGGATACCACATTTGCTTTTTCCATTCATCTGGTACCTCTGCATAATTAGTAGACCTAGCAAACAAAATAGTTAGTGCCTCAGATAAACTATCCTCCCCTTCTCTGAGAATCCTAGCATATCAGAAGCAGCAGCTTTATTTGACTTAATTGTATAAATCACTTGCCTGACATGATCCTTCCTTATATGAATCTTAGCAAGAATGCCTGAGTTTGAAGAAACTAAAGAATTGAAACAAAAGTTATTTAAATTCTTTTCAATATTCTTCAGTGAGTATGACAAAGTTCTTATGCTTTTTACATTAGTTTTATTTATTTTACAGGAAAAGTCTTGTGTTCTTGCATTTAATTTATTTTAAATGTATTTCTCATTATACAGGGTGTATGCAAATTATCTTTACAACTTCTCTCTCAAATAAAAATATCAGGAAACGAGGTACACATACCATTTTTGCCCAAATCAGTGGATTGACCATGGGGGGCCCCATCTATGGAAAACTATACAGTATACACGCTTACAACATGGTATCTTATGTGATACCTTTACTTCTTAATTAAATATAAATTATTAATTAATTGAATTAAATATCTACAAAATTGCCTCAGGATTGGTGACATAGCCTATTGGGAATGAAAATAATTGCCATACATACATAGAACCCATATGTAGGCATCAGGCCTGCATAACAACAAGAAAACCAAATTTATTATTTCATGTTCAAAATTTTCCACTGCTGACTCATGAAAATTACATCAAGAGAAGAGTCAATGAACTTTGAAGAATCAGCAGATTCCTAATGATTTATTATTAGTGGCTTGCTCAGAGCTTGCTTGTGTTAGAGCGATGCTTTAAGCAAGGAAGATGTACTTTATCTTCCTTAAGTTCTGAGTGAAATCCTCATAATATAAAACCTAATAACTATAAAAAGGATAGGCCTATTCCTTCAGGTATGTAAATAGTGACTGCCTATATTAGTAACATCAAATCAACTCATTGTGTAACTCCATTGTACCTGCCCTACATCAAAACAGAAGCAAGGCCCAACGAAATAATAAGGCAAGGCAATTTCTTTCTTTACCATTAGGCAGCGCAAATATCAAAGGCAAATAAACATAGAGAGGTCCTTTGAAGACCTACATATACATAACTCTAACAAAAAAACGTAGTTTTGTCATTAACTCTCTATACAATAACTACATGATAATTTCCAATCAGCAAAGGTTGAAGCCAATTTCAACCATAAAGCCCCTATAGTTTTTTCACATGGTGGCCTGTGTACATGGGGAACCGATCCCTTTACCTTTACACTAACCATAAACAAAGCCTTGTTCATTTAACAGGCTTAATTCATTTTAGGTCCTATAAAAATAGGCCAATTTCAACCTGAGCCTATTTAGTAGGCCCACTTCACCTTAAGCCTATTTAATAGGCCCTACTCTTTAAATCAAAAAGCTGTGTTCATTTAATAGGCTTAATTCATTTTAGGGCCTATAAAAAGACCAATTTCAACATAAGTATATTTAGTTGGCCCACTTCAATTTACCTTAACTAATAGGCCTCATACTCGTACACTAAAGGACTACTTCAAACACTACAATTTGCAATTTAAATATACAAAAAGCCTACCTCAGAAAGTAGGCCCTACTCTTTACACTCAAGGCCTATCCTAACTAAAAACACTAAATTTATAATTCAACCTGTGGTGTAGGTTATAAAATTTATTTCAGCAATTTAACTTACTCATAAGATTCATTAACATCACAAAATTAAACTCAGAACTTTAACATCACAAGGACCTAAAGCAATTGCACGAATTCAAACCTACACCCACCTAACACACACATTCTAAGTCCTATTTGGCATAGAGGCGCAACACATTCTAAGTCCTATTTGACATAGAGGCACAACACATTCTAAGTCCTATTTGGCATAGAGGCGCAACACATTCTAGGTCCTATTTGACATAGAGGCGCAACACATTCTAAGTCCTATTTGACATAGAGGCGCAACACATACAAGGCTTGATATAAGGGTCTCAAATGCAACATTTGAGGGTCTTTACTCAGCCAAATTGGCTAACCTAACACAAAACTCAAAAATAAAACCCTACAACAAAATATACATTTACACACATACATAGAGTATATAAATATATACATACAACTCCAAGCATCCAATTCTTCTTTTAAAGAAGAATCACACAACAGATTTCATCAATAGACACAGACTTTCCTTGCAAACAGATTGGATTCCCTCAAAACCCCAAACCTTCCAGACCTACCTGTAGGACACACAACATTTACGGTACTCAATCATAACTATGGGTATTGACTTTATTGGAGTGGTGAAGCCAAGTTTTGAAGACCAACTGGATTCAGAAGAATGCAAAAATATATATATATATATATATATATATATATATATATATATATATATATATATATATATATATATACCGGGTGAACCAAAAGTAGGTGGACAGTAAATGATAACGTTTATTTTGAGAATACATATACAATTATATTTAATTTTTTTGTATACTATATACAAAATTAAAAAAAAATTAACTTATACCAATACAATACAAAAGCACTGAAAATTTTATCAACGCAGGTGCTCAAATTGCTGTCCATCACAATTTACACAGCTTTGAAGTCTACCTTTCACACTTCGACAAACATTTTTGCACAAGTTTCTTTGTGCATTAATTTCTTGAAATGCATCTCTGATGTAATTTTTCAAATCACCAACACTTCATGGTTTTCGACTATAAACTTTGTCCTTGAGTACTCCCCAAAAAGAAAAAATCCATTGGGGTAAAGTCAGGTGAACGTGCAGGCCATTCAATTGGACCTCTTTGGCCGATCCATTTCTCGGGAAATGTTTCATCAAGATACTCACGGACTGCTCTTGAATAATGTGGAGGGGCCCCATCTTGTTGGAAATAGAGGTCATGTGAATTAGGCTATTGTTGTAAGTGTGGAACAACTTCATTCATTAGAATTTCGAGATACTTATCACCTGTGACTGTTTCATCAACAAAAATTGGTCCTAAAACACCAGAACTTGAAATACCACCCCCAAACAGTGACACCAGGCTGGTTTAGTTGCTGCTCTAATGTTAAATGCATGTTCTCACTATACCAGTAAACACAATTATGTCGGTTAACATGACCTGATAATTTGAAAGAAGCCTCATTGGTCCACACAATGTTATCTAAAAATTATTGGATTTCCTTCAATTTCGTTCAGCATGATCTCACTAAATTGCAGCCGCCTGTCTGGGTCATCCTCCAATAAGCCATGAATTAGCCATTGACGATAAGCTTTCAACCCAATAGATTTCAGAATTTGTATAATAGAGGTTTGTGAAATGTCCATTTCTGCTGAGGCTCTTCTGGTGGACCTTTTGGGACTGTGAACAAATGCTTCGGCAACAAGTTGCTTATTGTCCTCTGTGCAAACTGTTTTGGGTCAACCAGTTCTTGGGGCATTAAGAATTGAGTCAGTGGCATCAAATTTGTCACAAATGCGGTAAATGGTTTGTCTCTTTGGGGCTTGAGTACCAAATGTTTCAACCCATTTTGTTCTAACAGTTTCAGTATTTTGAGATTTCCAATACTCTTTTAACACCCATTTTCTGGCATCAGTATTTAGATTATTTGCCATTATGGGTTCTCTGAACTATCTGAAAAGAAAAAAGATTAAATTTAAATAAATTTAGTTATAATATTTAATATAATACAGGGTGTTTCAAAAGTCCCTCATTATTTTTAAAATTTTATTAAAATAGCAATTACAAGAGGAACCAAATGACAATTTGGTTGCTGAGTCTACGATTCATGAGAATTTTGGTGGCATCAAACTTGGCTTCATAAGTCTACTGGAAAGTCACTGGTACACCTCAACGTGGGCACCGTCTTTTTCGAAACAAGCGAGCCACCGTTTTACGCATTGTTGGCCGACATTGGACAACATTTCGGGAGTAACAGAAGCACACGCATTCCTGATCCGTTCTTCTAGTGTGGGGAGGACTCGCGGCTTGGTGGCGTATACTTTGCTCTTAATGTAGCCCCACAAAAAGAAGTCCCATTCGATGGGACCACGGCGACCAATCCACCGATCCGGGAACTGCTTATTCAGAAATGAGCGAACCTCACGCGAGTAATGAGCAGGGGCACCGTCTTGCTGGAAAATGACTTCTTGCATGTCAGCCTACAGCTGACAGTTGGGGGATGCAGAACTCCTGAAGCATACGAAGGTAATTGTCTCCGTTGACGTTCACGGAATTTCCACCTTGATCCCGGAAGAAGAATGGACCAATCAGCCCAGCTGAGGAGATGGCACACCAGATGACCAATTTCGGCGTGTCCCTTTCATGTTCGCGGATCTCCGCAGGATTGTGAGTTCCCCAGATGCGGGTGTTGTGCCGATTGATGCGACCAAAAAGGTGGAAGAGAGCTTCGTCGCTGAACCACATGTGCTCCAGGATCGATGGGTCTCTTTCGTAGTGATGCAGTAGTGTCTCACACATCTCCACCCGGCAATCGTAGTCTTGAGGTTCCAGCTTCTGAACCACCTGGATCTTGTACGGATACAGCTTGAGACCACGCCGCAAAATCCGTTGGATAGATGTCGCGCTGATGTTCAGTTCCGCAGCAGCTCGCCGAATGGACTTTCCTTGACTCTGAGTGAACGCCTCACGGACAGTTTCGACATTCTCCTCACTCCACCCACTTCGAGGTCTTCCTGATCGTGGTTTGTCCTTTACAGATCCGGTCTCCATAAACTTCTGGTGGGTGGCGACGATGGTGTTCCTATCCGGTGCATAATGCTGTCCGTAGACTGCCCGGAATCGTCGCTGCACTTGGACCACAGATTGAAAAACCTCCTGCCATGCAGCGATTTTACACCTCTGCTCGAGAGTCAACATGGTAGCAGAAGAAAACGGAGCAAAACTTCAAATGTAGACTCAAAAAAATTCTCAACTACTGAGTAAGAGTTTACCACAAGATGAACGTCATTGGTCAATTAGCTGCAAAGAAAATTGAAAATCAAATTAGTGAGGGACTTTTGAAACACCCGGTATAACACAAACACCATAGTTATAATGAACACCATAGTTATAATATAATATAACACAAACCCTATTCAACCTACTGTCCACCTACTTTTGGTTCACCCAGTATATACACACAAACACTGTACTCTTTCCATGTGTTACAAACACAATAACATGTCTGAACATAACCAAGGATCGGAGAGTAAAGGCTTTTATTGCTGCACTCTGGTTCTGTGCACATAATTTTGTGCCAAAAAACTTGTGGTTAGACAGTTGCACATACAAACAAACTACTCTAAAGGGTTTTATGGCTACCTTGGCTATAGCCCAAACTATTCAACAAGGGGGCTGATGGCCTACCTTGGCCATAGCCCAAATTATTCAACAAGGGGCTGATGGCCTATCTTAGCCATAGCCCAAACTATTCAACAAGGGGGCTGATGGCCTACCTTGGCCATAGCCAAAACTATTCAACAAGGCCCTTATGGCCTATCTTGGCCATAGGGCAAACTATTATAAGCATCTTGTGGCTGCCAGATCAAAACTTTCAGGGTCTTGTGGCCTCCCTTGGCCAGACCAAACTTTCATAAGGGTCTTTTGGCCTCCCTTGGCCAGACCAAATTGTCACGAGGGCCTTGTGGCCTCCCTTGGCCAGACCAAATTTTCACAAGGGCCTTGTGGCCTCCCTTGGCCAAACAATGGTCTTATGGCCTCCCTTGGTCATGGGACAAACAACGGTCTTATGGCCTCCCTTGGCCAGAGACCAAACAACACAAAAACAGTACAGGATTCAAAGCCCCAAGCCCTCCAGATCTACCTGTGGAGGAGTAACATGTACTCTACTAAAACTATGGGTATTGACTAGTCTGAAGTGGTAGGAGGTTTGAATACAGTACAAACTCTTTAAACCAAACAACACAACATGGAAGTACAGTACATTTCAATTAACTCACCAACGTAAAAGTCACTTTAAAACATAAATCATTAACAAAACAAAACATGCAAAACTTCAAAATAACATTAGTAAACCAGCATTTAAAAACTGGTGACTTATAAAACTTAGACAAATAATGAGCAAAGTTAAAATGCTTAATAACTTTACTTTAATTCCATAAATTTCTATACCTAAGGGGAGTCAAACTGATTGGCATAACTTTAACTAAACTTGAGAAGTAAGCCTCTTGAACTTTCATATTTAAATAGGTCTTGAGCAACCTTTCTCTTCCTAAATTCTGACTTCATTCTTTTAATCCATTTCACATGGTTTTAAAACACACAGTTTGTCAAAAAATGTAATCTATAACATACAAATTTTTCTCCAGCCCACCCCCAGTATATGGAAAAACTATACACACTTACAACATGGTATCGTATGTGATACCTTTATTTCTTAATTAAGTATAAATTATTAATTAATTGAATTAAATATCTACAAAATTGCCTCGGGATTGGCGACATAGCCTATTGGGAATGAAAATAATTGCCATACATACATAGAACCCATATGTAGGCATCGGGCCTGCATAACAAGAAAACTAAATTTATTATTTTGTGTTCAAAATTTCCACTGCTGACTAGGGTGCATCAAAATACACATTTCCAGCATATTGATCTGTCTGGGTGCTAAAAGTGTTCAATTTCATGTTGTTACAACACATGCAAAATATGGTTGCAATCCATGGTGATCTAGAGGGGCAATGGCACATCAGCTTTTCAGCATGTCAACTGAGGTCTTAGACTCTTAGTGTGATTGGTAATATCATGTTTTTGTTGGCTGGAGTTCATATCTTTCCATTTTGCTGTAGTCCAACTCTTAACTCTTGTTGATGTGCAGATCTATAGGAGACGACAAAATTAGCGCTATGTCATCTGCACAATTGGAGCCGAGCGCTCTATTTCCTCAACGCTATCACCCGCCGCAGGATCCAGCTCTCACAGGACATCGCCCTCTGGCTCCCGCACGAGCAGCCGCAGGCTGGTCTTCGGTCTGGGCGCCAGCATCACAAATGACGATGGCATCATTACTGGTGCCAAGCTGCCAAGTGGTCGCCAGATCTTGCGGTGCATATTGTACAACTGCGATGCGCAACTGCATGCAAGCAACCCAGTTCGAGGAGGCCAAGATCGTCCTGGAGCAGGTGCAGCCATTTTACGCCAAGGCCAACATCCCAATGGTGAGCGATCGGCGCGCATGCGACAAGATGGTGGCGCTTATCGACGACAAGAAGCAGCTGCGGCGCATTCCAGGCCAGGTGCTCCAGTGAGGCTACAGCTCGACAGGCAGATGCTATGGAGCGCAGGCTGGATGCCACATTTCCAATGTGGTCTCCAAACGCCGAGGAGCTGATCCGCAATCCAGAGGAAGTCGCTTTCCTGGCCAGCATGGAGGGTGACAGACTGGCCACATTTGGCGCGTTCAATGCCAAGCTGCAAGCCAAGGTGAAGCGATGACAGGAGCATGAAGCTGCGGCAACAACCTGGCAGGCATGCACTACCAAGGAGCAGCAGGAGATGACGCGATGTCCAGCACGGCTGTGTTGGAGAGCGAAAGCGATGAGGATAGCGACGCACCGGTTGAGAACACACCACACACCCGCAGCGCAAGAAGACTGGCACCACAGCCTTCATTCCACCCGACATCCTCAGGCGGCCGAGTCTCGTGTCACTGGCTACGCGGTTGAAGATCACACCGATGCAACAGGCTGCCTTCACACGCGGCCTGATCGCGGAGTCAGGTGGCAATTGGTCAAAGGTCTCCACATCCTACGCGACGGCGGACCAATCGCGCTGCCAAGTACTGGAGGCTATCAGCGAGGAAGCCGCGAGCAGTGGACACCGCCTCCCATGTGCGCCCTGCACTAGGACAGCAAGTTGACGTCGACGCTCAGCAATGTGCGCCAGTTGGAGGAGCGTCTGACAGTGGTGGTCGGAGATACGGCGCGGTCAAGCTGCTTGGTGTGCCAGCATACACGAAGGGACTGACGAGGCATGCGGAATGATCATCGCCCAGCTGTCATGCAAGCTGCTGCAGGAGTGGCGCGCTGCGCCACCAGGTTGTCAATATGGCATTTGACACCACTGCGTCAAACACTGGCCATCTCATGGCAGCCTGCATTGCCATCCAGCTCTCACTGGGTCGACCACTGCTCTGGTCCGGGTGCCGGCACCACATCGGCGAGGTACTCCTCAGCCACATTTTCACCAACCTCAAAGTGGAGACATCGTGCTTGCCAGAGGTCGACTTGTTTCCGTGTCTGCGGGATAACTGGAACCTGGTGCCACACGATGACAGCGGCCCACTGTCCCACTACATTCCTGGTGACGCTGAACCACCATTCCTGGGTTGCGTGCTGAACTCACTGCGTGCGCTGCGGGAGTGCTCGACTACAAGCGAGGCGACTACCGCGAGTTCGTGCAGCTGTGTCTTGTGTATCTGGGTGCACCCGGTGCAGCGCAGACTCCAGTGACCTTCCAACGGCTGGGAGCGCTGCACAAAGCGCGGTGGATGGCCAAGCTGCTCTACACTCTCAAGCTTGCCTTGATGCAGCAGCACATCACGTTTCTTCCCCAGGGCACCATCACCATGCAGCAGCAGGTGCTGAAGATTCGGCCGTTTGCCAACTTCATCACGCACATCTACGCGATGTGGTGGCTGACCTGCAACACAGCTATAGATGCCACCTGGAATGACCTCACACTCTACCACCACCTATACACGTACAAGTCCATTGACGCGGGCATCGCAGCATCAGCGATCAGGGCGCTGGAGCGGCACCTCTGGTACCTGATGGGCGAGATGCTGCCCCTGGCACTCTTTAGTACCAAGGTGCCAGTTGGCGAGCAGCACACACTTGCAGATGCCATCTTGGAGCACAAGCTGGCTGATCTCCCCATGCAAGCCCCACAGCTGCGCTTTGGCACTGGCTTCAGCAAGCCGAAGTTTCCAGCCCTCTCGCCGACCACCAGATTGGCCAACCTCACCAACACAGACTGCTGGTTCGGCATGCACCAGCTGCACGTCGATCCAGCGTTTCTCTCGCTTGACATAGAGGATTGGGCTACCAGTGCAGCATTCCAGGCCTGTGTGGCGAATGTAGGCCTGTGCGGCGAATGTACGTGCCATCAACGTCGTCAAATGACTGTGCTGAGTGTGGTGTGAAACTTACGTCAGACTTCGTGGCAGCAGCCAGGAGCGAGCAGCACCTGCAGAATGTGCTGCAGGCAGTTGAGCATGACCGCTCTCAGCAGCCGAATCTTCGCTGCTGCAAGTGCAAGCTGGACACAGACCAGGACTAGGACTCTATGAGGCTCGAGAATAATAATAAAATGTCGTTCTCAAAAACAATTTCTAAAAACAATTTAATGTTGTTCTCAAAAACAATTTCATTGCTGTTCTAAAAAATGTTCTTAAATACAATTTCCTGTGTTTTTATTCTAAAAAATGTTCTCAAAAACAATTTCATGATGTTCTCAAAAATGTTCTTCTTAAATAGTTTCTTGAAATTCTTGTTTTTTTTTCTCAAAAATGTATGTCATCCTTATCAAGTTGTCAAGGAATAGGAGTTCTGAAAACACCCAAAATGCAAATTTTTTAAATTTCACCTACCTTGTTGCACCTCTAAACCTCAATGAATTTTCCAAAAACTTTGCACAAGTAATTTCTATGTGCATTCGAACGAAATGCAACCCCAGACAGTTTGATCTGTTGACATTAAAATTTTGCCTTGCATTTTGATGCACCCTACTGCTGACTCATGAAAATTACATCAAGAGAAGAGTCAATGAACTTTGAAGAATCAGCAAGAGTCAATGAACTTTGAAGAATCAGCAGATTCCTAATGATTTATTATTAGCGGCTTGCTCGGAGCTTCCTTGTGTTACAGCGATGCTTTCAGCAAGGAAGAGTACTTTATCTTCCTATACATTCTGAGTGAAAATCCTCATAATATAAAACCTAATAACTATAAAAAGGATAGGCCTATTCCTTCAGGTATTTAGATAGTGACTGCCTATATTAGTTACATCAAATCAACTTGTTGTGTAACTCCATTGTACCATGGCCTTACATCGAAAAACATTGTCGTGTCCTACAAACAGAAGCGAGGCCCAATGAAATAATAAGGTAAGGCAATTCCTTTCTTCACCATTAGGCAGCGCAAATACCAAAGGCAAATAAACATAGAGGTCCTTTAAAGACCTACATATACATAACTCTCTAACGAAAAAATGTAGGGCTTTTGTCGTTAACTCTGCTGGAAATTTCCAACGGATGAGGGTATCAGGCAATCAACCGATAGCCCTATATAGTTTTTTCACACCATCTCTTGGCTGGCCAGATCACCAGACATAACACCCTGTGACTTTTTTCTATGGGGTTATGTAAAAGACACTGTGTACACAACTCCAGTGGCCAACATCAATGATTTAAAAACCAGAACTGCTGCTGCTGTCGCAAGAGTTGACGTTGAAACATTGCAGCATACATGGATGGAGATAGAATACCATATGGATGTCTTGTGTGACAAATGGTGCCCATACTGAATGTGTTTGAGGTTATGTGAAACTTTATTACTTTCTCTCACAGATGGTGCAAAAATGGTATGCGTACCTCATTTCCTAATATTTTTATTTGAGAGAGAAGTTGTAAAGATAATTTGTGTACACCCTGTACAATACAGTACATGTTTATTTGTGGCCACCATGCACATTCCCTTCCATTTCCACAGATGTGGTGCACCTAACCCCCTACTACCATAGGTTTAACATTTTCACATTCACACTTTTTGCATTTGCAGCATTTTCCATGAATGTAACCCCCCACAATGTGGAGGGTTTACTGTACTCAACCAGTATCTCTGGAATCTTCCTCAATCCATCTATCCCCCTCTTTATGACCTCCAATCTTTCAAATGCAGAGTGTCCAAGCATCTCAAAAAACCTGGAACTTTATTCTGGCTTTTTTTTCCTCTATGAGGGGGGGTGCATTTTTTCAGGCATTCACCCTTGGCCCAACCTTCCTGCATAAAAAAATTAATCTTTTCATTAGAAACTGACAACAGTACAAGAGATCATAAAAATTGAGAAGAAGGGTTACAGATTACATACATTATCAATAATCTCATTTCCTAATGAATTGGGGATGAGGTGGTGAAACAACACATGGGGCATTCCAGGGAGATCACCCAATGCATGTCACCACTCCGACTCAGATTTTGATGAAAACTGACCTATGGGGTTCTTCCAGGTGCTGATTTCACTGGTTAAAATAAAAAAGTTCTATGACCCATAGTTTTTGAGATATGGGCCCCCACTTTACCACCTAACTTTAATGGGCAATAACTCCCAAACATCTTACCGTAGACCTATAAAACTATACATTTTTAGAATCAGCATGAAGAGATCTATTATTAAATACCACATTCAAATGTGTAGAACAATAATGACAATTCCCCCCCCCCTTTTTTTTTACCCCACCCCCCCCTAGGCAGTGAAATAAAAAAAAAAAATTTCATTTATTAAACTTCCATTAATTGTTAAAAGATACAAACAATAAAAAATGTGGGTATCAAGTTGCAAGATATTTTTTAAATTATTAAAAAATATGTACATTGTGAAATTTTGACATTTTTACGCCTGCAGACTAAAATAGAGAACTACAAATGAACATATTGAATACACATTGTTCCTGGCTTTAAAGTTGGTATGCTTAATAAACCTAAAATTTTATCTCTTGATATGTGGCATGTATCTCTAATTTGTGGAAAGTAATAGTAAACACTATATCCTGATGGGTGCAAAAAGCTAACCTCAAAGTCATCAAATTCCTCATTATAGGAATGTACCTACAAATCCCAACCATTTTTTATCTTTGTAAGTACAAACTATGTACTCTCCTATTTTTGGATTAACTTCAACATTATCTTCACCCAGAAAAGCTTTGCTTATAATCCTTACCTCACCAACTTCATCAGAAGATAATTCAAATGTTTTTGTTATTTGCATTAATAGGTACAAATCTGTGGAATTTTTGTGTTTCTGTTAGCCGCATACTTTTTTCATATTTGTCACTTAAAAATTTTTCCATAGCTTCAATTTCTTCAGAATTTATTTAAAAAAAATTTATGCTGTCACTTATATTGTTTGAACAAAATTCAAACATGTCTTCTGGTGTTAATATTTGATTTGCGAATGTTCTCTTCATACTCGCTCGGGCTACAGATCTTTTCACTGTACCCCCAATCCTATCACAAGCACTCTTACCATGGCTTGTGGCAAGAAATGCCACTCGCATTCCAGCCCAAAATCTTCTCCACGTTTACAAATGTTAACAAAGTTGAAACGATTTTTATATTGTCCTGCACATCCATCAGTAAAATAATGTAATTTTTTGATATGAAGGTAGGATTTTCTAATAATAGATATGAGTGTATTTAAAAAAAGTGTAAACCATTATAGTGTTATGTTTTGAATTGTATTTGGAGATAAAAAACAATAACTTGAATGTTTTGTTTCATTACTTTCTGGTTCCTTATAATATAACACAAAGGGATGCACTGTGCATTGGGTATTTTCCCAATGAAAACCTTGGGCTGCATCCTGTACTACAAATGAGTAGTTTTCTAAAAAGTCACCAAGAACTACAGTTGTATGGCTATTTAAATTATTCTTCAAGTTTTTTAGAAATGCACTCTGATTCTTTGTTATAAAGTGATGACCTGTCAATTTGACAATTTTTGTGCTTAATGAATTTATAAAATCATCTACAGATTCTGTTTTTTCAACCATATTGCATCCATCTGTAGTAACCCATTGTTTATATTTTACTTCCTCACATTCAGGATCGCTAACACTTTGAAAAGTGAGCAAAAAATTCTTAATACCTTGTTCTTTTGGACAGAGATTACATATTTGCATCATGCAATTCCTGTTGTTGACATCACACATTGCTTTCTCCATAAGAGTTGTGTATTCCAACCCTTTGACACCCAAAGCTGAGAATTGTATTTTGGCATTCTGGTGGTATGTACATACACACACAGAATAGGTACCAGCAGCTCCAGCTAAAACACAATGTCTGGGGTGAAGGCTGGCAAAACTAGAGAAGCCAATTTGGGGACTATCTGGATTATTTTTACAGAGGCTAAAAGCTTTTTTCAGATTCATTAACACCAGTCTTTTCTGCACAGATTCTTTGTACCCACTTTCATTTCTGATACTCAGGCAGTCTTTAGTACCTGGGCACTAGTGTGGACCAAAATGGGGGTAATTATAAAGTTGAAGAAATCCTTGTTCTACATTAATGCCCTTGTTCCTTTGGACCAGATAGATATGTCAGCAAAATTTTGGTCAAATATGAGAATATTTAGGGGTCCCGAGATTTAATGACTTATAAAAATTTTCCAATGAATAGGCGCGCTTAGAACATCAATGATCAACTCAACTCTGAGTTGCAACTTATGAAAAAATTTCTTCTTAAATAAGAAGAAATTTTTGGTGTTAATAGAGTACAAAAACAATCTTAGATCATTATTTCAGAGAAAATTATTAATAAGGAAAACAAAAATTTTGGATAAAATATATTATCCTTAATTGGTCAACTCTAAATTAAAGGCTTTGCCTAATTGGCTTGAACCTTTTAGTTATCCTTTTTATCTCCTAATTTAACTGGTTTATTTTACTATTTCAGAAATTTAATTTTTTAAACTAAAAATGGCTACTCGTTCTAAAACTAAAGTTTGGCTCATTGGCCATTTATATAAAGATATACTTTGTTGCCGCTTACCTACAAAACTGCAAGTTTTGCAAAAATATTTCTTCCATCAAAAAGAAGAAAAATTGGGACGAAGAAGATCCATTAATCTTTGCTTAGATGAAGTGATGACCTACTGGGAGAAAGCCAGGATTCCCACAATGCGTAGAGACAGTGCCATCCGAAAGATTGACTCTTTAATAAGCTGTTATGATAAATTGATGAAAAACATAAAAAGGCCCGAGGAAAAATGCCATATTGAAGAAGCTATGTTTAAAGATGAAATTAAGGCTGAAATTCTTGATATTGGTCACTCTAATGCCCTTTTGATGATGTCAAATGAAGAAGACAAGCTTTTCTACTTAAGCCAGCAAGAAGATCCTACACAAAGTAGCATGGGTACAGTAGACCAAATTCTTGCAAAAAGAGAGAAAAGAAGGCTTCATCGTGAAGAATTAGTGTGTGAAAGAGCCCTCAAAGAGCAGAAGCGATCTAAAAGATCATTCTTGCCTGCCAATAGAGATGATTTCACATCGTCATCATCAACTAATGACGACAACCTTGAAATGAATTTTCAAGGTCCCTCTGAAGAGCAATTTAAAAAGAAAATGTTGGCTCCTAAAAAGTCAAAGCCTATTGACAAAAATGTTGTAGCAGCCTATGATAGAATGAATCTTTCCAATCGAGATGCAGCTATGTCTTATGCTGTTGTTGCTCAGTCTTTGGCCATAATTTGGAAAACATTACAGTGTCAAAATCTACTATGCTTCGAACTCATCAAAAGTTACGCAAAGATAGCAACAGAATATCAAGAGCAAGCATTTTGTCCTGGAGAGCCTTTAGTTCTTCATTGGGATGGAAAAATGCTCCCAGAGATATCATGTTAGTTTTTTTGTCTGATTAATTTAGCATATTTATATTTTATCTCTCAGGTGAAAAACTTAGTTGTGGGTCTGGTTTTCACACCTAGGCAATGTGTTAGTATCTGGTTGGTTTTAATTAAACATTTTGATAGCTAAATTTCTATTTAATTAGGTTACATTTCACTGTCTGAAGCTAGTTTTCACAATCTACACCATTTTCCTTCAATTTAAAATAAGTCAAGTTTAATTTAAAATAAGTCAAGTTTAATTTAAAATAAGTCAAGTTTAATTTAAAATAAGTCAAGTTTAATTTAAAATAAGTCAAGTTTAATTTAAAATAAGTCAAGTTTAATTTAAAATAAGTCAAGTTTAATTTAAAATAAGTCAAGTTTAATTTAAAATAAGTCAAGTTAATTTAAAATAAGTCAAGTTTATTTAAAATAAGTCAGTTTAATTTAAAATTATATATATATATATATATTATAATATAATATATATTAAATATAAAATAAAATTAAATAACTGTACTGTATAATATAATATATATAAAATAAAATATAAAAATAAATATATATAAATTATATATAAATTATATATTTTAACTTTTTCTTGCAGGCGAAGGAAGAACGGAAAGGATTGCAGTGTTAGTCAGTGGGAATGGTGAAGAGAATTGCTGGGAATTCCTAAAGTCACTGCTGGCACGGGTACGGAGATGGCTCGTGTTTGCATTTCTCTCCTGCAAGAACATGATATGACCCAGAGAATTATTGGGCTGTCATTTGACACAACAGCATCCAATACCAGAATCCATGCTGGAGCTTGCACTAAAATTGAACAAGAACTTGGAAAAGAGCTTTTATATTTAGCCTGCAGACACCATATTTATGAGATTGTCCTATCTCAAGTCTTCCGGACTTCTATGGGCCATTCCTCTGAACCTGATATTCCAATCTTCAAAAGATTCAAACTCAATGGGATTTTATGGATCATTCTCAAATCACAACTGCTGTTGATTCCCAAAGCTGCAGAATAATTGAAAGAGTTCAAGATTTAAAAAATCAAACAGTCTTAATCATGAAGGAGGCACTCAACTCTAAACAGCCAAGAGATGATTATAAAGAATTTTTTCAACTTGTTCTCTTGTTTTTTGGAGAAGAAAGCATTTCTAATACTCCCTTGAAGAGACCTGGAGCGTACCATCATGCAAGATGGATGGCAAAAGGAATTTATGCATTTAAGCTTTTTCTTCTCCAAAATCAATTTAAGATGACTAAAAAAGAACTTGATGCAATAACAGAAATTTGTTTATTTGTTGCATTGGTATACGCAAAATCTTGGGCAAAAGCTTCTCAACCAGAGGAAGCCCCAAATGTTGATCTTAAATTTTTGCAAGATCTGCAATAATGGAGGAAAATTCTTTGATATCAAGTGTTATCAAGCAAGCCCAAAATGCCATTAAACAACATCTGTGGTACCTCTCAGAAACACTTGTTGGATTAAGCTTCTTTGACAAAAGCATATCCCTTGAAGAAAAGGAGCAAATGCGAAATAATATCAAAATGCCTCCAAGAAATAAGGGACTGAAACGTTTAGAAGCAAAGGTAACCCTAGCTTCTTTTAAAGAAAAAAGGATTTCTGATTTTGTTACTTCAAGGACTAAATCTCTTTTTGATGCTCTACATCTCAATTCTCTCTTCACTGAAAATTCTGCATCAACATGGGGAATAGATCCTGAGTACCAAAGAGGCTGTGCTAGAGTTCGTGCCCTTAGAGTGACAAATGACACAGCTGAGCGGGGTGTTGCATTGATTGAAAAATTTAATCAAGCAGTGACAACTAAAGAAGAGGACAAACAATACCTGCTCAAAACAGTTTTCAAGAATCGTAAAGAATTTCCAACAAAAAATAAAGCAGAACTTATGAAAATGAGGAAAAACTAATTTTTTCAGCATTAAAAGGAAAAGTGCAATTTTCTCAGGACCCCTAAAACTTGACGTAGAGGTTTCAAATTTTGTAATTTGATTAAGGTAAGCAAAAGGAATAACATTACTCATGTGGAACAAAGATTTTTAAACCTTCATTTTTTTGGTCCACACTACTGGGCACAAATGACTAATTTCATCTGATTCAAAAAATTTCTGAACAGAATCTTTAGTACCTTTAGTTATTACTTTTCCTTTTGACATGGGTTCAATTTCAGGAATAATTCCAAGTCTGTTTTATATTTCTGCTTTTCTTAACTAAATATTCAGTTGTCTGAAATAGATTTATAGTTTTTGATATGGTAAATGGGGATAGTCAATATTTTGAGTTTCCTCTCATAACTGTCAGTAGAATGGAAAGCTTCAACCAGTTCATTCATGAGATGAATCATTGACCTGAAACAAATTCATGAATGTATAATAGCTATAAACAAAACATTACATGTGCATATTAAATTTTTTGGATTATAATATTGATTTCAAGTGTAACAAAATGAGCATTCTTTGAGATAGTCAAATTAAACCAAAAATTATTTTGTGACCAAATGAATTCCAAATGATTTAATGGGCCTATTGATCTCTAATCTTTAGGGAGTTGTGCTTCTAGTTTCTACCATCAAAGGTGAATACCTACATTTTGTTTTTATGCTTCAGTTTTAGTTTAGGTATAGTCCTACTTAATAATAGCGTATCATTTTAAAATTCATACCTTTGGAGTTTCATGATCCAACGTTGTAGCTTTTGATGGGCTTGGGATCTCAATTTCTAAATTTGTTTCTAGCTTTCATTTTAAAGAACGACATGCTTTTTCTATTGTTTGAATAGCTTTTGCTTTTCTTGAGGAACCCAAACCATCTGAAATTTTTTAATTAATAAATATTAGACTCCATTTGATATATAGACAATAATAATTAATATGTCAACATATTAATTTCATAAGTTTAATAAGTTTAATAAATTTAATGTCAACATATTAATTTCATTAAGTTTTGCAGCAACTGCTGAAAAACTGTCTTGAAAGTAAATGCATTATAAATAAATAATATAAATAAATAATATAAATAAAAAATTATAAATATAAAAAGTACCTATCATTAAATACGCTTCTTCACTGGAGTCACAGCAAGACTTTCTAGAACTTGAGAAACCTCTTCTTTGGCATTACTTGATATACTTGGATTATATTCATTGCTTTCTGAATAACATTCTCAGAAGACTGATTGTGATCAGACTCTTCACTTTGTGATGTTGAGAGCAACTCTGGTCTCTGGCTCAATAATTTCCTACAGTTGCTACATAGTACAGTATTCCTTTGTAGTTTCCATTTACATCAATCATAAAGTGATTAGCTGATGGTTCTTATATCCTTGTGTATCTTTTTCTTATGTTTTTGTAAAGGATCATCACAGTATGTAAGCATTTTTCATTACTAAAAATACACAATTGTAAATCTCAAAAATAAGATATGATTTGACTCAAAATAAGCACATCTGTAATAAAAATAAGCATAATTAACAAACATTTGAGAGAGACTACGTGAATATGAGTTATACATAGGATGTAAATGTATCATTTGTAGTTCTCTATTTTAGTCTGCGTAAAAATGTCAAAATTTCAATGTACAATGTACAAATGTCAATGTACATATTTTTTCAATAATTTTTAAAATATCTTGCAACTTGATACCCACATTTTTTATTGTTTGTATGTTTTAACAATTAATGGAAGTTTAATAAATGAAAAAAAAAAATTTTTTGGATTTCACTGGGGGGGGAGGGTCAAAAATAAAAATAAAAAAGGGGGAAAATTTTTATTATTGTTCTACACATTTGAATGTGATATCATTTAATAGATCTCTTCATGCTGATTTTAAAAATGTATAGTTTTATAGGTCTACAACAAGATGTTTGGGAGTTATTGCCCATTAAAATTAGGTGGTAAAGTGGGCCCCCCAAGACTTTGGGGGCCCATATCTCAAAAACTATGGGTCATAGAACTTTTTTATTTGCACCAGTGAAATCAGCACCCGGAAGAACCCCATATGTCAATTTTCATTAAAATCCGGGTTGGAGTGGTGACAAATTTTTTAATTTTTGGGTGATTTGTCCTGGAATGCCCCACAGATATAAAATACAGAAGGTAAGTGAAGAGGAGAAAAGGCAGAAGGTATATACATCCATTCATACAGGTGTCCTGATGGACTAGGAGCCACCCACCTCCACACACACATGGCTAAATAAATATTTCTTCAGTTCTTGGGTGGTGGACTTTTGTAATGACTTACCAACTGGTGGTGAATAGTAGCCTAACCTTGCAGTTTTAAATGGTACAAAAATAGTCTAGTTTATAGCGACAATCCATTAGATGAAGATATAATTAAGATCACTTTAGGATTTTGGGGAAAGGGAGAAATTCTGCCAACCTTGTACAGTAGATTTTTGGAAAATGATATGGTAAATAGCAGCTCCTTAGTTATTTTTAAGAAAAAACTTGATGCTTTCATGAATGAGAGGGAGTTGATAAATTGTGTAAATAATGTATATTTTAGCTGAAGTAGATTACTTCTGTAGCTTTATAAATAATTTAAGGATAATTAGCTGATCTGAAACAGACATTTTGCAAACTCTGATAATAAAATATAGCTTTAGCTCACTCATCTAAACTAACTAGGCTCTGAGTAGCTTCATATTTTCCAAACAATTTACAATAACACACTTGAATGACAATCTTGTGGATCTAAGAGTGAAGGAGATATTTTTGGGGGTAAAACCTTGTAAATAATTGGAATTCTTTGCACAATTACCATATTTTAGAGTAAAGTAACACTCCACAACACACTTCCATCTGATGTGTTAGGTGAGAGTTTTAATAGAAATTAATTTAAGAACTTTTTTCAGTGTGTTAACATGACACTTTGAAATACCAAGCCCAGACCCAGGGGGGGGCTTCAGGGGTACATACCTCCCCTAGACACACAAATGTCACTAGTCACTTCATGTGAATGTGAAGCATTCCTTCAGTCAACTGAGGAATCTCAAAAGTTACCAACACTCAACAATGAAACAAAACAGATTAAATGGTCTCACCTCATTGAATGTTTATAGAAACATGAACATAGACATAAATAAAGTGATTGCTAGCTTTGCTCAAGCTCATCCAATGTGGTTGGAATTAGTAGATATTTTAGATGATAAAACAGCATCAGACAGTGTGTATGAGTTCTTAATACAAGTTTCAGTTACTCTGATTTATTGTGTTTACTTTTGTGGTTTGGAGTATTGTAATGATGAGTGTGCAATATATACAGTATTAATAAACTTTTCTTTGAATGTAATTAAGTCTTGTATATATTCCTTAATTATTAGTAAAATACCAGCACATTGTTTTCTGTATTATTATAGTATTATCCTATCCTATCCTATTAAACAAATTTTTTTTTTAATTACTATTAATTAAAAGTTTATGTATGCCATATGAACACCTGATGGTCCAGCTCTACCCCACTAGACCTACCATCTCTGGGTCCAGCCCTGAATACTATGGGTGAGAATTTCTCATACTGAACAAGACTCACAATTTAGAAAGCAAAAAATTTTGTAAAAAATGGGAGCATTGCAATAATTTTGCAGATTTTGCAGTCTGGCCAAATCCTACGTAAAACAGGAAAAGTTATACAAATTATCCATTTAATAACACCACAGTTCCCTATTTTCAGTGTAATGGGGACTGACTGACTGCCAGAAAGTAGCACACACACCCTCTGCCCCAATCAGAAGAATCAGTCTTGTAAAATTATTAAGACATTACTATTGAATTAAATGGTACTATAAATATACTTATGTAAAACATTAGAAATACTATTATTAGGCAAGAAATAATGTCATACATAGCACACAATAGGTAAATAGTACTGAACAGTATTGGACAGAAAATTATCCTGTACAGAATTCTATGCAAAATGACCAACACTATGCATGGTGTAGCATTATATGTATTGCAAAATACATTAAGTTGGTACATATTATGATTGGTTGACAGCCACCTTGGATATATAGCACATGTGCCAAATTTAAAAAATGATGGGGTTACACCAAAAATAAAGAATGTCAAGGATAGGGGAACTTACTGTATTAGGTATTAAATATGTAGTTTTCATGACCCTTGATTGGCCAAAGGTTGGTTACTGTGTGTAGGAAATAACTAACTAACCAAAAAAGACTATCTAACCCACTGGTTTCTAACTGGTGGGCTTGCTTGCTTGTCTTTTAGCATTATGTTAATAAATGTTAATAAAAAATTTGCTTATTAACCCTTACATAAACATATCACCTTAGCAACACATGGGAGGTGGGCCATGAGTTATTCAAATCAGCTCTAGTGGGCCATTCCCTCAAAAAGGCTGGGAACCATTGAACTAACCTAAGTATAAAATTCATCCTAACTGGACCAATATATGAAATGAGTTGAGTACTGACTTTTATCAAAATTCTGGTGATGAAACTACATATTAGTCTACTACTATAAAAAATAACTCCTCCAAATCTTAAATATATTTTAGCTTAAAAAGGGACATCAGATGTGGTATATTTCTGCCAAATTTTTTAATTTTGGGCCAACAGTAGCCTCGGTCCCTCACCAAACTGCAAAATTTGCTCAATTTTTCCAGTCACACAAGGATTTTTTCCATAACTCTCATGGCTAATGCATTACAAGACAGGAGTTTGAGCCAAAACTACTCGTGTGCAATGCATAGAGTGAGAGTCTTAATTGAATATTATTATTTATGCCCAGTGAATCATGCGAGAATTTTAACTAAAATTACTCATGCCTAACATATTAGATGAAAGTTTTGGAAAACTTCACTATTCAGACAGAAGTCAGACAGTCAGTGATGCTCCACCCACATTCATGATGCAACTGATGTAATGACAACAGATTTCTTCCAATTACACATTCACTTACATATAGGCTACTGCTGTATTATATAATTTCAGACAGACATAATTTGTGTGCGTTCATGTCAAGAGGTTTGTCTCAACATTAAATGACTTGTATAGATTCTTTGATGATGAGTATGAACTGCTTGTGTATTTGGGCTGGGTGATAATGCTTTCAATAGCCCACAATAATGGTCAGTGAATGGGTGACAATTATCACAATTACCAAGATAAATAATCTCAAATAATTAACCCTTTATTGTGCAGTGTGACTTTGCTGATTTTCTTCTGTCTAATGCCAGATGATTTTTTTTAGTCTTGGAAAGACTTCTGTGCAGTAAAGGGTTGAGAGATGTTTGCTTAATCCTTTACTGCACAGAGGTGTTTCCAAGACTGAGTAAAATTGTCTGGCATTAGCCAGGACAAAATCAGTAAAGTCACACTGCCCAATAAAGGGTTAATAAAGTCTAATTACAATAAAATATATACAGTAATCTCTTGTTTTAAGCGGTTTTGCATATGCACGGATAAGCTGTGTCATACCTAAAATGCTAAATTTGAACAGATAAATATTGCATGCCAGTTCCACATGTAGTACAATTACATACTGTGCAACACACCTATTGAGTCAGCCATCACATAGTTGCTGGTGATGCACCACAGCTGGTTGCCATTTGTGTATCAGCCTTCATTGTGTAAGCATGTGTAATTATATCTCCAGAATTATAACTCATCATATAACTTATTATTATACAAGGGCACTCAATATATTTTGCCCCACCTTTTTTTTTTCTTTCCAAGTTTCCTTGCAAGTTCCAGAAATTTCATACACAAGTAGTTACATACCTTTTTTACAAGTTTTTATTTTTCCACATAGTCTCCATCCTTTTCTACAGATTTCCTCCACCTTGAAACAAGGGCCTTTATTCTTTGAGCTGGTGAAAGTCCACTGGGTTCCACTCGAGCCACCTCTTAACCTCCTCAACAACCTCATCGTCACTCTGAAACTTTCTTCCACGAATAGCATCCTTCATTGGCCCAAACAATGGAAGTCTGAAGGTGCCAGATCCAGGCTGTATGGAGGGTGGGTAACACAGTCAAACGCATTTTTGTGATGGCCTCTCTTGTTTGCAAACTGTTGTGTGGTCTTGCATTATCATGCAAAAGGATGTCTTCCAGTTTTCTCTCCAGTTGAACTCGCTTTATACATCTCTGGTCTCTGTTGCAAAAAATGCCTCCAAGTTGATTTTTGTCCTTTCTTCATAATGTCCACAGAATCACCACTTTCATGTCGCAGAAGATGGTGGTCATAACCTTCCCTGCAGAGGGAGCCATTTTGAACTTTTTCTTGCACGGGAGTTTGTGTGATGCCACTCCATGGATTGGATGTTGTAGTGGGGTCATCTTCACTAACCTCTTGTCTTCTTCTTGTTTCAGGATGCAACCCCCATATGGGAGTTAGTCTTGCTTAATGCCTGACTAGCTCAGTAGTCTGGTTTAGTTCCATTTTGTCAGAAAACTTTGCCTTAAAATTCAATTCATAGTTGGCTTCCGCTTGTGGAAGTTCTAGCCTGCCAACCAAATTTAAGAATAGAAAAGTTCAAAAAAACAGAGTGCCTTGTGATAATGGACATTGCCTGTGCATAACGGTGTGCAGGTTAAGGTATTTCTAGCTTCAGGTTTAGTTTCTCCATGGCTTCACTATAATAGATAGGTATGATTGGATTGACCTCAATTCTAGCTTAAGGATGTTAGGTCCAGTGAGGTCATTGTGTTTCTAATTGTACCATTCTGGTATAGGTTAAAGTTTTTTTCTGTTTAGAATTCCATTTTTGTTGTCCAGTATTTTTGTCATTGTAATTGTAAATAATTCAGTTGGATTTCCATTTCTTGATCTTAAGCCATGTTTAGACGCAAGCTCATAACCCATTCTAGTTCTTGTAAATAATTCAAGTTGATTGCTAATAAACCCTTAGAATTCTACCAACTAGTTTTTTTTCAGCCTTTGTCCTTATAGACTGGGGTTGTCATTACTTTCAAGGACTTACAATTCAGAGGGTAATATCTGCTTTTCTCGTCCAGTCACATTTGGTTTACTCACAGCTTAAAATTGCTTGCTTGTGTTGTAGGCCCATATTCAGTTGAAGTCCTCAAGTATTGCTGGGTGCACATTGCACACACCTTTCCTGAAGCCAGGGCTTTCCAGGTTTTCAAGTGGACCCGACTCAGACACAGGGTTAATCTTTGGAATAGCTAGCGGGTCGAGTCCATTTCTTGGTTCAGCCGTGTGGGAGTCTCGTTTGCCCCTCAGTGACAGTCAGTGGAGGTGAGAAAAACTTCACCCCGGGACCTTCTCGTTTCCCGTCATCAAGAAGTAGCCAAGTTACGGTAGTCTAGTTAAGTTCATTCGCTTCCCCGCAACATATTTGGTGCCCAGACCCGGGAAATTACGCCGACTAGTTTACTGAGGCACCCAGCGAGACATACCCGAGATGGCCGAGTTTCAAGAATTGCAAGACCAGATCAGTCAGCTTATGGCTCTCATGACCCAGCAGCAGAAGACCATGGAAGAGTCAAAGCAAGCATGGGAACATAAGTGGAAACAACTCGAGGACGTAACACAGGATTAAGGACTAAGTATGACCAATTATCAAGGGAAAACACTGAATTGAAACTTCAGAATTCATATTGGCAGCAACAGGTGGACCAACTGATGAGGAGCAGCAGCAGAAGGATAGGCTGAATCTAGAGAGAGATTCTTATGACTCAATGCCTGAACTTGAGAATCTGGATGATGTAGAGAATGTCTCGAACAGGGAAGAAGGTACCAGCAGAGGAACACGAACTTTCAAGAAAGAAAAGACAAAGCTGGCATCTCCTAAACCCATCAAGACACAACGCAATAGATCACCAGTTCCAGTTCTTCAGATAAGACCTCCAGTCTTCCAGATGCTGAGAGGAGGGTTAAACGTACTATGCGTTCCTCCACTTTCAAGAGTAACAACGGTTCAAGGATGGCACCAGGAGTTTATCCTACCAGTGCTCCAGATCTTGATGAATTTGATGTGTCAAGTGGAAGATCTTTTCCTGAATATCTAGAAGCCTTTGAACGTCATTGCTCAGCCAAGTTTACTTGTGAACGGAGAGACTGGACTGGAACACTTGGAAAACATCTAAGGAAAGTTCAGGGATTTGTATAATGCTTATGGGGGTTGCAGTGGCATATGATGAGATGAAGGCTAGATTGTTGGCATGCTACAAGAGAATGAAGAAAACCTTCACAACTGGCAAGGTGTCAGAATTCAAGAATGCGACAATGAAGCCTGGAGAGACACCAGATGTATATGCTGCAAGACTCGAGACTCTGGCTCACCAGGCCTTCCCAAATAAAGCACTCGAGACAGCAAGGAGTTGAGGAGGAAGCTCTTGGAGACAGTTCCAGCTGGGCTGTCACAACACTGACCCGGATCATCAATGAGAACAAGACCTTGCATAACAAGAAGGTGACTTGGTCCAACATTCAGGATTTGGTGGCCATGCATTCAAGTGATGGACCATCCCTTCCAAGGCAAGAAACCATTGAGGTTTTCCCGGTGCAGATCCCTCCATCTCCAAGCCTTCCAGAGAGTCATCCAGACACGAGACACCTAACCAACAATATCGAAACAACCAAGGTTATGAAAAAGGACAATGGAATGGAACTCGCTCTTCCATTCTGGGAATAAAAATGGAAATCAGAAGTCCCAGGTCAACGTCAAGGAAGGGATCGTCGAAAATCTCAAGATCGAATCAGCAGGGAGGACAACAACGTTCTCAGGAGCGTGAAAGAAACTCCAGTCAGTCAAGATCCCAAGAAGATACAGAGGTCAAGGTATGTCAGTGGTGTGCAAGGAAGGGACACCTTCAACAGGACTGCAGAAGATGGAAAGGAGCGTGTTTTATGTGCGGTAGTCTGGATCATATGGTTCAAGATTGCCCTCGCAATCAGCAGCAACGGCAATCAAGCTCCGGGACATCACCTTCCTACCACTGTCCTTTGTGTCAAGGACCTCATCCAGGAATGTTCTGCCCTTCTAGAAGACAAGGTCAAGAAAATTTGTCTCAAGGAAACCAAAATAATGAACCACCCACCACAATCAACAACAGTCGGGAAACTAATCAGTTCCAATGAGATCAGGGGCTCATTGGAAGCTGAAGTCCAATCTTCAAGATATGATCTTCAAGAACCCGATTATCATCATGAGATCCCAGTCAAAGATGACAGAAACCTCTCCAGATGAATACCAACCAGACCATGGATTTAGCGTCTGAGGTGGGTGATGATGCCACCCCTGGACATCCAGAATTACCCAGTTCAGAACAGCAGTATCCAAAAACCACCGGAAATGAACTGAATCCTCTAGCATCTTCATGGACACCTAAACCAGCACCTCGAACCCAAATACCTAGGTGTAACATTGCAGATGAGACAGTTCATGGTCCAGATATTCCAGGAGGTCATTTTTGAGGTGTCCGGTTTGCCGAACTTGAACCTGCGGAAGTGTTAACAATTGATGTTACCCTTCAAGACACTAACATTCCAGGGTTAATTGACACGGGAGCACAAGTTAGCTTAATTTCCAGTGAACTGGCTCAACAACTTGGGATTCCAATAGATACTAGGGATATTTCCACAATTCGAGGTGTAGGTGCAGATGCTTCAAGGGAAACTATGGGTTCAGTCCTACTCACAGTTTCTTTGCATGGTATTGTAATGTCCCCTTTCAAGTTTCTTATCCTTCCCACTTTGGATTTTAAATATCCCATTTTTCTAGGTTTAGATTTTCTGCGGGCCAACAAATTACAGATTAGTCTAGCACGTAGACGGGTTTCAGGGAAGAACACTGATGGTTCTACGTGGGAAATTTATCTAGGTACGAATGGAGAAGAGTGCAAAAGGATTTGTTACAAGGTTAAGTGTTGGGCTGTAGAAGGTGTGCAGGTGAATGATTGTGGACCTGTAGAAGTAAAAATTCAATGGGAACATCAAGGAGTAGATGATGATGGTACATGTCCATGTTCGAGAAATTCGGGTGAATGGTTCTATGATGGGACAGTTTCAAGCGTGCATCTTGGAGAGAAAGTGGTAAGTGTTCCAGGGATTGTAAATCTAGATTGCCCTTCCATTCTAGTCTACACTACAGGGAAACCTATTGGTAGAATCAAGGCAGGAGACATGATGGGACACATTTACACTCTAGTTGAACTCGATCCTACACCAAATCCAGAAGACACTAATGATACAGTGACACATCCAGTACATTGTGTAGGTATGGAATCAGAAAATGATGATGAATTGGTCTCATCTTTTCCGGAATGGACACCAGAACGTCTAACTTCAGAAATTGACTTACCTGAGCTGGATTCCCATCAGAAATCTCAGGTTTATAACTTGCTTAATTCCAGAAAAGCTGTTCTTAGTCGAGGAGATTCTGATGTGGGGACTGCTCAGATGACTCCACACCGTATTGAGTTATACGATGACACGCCAATATTTCAGCAACCAAGGAGATTTCCAGAACCGATTGCTCAAGTCATCGATGATCGGTGTCAAGAACTTCACCAGCTAGGAATTATCGAGCCTACAACTTCTTCGTGGAGTGCTCCAGTGGTACCAATTAGGAAACCAGATGGATCCATACGCTTATGTGTGGATTACCGTAAACTGAACAAGGTAACCAAGCCTGATAGATTCCCGATGGCAAACTTGACAGACTCTGTCTATAGTCTACATGGTGTCAAGTTCTTTACCACCCTGGATTTAGTCCGGGGTTATTATCAAATGCCAATCGAGGAGAAGAGTCGAGATTATACAGCTTTCTCAACCCCTCATGGACACTGGAGATTCAAGAAACTCAGTTTTGGATTGAAGAACGCGCCTTCAGCCTTCCAGAGAGAAATGCAAGATGTGCTGAAGGGATTTTCAAGGAAGAAGGTTCTTCTAGTGTATATTGACGACATTCTAATTATGGAAAAGTCATTCGAGGCCCATTTCCAGCTAATTGAAAAAGTCCTCAAGGTTTTAGAAGAACATGGTATCAAGATCAAGCCACCAAAGTGTAGATGGTTCCAGTCCACAGTTCCATTTCTAGGTCATATAGTCAGTTCCAGTGGATTGTCAAAATCACCAGAGTATATGGAAAAGGTGAAGAACTTCCCAAAGCCCAAGAACATCAAGGAACTTCGAGAATTTCTGGGTTTAGTGAATTTCCAGAGGAAGTTCTTGCCACAGTGTTCAGCAGTTGCTAAACCCTTATCAGAACTTACAGGAAGACCAAGGAATTCAGTTATCCAGTGGACACCAGAGATGGAAGAATCCTTCGAGACGCTCAAGGCAGAGATGCAAAATGAGGTGGAACTGGCTTTTCCTGATTATCGAGAAACAGCAGAGAAATTGAACTTGTGGGTGGATGCATCAGCCATTGGTGCAGGTGCCTGTCTTACTCAAGTTCAGGATGGTCAAGTTCGAATCATTGCTCATGCATCAATGACATTTTCTAGTCCTCAGAAGAAATATTCGGTTACAGAGCGTGAACTAGCAGCGATGCGCTGGGGAGTCAAGACCTTCAGAGCCTTCCTGTACGGAATACCATTCATTCTGAACACGGACCATCAAGCATTGTTCTATCTCCATAATATGAGATTAGTCAATGACAGGCTTGCTCGAACAGTTGAAGATCTTGCTGAGTTTGATTTTGAGCTTCATTATGTTCCAAGCAAAGACAATCAAGCTGCAGATGTGTTATCCAGACACTTCCAGGTTGAGCATGAAGAGGGCACCACAGCAATTTCAGCAGAACTCCCCAAAGGCTTACTTGTAATATGAGAATAAAAACCCACTCTAATAGACAGAGTTTATTTCCACGACAGTTTCGACGCCCACTGGCATCCTCCTCGGGTGGATACAGAAACACAAATGAAACAAAACAAGAGGGAAAAACAGTTCAGGGATCGACCGTTAAGAAATTCGCACCTAGGTTGGATTCCATTCTCTCGAGACAGGAGGGGCATTTTCATTAAGTACATTCGCACAAATTTTAAAACTATCTTCCTGTTCTAAACATACAGATTCTATTATTTTTACATAATTATTACATTTATAATTAAATTTATTACATTTAATATTGCATAATTATTAATTACAGAAATTATAAATTTATTATTACATTGGTTATTACATTGTTGTTTATTATACAGAAATTATAAACCGAAAAACGAATGAAAAAAGGCGATTAGGAAATAATCCAGAGACCATTGAGAAATTCGCACCTAGGTTAGATATCGTTCTCCCGAAACCAGAAGGGCATTTTATTACAGGGTCAGCTTATAACTACATTTCCACAAATTAAAAATATCATCTTGTTCTATACATACAGATCCTAATGTTTTGACATAATTACTGCATATATTTATTTCCACATTAATTACTTCCATTATTACATTTACTAAAAGCGAGTAAGGAAACATTCCAATCCAGAGACATTTAAGAAATTCACACTTAGGTTCGAACACGTTCCCACGACTCCGTAAGGGATTTATTGACCAAGAATCTCATTAAAGGGTCTAACTTATAAGTACCTTCGCACAAATTAAAATTATCTACTTTTTCTATACACACAGATTCTATTATTTTTCTTTTGACATAATTATTACATTTATAAAGTACCTTACTTGATTCCCAATCTATAGCATGATTATTTTGGCTAGCGTGATAAAAAATGGCATTATTAGTATTACAACTTCTGAAGGCATATTTGTGTTCTTTGATACGGGTTTCAATATTTCTTCCAGTTTCACCCACGTATACTAAATCACAACTTTTACAGGGAATGCTGTAGACACAGGCTTGTTCCTCTTTTGCAACGTTATTCCTAACCAATTTACTTTTCACGGTAGACGAATATTTGAACGCCAAAGCAAACTTAAATTCTTTCGTCAACGGTTTTACTCTTTCTAAGCCGGCAATGTAAGGCAAACTCACATATTGTTTTTGGTTAACTGAAGGTTCCCGAGGGGCATAAAAAGATTTTCTGGCTTTAAATTCGTTTTTCGGTTTATAATTTCTGTATAATAAACAACAATGTAATAACCAATGTAATAATAAATTTATAATTTCTGTAATTAATAATTATGCAATATTAAATGTAATAAATTTAATTATAAATGTAATAATTATGTAAAAATAATAGAATCTGTATGTTTAGAACAGGAAGATAGTTTTAAAATTTGTGCGAATGTACTTAATGAAAATGCCCCTCCTGTCTCGAGAGAATGGAATCCAACCTAGGTGCGAATTTCTTAACGGTCGATCCCTGAACTGTTTTTCCCTCTTGTTTTGTTTCATTTGTGTTTCTGTATCCACCCGAGGAGGATGCCAGTGGGCGTCGAAACTGTCGTGGAAATAAACTCTGTCTATTAGAGTGGGTTTTTATTCTCATATTTTGACCTTCACGTAAAAAAGTGAAGTTTTTTGCGCTTACTTGTAAGATTTAAGCCAGAGGGGGGAGGTGATTCCTTGATCGAGTGTTTGTGGTATGCTCTTGTTCATGACTTAGATCGTGAAGTTCCAGAGAGTCCAGTATTTCTTCGAAAGCAGTTGGAAGAACTGCTAAGTCATCCTACAAAGTACGGAATCAAGTTGAATAGCAAGCAGAAGCAACATCTTCGACTTATGACAATTCCAGGGCAGCCAGCATCACCAGAGATCTTGAAAGTTTTCTGTGACGTGTATCAAGTGGATGTTGTATTGCATTTTGGTACTGAAAACCCTCTAATTTACCACCCTGAAGTCAAGAATCAGCGTGTAACAGAACCCTCAGAACGTCTAGATAGGGTGCATGTCCAGTGTCTAGGTGGTGTTCATTTCAATTTATTGAGTGAATCCAATAAATATGTTCAGTCTTGTCCCGTCTTCTTGACTTGTTTAAATTCTTTGTATGAGAGAGACTTGGATTCAGAACCAATAGGGGCAGGTTGCTCAAGTTTGGAGATCGAGAATGGTCTAGTAGAATGTGAAGTCAATTTTCCCACCCTTGAGGTGGATATTGCTTGTCCACATTCAGGTGCCTTTAGAGCAGTTGTCCCACTTACTTGTCAAGACAAAACCTACTGTGCCTTATTGGATTCTGGAGCTGAGATCTCCCTCATATCTCGAGTAGCCTGGCATGAAATTTTAGGAAATTTGAAGGATTATTCACAAGATATTCTGGTTAACATTCAAGGTGTGACTGAAAAACAAGTGGTAGTTTATAACTATGTACAACTTACTGTGTCACTTGGCTCTAGAGTAACTATTAATGATCACCCATTTGCTCTTGTTGAGGATCAAGCTATTCCTTGTTGTTTTCTCCTGGGTGCAAATTTCTTGTCTGCCACTGGGATTGACCTGGATTTGTCCACTGACAGAGTCATGAAGGAGGGTGAGATTCTCGCTACTTTTCTGGCAGAGTTGGAGGAACCCTCCAGTCATCAAGAACCACTGGTAGTTGGAAATTTGCGTCCATGTTCATTTCTCCTGGGTGCAAATTTCTTGTCTGCCACTGGGATTGACCTGGATTTGTCCACTGACAGAGTCATGAAGGAGGGTGAGATTCTCGCTACTTTTCTGGCAGAGTTGGAGGAACCCTCCAGTCATCAAGAACCACTGGTAGTTGGAAATTTGCGTCCATGTTCATTTCTCCTGGGTGCAAATTTCTTGTCTGCCACTGGGATTGACCTGGATTTGTCCACTGACAGAGTCATGAAGGAGGGTGAGATTCTCGCTACTTTTCTGACAGAGTTGGAGGAACCCTCCAGTCATCAAGAACCACTGGTAGTTGGAAATTTGCGTCCATGTTCATTTCTAGATGAAGTTAACCTTGAGGTTCTTCAAAAAAATGATCGTGTGTTGAGACAACTTAAGTCCTATCTAGATAAGGGTTGTTTTGGGTATTGTCCTAAAGCTCTAGTGAGATATCGCCGTTATCTTAAAGATATCTACTTCGAGAATGGTCTTCTAGTTAAGTACGATGAACCAGAAATGTTTCCCCAAGTTCTAGTACCTTTTAATTTCCTGATTGAGCTGGCCATTACTATCCATCTAGAGATGGCACACATAGGCCGAAACAAGGTCTTAGATGTTTTGTCTGGGGAAGTGTTTCATCCTCAGTTATATCAAGTTGTGCAAGAGGTGGTCATATCTTGTTCCCAGTGCCAGCTCAATAAGGTTTCCAGCCAGATCAGGGCTCCACCTACCCTGAAGATCGTGACCCAGGCACCATTTGAGTTGGTGGCTGTGGATCTAGTATTGTTCCCCAGAACACCTCGGGGGAATCTAGGATGTTTGATGGTGGTGGACCACTACTCCAAGTGGGTAGTGGCTGTTCCATTTCCCAACAAGAATTCCAGTACCATTGCCCGTCTTTTCGAGTTTCGAGTGTTGCCCACTCTTTTGCGCCGGCCTTGTCGGTTGTTAACTGATAATGGTCCAGAATTTAGGGGTCAGGAGTTTGAGCAGATGTTATCTCGATACGGGATCGCTCACGTTTTCACAACCCCAAACCATCCAGAGAGCAATGGTGCAGTCGAGAGGGTCAACCGTACCATTGGTGAGCTTCTACGGAATCTTGTTCAAGATTCTAGCTCGTGGGATTTGAATCTCCTAAAGGCCATTATGACCTACAATGGCACAATTCATTCTGAGTTAACTATGTCTCCAGCCCAGTTCTTGTTATCATCCGCTCATCCAGATCCTATCCCAGTTTCTATTCCCACTCCAGTTCAAGAACAGTGGTATCCAGGACATCCTGGTTTTTGTCCCTTTACCAAGGGGCAACTTGTCATTCGAAAGGTTGTTCCAAAAGGTAATCTAGTTTCTAACAAGTTTCTGCCCAAGTACTGTGGGCCGTTTCAAGTTGATCGAGCAGCAGAGAATGGTGTGACCTACGTCATTTCACCAGCTTATCCAGATCTGCAGCCACACTTATCCATGAGTCGAGTTCATCATTCTCAGTTGAGGAGCTGGAAGGAGGCTCCCAATTTCTTGAAGAATCATCCTAGTTATTCCAGGTTAGTTCAGGTTCCATAGGCTAGCATAGAGGAGGATGATGAGAGTTTTCTAGGGTTTGAAACCCCTAATGTTCCAGTTTGTTCCCCAGGCTTTTCTTGTTTGTGGGACAGTTCGTCAGAAGATGAGACTGATCTCTTTGATTCTAGTAGTGATTCAAGCGAGTTTCTAGGATTTCCAGATCAGAATACGGTTAATTCTAGACCAGTGGTTCTTAACCTTTTTACTACCATGCCCCCTCTAGGAATTGGTCCTTCCCTCCACGCCCCCCTTCAATCAAAATAACATTCTCAATAACTTCTCAATATTAGCCCATGCTCTCGTTAAGAGAATAACAAATACAATTAGAGAAATTCCTGTTTCTAGGGGGGGCGCCCCCCCGGTTAAGAACCACTGTTCTAGACCATGGCTTGCTGATCTGAGTGAAAGTTCAAGTTCTTCAGATTCCTCTGAATGCTCTTCAAGTTCTTTTGAACTTGACTTTTCTGGATTCCTGGATGAGGTGCCATCCAAAGTGAATCCTCTAGGTATCTTGTCTAGTTCACCCAAACCTCTGTCTAGGCCTCATTCTCAATCAAAACATGTCACTTTTGGAAAGAGTCAAGACTACCTTGGTAGTGATTCTGAGAGGGAAGCTTGTTCCCCAGTGGAGGAAATCAAGGATCTGTCTCCTATTCCTCATAGTGCTCCTTCAAGTGCTGTCGGTTACGGTGTGATGGATCCTGAGGAACTTCCTGGGAGTCTAGATCCAGAAGGTGGTGGTTCAATAGATCCAAGACAGAGTTCTCCATGTCCGAATGAACCTTAACCCAATAGTGATTCTCCAGAACTCTCTTCCTTGGTGGAAGCTCTGGAGAACACTTTAGAACATGTGCAGGATGATGAGGAGCAGATTTACCAGCTGTTAGACCAGCAATTAGTTTCTTGAGAGTGGCAATTTAGCTCGGTAACTGGTTCAAGGACTCCCAATAGATTAAGTTTATCCTCAGTCAAAGATATCTGTTCAGAAGCTAGGGCTTTATTACAAGCTAACAGTGAACTAGCTCATGAACGACTCCAGTCTGTTAGGAGGGGGTTGGGAGTAATTCAAGAGTTGGCTGGTGATTCTCCTCCATGAACTCATTCCAGAAGTCCTGTAATGGAGTTACCATTAGTACCCTCTAGGCCTCTGGAATGTGTTCATGATTAATTTAATTAACAATCAAGTGATTTTTTTTACCCTGTCTAATTAAGTATTATGTATATATGATTATTATGTATTGTATTTAAGTTGATGGTACTATGATTATATTTTTTGTTAAAATAAGTATTTCTAGGTTTAATGTAATGGTGTATCTAGTTTTTGTAACAGCTTTACAGAGCCTTGGTTAAGATATATATAAAAATAGGTATATCTTGCTGTACCATAATATATAGGTAGGGCCTAGCTAGTAAAGCCATGGAGGAAGCTAATGTAAATTTTCTAGTTCTAGAACAAAGTGACTGCACATGTAGTGATAATGAATACCATACCTTCAGCTTGGTTAAGTGCTGTAATTTTTGGTTTGCTTGCCTGCCTGACTCGTGCACATGCCCTCACTTGTCACCCACTTTGTACTTGCTTTGATTGTCGTGCATACAGCTTCCAGTGCATGTCCCTGTCCTTACCTGCCTCCAGTCACCCCCAAATCACACTTTCCTACTTTCATGGGAGGTGTTTTCAGGGATGGAGCCATTATTGGCTCTTCCACTCTTCAAGAATCGGCTTGAGGGGGGTCTTCCAGGCCTTACTCCAGTTTGTACCACCATTCTTGTCCATAGGAGGGGGTTCTGGAGAACTGCTCATCAAGAAGGGGCATGGCCAGCCCAAGCAGTTACCTCTAGCCTGGAGCAAGCAGACCCCACCTTTGGTAGGGATGTCTACCAATCAGGAGGTATGGATGGGTGGACCAGGGCCAGAGTACATTGATAGTGATGGGCTAGTGAGGATATTAATCAAGGACAATAGTCATGCAGGTGGCTTCAGTTTCAAGCAAGGAGGATTGTGATTAGCCTCTTAAGGAAAGGACCATATAAAAGAGTGCTAAAACTGAATGTATCCAGTACTATAGTGTAAATCTAGATTGTAAATAGGTAGGGTTTTGAAGGTAATAGTACCTTCTTCTTATTGATTCATGTATACATATATAATTGTCTAGTGTTTAGTAGCCATGGAGAAAGGAAAACTTGGAGCTTGGTGTCAGGATGGGGAGATGGCAATTCCTTGAAAGACTGGATGTGGGAGAGGGCTTCGCTGCACTCACTTTTTGAGTGGTGGTACCCACCGCTCGGAGGGGGGAGTGTAGTGGGGTCATCTTCACTAACCTCTTGTCTTCTTCTTGTTTCAGGATGCAACCCCCATATGGGTAGAGTTAGTCTTGCTTAATGCCTGACTAGCTCAGTAGTCTTGTTTAGCTCCATTCTTGTCAGAAAACTTTGCCTTAAATTCACAGTTGGCTTCCGCTTGTGGAAGTTCTAGCCTGCCAACTCAATTTGTAAGAATAAGAAAAGTTCAAGAAAGACAGAGTGCCTTGTGATAATGGACATTGCCTGTGCATAACGGTGTGCAGGTTAAGGTATTTCTAGCTCTAGGTTTAGTTTCTCCATGGCTTAACTATAATAGATAGGTGTGATTGGATTGACCTCAAGTCTAGCTTAAGGATGTTAGGTCCAGTGAGGTCGATTGTGTTGTCTAATTGTACCATTCTAGCATAGGTTAAGTTTTTTATCTGTTTCTAGAAATTCCATTTTTGTTGTCCAGTATTTTTGTCATTGTAATTGTAAGCACCTTGGTATAGAATACCCTTTCAGGGTTTTTGGATTTTCCGTTTCTTGATCTTAAACCATGTTTAGACTCAAGCTCATAACCCATTCTAGCTCTTGTAAATAATTCAAGTTGATTGCTAATAAACCCTTAGAATTCTACCAACTAGCTTTTTTTTTTAGCCTTTGTCCTCATAGACTGGGGTCGTTACTTTCAAGGATTTACAATTCAGAGGGTAATATCTGCTTTTCTCATCCAGCCACATTTGGTTTACTTCACGATTAGTCTGTTAAAATCTTGCTTGCTTGTGTTGTACGCCATATTCGGTTGAGGTCCTCAAGTATTGTTGGGTGTACATTGCACACACCTTTCCTGAAGCCAGGGCTTTCCAGGTTTTCAAGTGGACCCGACTCAGACACAGTGTTAATCTTTGGAATAGCTAGCGGGTCGAGTCCATTTCTTGGTTCAGCCGTGTGGGAGTCTCGTTTGCCCCTCAGTGACAGTCAGTGGAGGTGAGAAAAACTTCACCGCCCGGGACCTTCTCGTTTCCTGTCATCAAGAAGTAGCCCAGTTACGGTATTCTAGTTAAGTTCATTCGTTCCCCCCGCAACAACGTTTTGTTTCAGGTTCAAAGTGGTGTACCCAAGTCTCATCCCCAGTCACAATTCATGAAAGGAAGTCATTCCCTTCGTCTCATATCAAACCAACAACTCGGAAGCAATTTCTCTTCTTTGGGCTTTGTGATCTTCAGTCAGTTCGCGAGGAACAAACTGAACACACTTTTGACTATCCCAGTTGTTGAATTATCGTATTCACACTTCCTTCACTAATTTCTAGCTCCAGTGATAGCTCCTTGCATGTGACATGATGATTTGATCAAATGATGCTTTTAGCATGTTGCACAGTGTGAGATGTCACAGCCAATGCTGGGCAACTGCTGCGTGACTCATCATCAAGGCTGGCTCTCCCTCTCAACAATGATCTCACACGTTTAGACCAGCATCCAACTGTGCTTCAATCAACATCATCATCTCCATAAACGTTTTGTAGACATTTGTAAATATTTCCAACTGTTTACTTTTCTGCGGTTAAGAACTTGATAACAGGTCTCTGTTTATGATGTACATAACTGTCAGATGCCATATTTTAAATTGCGTTAACCATTGGTTTTATACAAGGGTGTTTAAAAGCAGTTTTATACAAGGAGGGGAGGTTCAAACTGGAAAAATCCAATTATGTGAAGCGCAGAAAGTTCAAACTTATGGCCCAAAAGGCATTTCAGCAGGGGTGGCTCATCGGTAGGCATTGCGGAACTGCAGCACCCCCATGATCTTATGATCTTTATATTTAAATATTTAAAATAGCCTCTCTGATTATTTTTTTTTCAATGAACTTTGAGTTTTTAAATCAGATTATATCCTTTTTTCCTTAAACTATTTCAATGCCGAACGAATGAATCACAAAAGTAGCTTCAGCCTTCCCGTGGAACTGCGTACTTAACAGTTCCAGATTTTGTTCGAAATGCTTGAAACCTCGGTGGTGGACATACGAAGAGCGAGTCAGAATCGCGGGTTTAAGAGGATCCAAAGCACTGTGGACAGAGCAGTGCCAATTTGTTTGTTTGACGTGGTAGTTGTGTTGCTGTATCATTTGCTAATTTGAAATTTAATTTCCGAATTGCATTTATCAATGATTCGTTATCATTTATTTTGTCGTGAGATTGAAGTTAATTATATAATAATTGGATTATTTACAATATATAGCTTTCATTTCTTAGAATATTTTTTTGCTCAGAATAAAAACAGAAGAATGGAATTTGTTTATAAATAAAATTTTTGGCAAATTCGAAATTACCCGTTAAGCGTAAGTACCCTATACAGTATTCCCTCGAATATCGCGGGGGTTACGTTCCAGAACCCCCCGCGATAGGTGAAAATCCGCGAAGTAGAAACGATATGTTTATTACGTATTTTACGCCTTTATAAACCCTCCCCGCACTCTTATAAACCTTTCCCACGCTCTTATAAACACTTTCTACACTCAGAGTATGAAAGAGTAACAGTATTTTAAAAAGAAAACATTTGTATATACAGTATTTTTTAATAATTTTACCAACATTAAAATTTCGTATGGGTACTCACCAGCGAAGATACTAAAACTTGAATGATGACGATGATGATGAATTAGCTGTGCAGTACTGAACGATGAAGGTGATGATGATGATGAGATGAATGTACTGCACAGCAAAGAAGAGCATTACATCTCTTCTAAATGAATAACACGTGGAAGCGAACTGAGCAAGGCGAGATGCTGAATGCTTCGGTAGGCTGCAGATCGAGATGCGACGAACGCTAAGCCAATCAGCGCCCAGGATACTGAACAGCGTGCTCTGATTGGTCGCGTCTCATCCATCGGCCAATGGTGTGCCGTGTACGGTATCATATAGGCAAAGTAGCTCAAGCAGCACAAGCTTCGCTGGTTTTCCTATCTCGCGGTTCTTTGTCAACTCAATTAGAGTACGTATTTTATTTTGGCTAGAAAAAAACGCGATGTACCGAGTCCGCGAAATGTGAACCGCGATATGGCGAGGGACTACTGTAATTGATTTTATGATACTATTTTACTTATTTTTATGACTGAGTAGTGAGTAGTTATCTATTTATCTATTCAACTCTCTCTCATATATATATATATATATATATATATATATATACAGGGTGTCCCAAAAGTCCCTATCTATTTTGTTGAAATAGGCTGAACTTCAAATAAATGTCACACTGACCTGAATACAGATGTATTTCTATACAAATTACAACTATTACACCATTAAAATCTTTAATTAGTAGTTTCCACATGTGCTCCATCTGTATCTCTGCAAATCTCAAAGCGGTCAGCTGCATTGCGGAACACATTTCCGAGCATTTCAGGGTTATTTTCTCAATTGCTTGCCTAATGCGATCTCGCAGATCTGGTAAATCTCGAATATTTCTGCGATAGACCTCTGATTTAATGAAACCCCAAGCAAGCAAAGAAATCCAATGGGGTCAAATCCGGAGATCGCGCTGCCCAGGGCCTATTTCCCCGACGTCCAATCCAACGATTTGGAAAACGCTCGTTTAGGTATGTCTGAACAATTCTGGTATAATGACATGGTGCCCCATCCTGCTGAAAGACTACATTGTCGAGAATGCCATCTTCAAGAAGTTGAGGTTCTAAAATTAATTAAAAAATTAAAAATAATTAAAATAGAAATCTAATGCATGTATTTGTCTAGAAAGGTGCATGCAATCATGTCATTAAAACATTCATTTGAAATTCAGCCTATTTCAACAAAATAGATAGGGACTTTTGGGACACCCTGTATATATATATATATATATATATATATATATATATATATATATAATATATATATATATATATATATAATCGACACAATTGTTCGCAATTTCTGAGGCAGCACCCCCATAACTGAAAGTCACGAGCCGCCACTGCATTTCAGCCTCATGGCCTATTATTTAGCTAAGAAAAAAGGGTGGGGCAAAATATATTGAGTGCCCCTATTATTATATATTACTGTATTTACTAACTGTATTTATAGCTTAATACTTGTTAATAAGGTTAAATCAGGCTATATATAGGGCCATGTAACTTGCAAACAGATGTGTTAGGGTAAATTGAATGTAAATATATTGTGTCTTGTATACGCAGTTTTTTGCTTTATGCAGGTCATGCAAGCACGGAACCCCTGCGTAAAACAAGGATTTACTCTATACAATAAGGATATGATTTATATATCTGGATTGTGAATTTATCAGTATATATTGCAAAATTATAAATGTAAGTGTTAATCTGTACAGGCATTGTCCACAATTACAAATCAATTAGTTCCTTGGAAACCATTCATAAAGTGAAAATTCCTAGTGAACACAATTTTTTCCATAGGAATTAATGTAATAGGGGTTAATTCATTCTTGACTCAGCTCCCAAGACCTAAAAATTCACAAAAATAGACAAGTTTTTGCATTTTAAAGAAGGAATAAGCATACAGATATTAAAAATAATTATTAAATCAACTTCATATTAAACAAAAGACATGAAAGCTACTTTTAATTAATTTGAAGAAGACTTAGATGGACTTCTAGGGGAAGTGCTCTTTGCTGGAGTGGGAGGTTCACTTGTGGGCTTCCTGAAGGATTCCAAAGAAATTTGTCTGGCCTTGTTTCTGCTCTCTCTCAAAATCTCCTTATAGCATGCAATGTTATTGTGGACTCCACTGGCAACTTTGCTGCTCCTTTCAAAGCTGGATTCATAACTGCAGATTTTCATAAAGTGAATGTTCGTAGAATGATCATTGGTATAAATTTGGGTCATTCATAATTGCAGATTTTTGTAAAGCAAATGTTCATAAAGTGGTCATTGCCTGTATTAGTTTTGTATTTATTTAGTAATATTTATTTTTCACTATTGTGTACCTTCCTATAATAGTGATACATGTAAACAAAATCTAGCAATGTTGATTTCCAATCTGGTGGTTTTTGAAAATCAGTCTAGCAGGATTTTAGATTTCTTAGTGGCAATACTGGAAGCTGGTATCAATTGCCTGCATGGCTGATTTTAGCCTCAAAAGTTGGGGATTTGTTTTACAAGGTTAGGTTAGCATAAAGACTGTTGTTTAATTTGCTACTTTAACCTTAACTAATGTTACAATTTTATGTTTTACAATTTACTTGTTTTTCTAATGAAAAATGCCATGCTCCCAATTATCACAATACCTAAAATGACTGATGATAATCACCATTTTTATATCTGGCAATCAATTATCATTATTCTCACCCAGCCCTATTGACAATTTATGAAGTGAAGGATGATTCAAATTGTGTGAAATACCAAGGTGTAAGAGGCATAAAAATGGTGAAAAATAGGATTCTTTTATCTATTTGGTGTATGTTGTATGCCTAGGTATGGTACCGAATTAGGCAAAGGCTTACAGGATTATTCACTATTCAGGCCTTAAGATATATTAAATATCAAAATACTCTTAACAGTTTCCTAAGAACTAGACAAAATTAATAGTAATGGGAAGCACTACACACAGCACATAGACTAGCTTGTAGGCCTACACTTCACTAGGTTGTCACAAGTATATACAGTGGGCTCTCATTGTTCGTGAGGCTCGCTGTTCATGATTTCGCAAATTTGTGATGACCCATTTTACTACCATGTTTCGGTAAATTTGTGACTGTCACAAATTCATGATTTTGTCACGTGGCATCTGCAATGCTGCCCACACAGGTCAATGCAGGCTCAGTCGCACTGTGTCTTTCATTGAGTGAGATTGTGTCATTTCGTGCTCTTCAACACCAGTGTACTATATTTAGTGTGTTTAGTTGTTTATAAAATAATATTGCTTTACATAATTGTTTATGTAATAATATTACTTTATATTACATACAGTAAAAAGTTTTATTTATGTAAAATATCATTGTTTATGTAATATTACAGTAACATTATTGTTTTTATTAGTGTTTGATGTGAATCATTGTTTAATAATACATTGCTTTAGTATATTCTGTTTATTTTATTAAAATAAAACTTTTTTGGCATTTTAAGGATATTTTACACTGTCATCCTTGAGCTTTTGGAACCAATTAGCCATTTTACATTGAAAATGATCTTGTTCGCAATTTTGTAATTAGTGACATTTTTCTCAGTCCCAATTAATCACGAACAATGAGGGCCCACTGTAATTATACAAGTTTGAAGCATTTCTAAAAGAGGTAGCTAACTCATGTGTACACACCATCCATAGAAGGTAAGAAACAGTTGGTAAAAAGGTCAATAATTAAGTACCAGTTATAAGTAGGTTTAGTTATTTAAGTTAATTATTATTATGAGCTGTCTAGGTTCTTAAATTTTGCCAATCTTATTTCTTTGGCCTGGCTTTATTTATATATATATATATATATATTATATATATATATATATATAGATATATTATATATATATATATATTTTTTTTTTTTTTTTTTTTTTTAGGAAGAACCGATTCGCCTCTATTTAAAGGGCATATCTCAGCGGAAAAACAAAGAAAAAGTGAGAGGAAAGACAGAGGAAAAAGAAAGGGTGGAGGGGACAGTCGAAGTGGAAAAGACCAAGGATGACAAGGACTGCAGGGTCGAGCCCCATCATCCTTGGGTGCTAGGGCCGGGAGGGTGCACGTGAAACCTCCAGGAACAAGCACGTACAAACGAGCACAAAGAGCACTCAAGAGCACGAGCTTAGAACCCCTTGTGGGGATATATATATTATATATATATATATATATATATATATATATATATATATCCCCGCAAGGGGGTTCTAAGCTCGTGCTCTTGAGTGCTCTTTGTGCTCGTTTGTACGTGCTTGTTCCTGGAGGTTTCACGTGCGCCCTCCCGGCCCTAGCACCCAAGGATGATGGGGCTCGACCCTGCAGTCCTTGGACTTTTTCCACTTCGACTGTCCCCTCCACCCTTTCTTTTTCCTCTGTCTTTCCTCTCACTTTTTCTTTGTTTTTCCGCTGAGATATGCCCTTTTAAAGGCTAATTAATTTTGACTGGTCACAACCAAGCCCTTTTCAAAGCCATAAACTAATTAAAATATCTAAAAAGTTATAAAACTTCCATCCTGTGGAAGAGCTAAGGTTAAAATGACTGTGTGAAGGCATAAACATGGACAGAGAGATGGTAGCTATCATACGTCTGGCAGTTGGCAAAGGCAAACTATTGCCCAGATTTCAAACCTTCGAGATAAGAAATCTATAAAAATCAATCCTTTACATCTGGCAGCCAGATTGCCCTAAAATATTTTAAAATGTTAAAACTGGGAACTGAGATAAAGATGTTTCATTCCTGAAAGTGCCCTTTGAGGTTAACAAAGGGTTTTCCTCACTCTTGCCAAAGCAGATTAAGTTGGTCTCTGTTGTGCCAAATAAATTGTCATCATTCATTCATCATCCTATTACTAAAGCCTCCAACAATTCTGGGGTAGTTTATGAAATCCCATGTGGAGGCTGCCCTCAAAAATACATCAGGGAGACAATTGATTTTCAGAGAAGGGTTAATTCCCACAAATGTTACCTGAGATTGGGTAATACTTATAGTAGCCTAATTCAGCCTAGGGAACAGCATAATTTTGGGTCATGACCAGCTGCCAGATGTAGAGGATTGATTTTTATAGATTTCTTATCTCGAAGGTTTGGAATCTGGGCAATAGTTTGCCTTTGCCAACTGCTAGACGTATGACAGCTACCATCTCTCTGTCTGTGTTTATGCCTTCACACAGTCATTTTAACCTTAGCTCTTCCACAGGATGGAAGCTTTATAACTTTTTTAGATATTTTAATTAGTTTATGGCTTTGAAAATGGCTTGTTTGTGACCAGCTGAAATTAGCCTTTTTAAACAGTTTTATAATTAATTTTATATTTTCCTTGCAGGTTAGTGTAATTTTATATATACCTTACCTTATGAACCTTATGTTGTTTCGTGCGTTGGTCTCTCTTCACACGGAGGTCAAGCTGGTAGCCCCGCCTCTAGGTCTGGCCTGGTGGAGGAGCGAGTTGCTTTCTTGCGCTCTCCACCGTACATAGCCAGGCACGCCCGGCTCATCTGGTACCGTCCTGAGCCAGGCATCCAGTCTTTTCTTGAAGACTTCAACTTTGACCCCTGTTACATTTCTGAGGTCCTTAGGAAGCTGATTGAAAAGTCTTGGCCCCCTGACAACCAAGCTATTTTCCTTCAGGGTTGAGGAGGTCCCTTGTCATGCCTTTAATTTGGGAACACTACACATTCTGCCTTTCCTATTTTCCAGTATTGTTTGAATGGTAATTGGGTTTAGTTTTAGGTTTGGTACCAGTTTTTCGATCATTTTCCATATATAGATTATGATGTACCTCTCTCTTCTTCTTTCCAGTGAGTACAGATTTAGTTTACGTAGTCTTTCCCAGTAGTTGAGTTCTTTGCAGCCATCAATCTTGGCTGTGAAATGCCTTTGCGTTTCTTCATTTATTAGTTTCTTCCTTTTTATATGGGGACGTCAAAACTGAGCAGTATTCAAGTTTTGGTATAATCAGTGTTTTTAGCAGGGGAATCATTACTGTCCTGTCCCTTCTCTTGAACGTTCTTAGAACCTGTCCAGCGACTCTTTTTGCTTTATTTACCGCTATCTGATTTTGTGTTTCGAATTTTGCATCATCTGTCATTATTATCCCGAGATCAATCGCTTTCATGCTTCTCTGAATTTCCTATCTGTCTATATATATATATATATATATATATACACACCAGGGTTTCGGAGCCGGTAAAAAAACTTCTGGCTCCGACTCCGGCTCCGGAGCAGAAATTTTTTACAGTCTTGCTCCGGCTCTGGCTCCGGCTCTTTTATAGTAAATTCTGTTAATTATAAAATAAATATCGATTTATATAACTAATTGTCCAATTTAAAATATTGCACAAAAATATTTTATTATTAAATCACTTTAATACTCAAAATTTAAATTTCTTATGATTTTAAATTAGGCAAATATAATGATAGAATGAAGTTATTTAAATAACTAAAGGAAAATGATGAAAACTAAATGATATTAAATATTTATTAACAATGGTAGCTTATATAAATTAGAGAAACTTGCCTCCTAATTAGTTCAAAGTTCAAACTTAAGAATTCTCGTATGGAAAATAGTAACAATCAAACTTTCTGAGATAATATATGCATCTTTTTTAAGTGTTGAAACTTGAAAGCTTCATGAAAGCCAACTTGGCTTGAAAAAGAGCTGAATATTTCAAAAAAATTCAGTTTTTAAATTTTTAATAGGTTATATTATTTACTTAAAAAGAGATTTTCTTTTAGTCAAAAAGTTTTGTAATTTAATTAACAAAAGCAATTCAACTAAAAGTCAAAAGTTCAAACTACTAATACATATTATAAAAGAAAATTTACAAAATCATTTACCCTACGCTTATAAAATCAATACTACTCCTTGGATTAACAAATGAAAACTAATGCAAAATTTTTTTTATTCTAGCTAAGGTATAATCAAACTAATTTTAAACATAAAATCAAGATATTCTTCTTGTAAATCTATTTCCTTAAAATAATTGAAAATGAAAATTACTAAGTTTATTTATAATTTTTTTTTTAAAACAAGATGGCCTCAATTATATTTTTTTTAAGTGTAACCTTAAATCAGACTTTATCTTTAAAGTTCAAACTACATATTAAAAAATTAAAAAGTTTGCAAATTCAATGATACATTTACAGTATCATAAATCATAATACTCCTTGTATTAAAAAATGAAAGCAAAATAATAACTTTTGCAGAAATTTTTACTAATGTAGCTAAGGTAGGAAACTAATTTTAACATAAAATCAAGATATTCTCCTTGTAAATCTGTTTCCATAAAAAAAATTATGAATTAAAATTATTTATCTAAGTTTACTTATAAACATTTGTTCTTAAAAATAACATAGCCTCAACAATATCTTCTTTCATACGTGCCCTTAAATCAGATTTTAAAATTTTCAGTGCTGAAAATAGCCATTCAACACTGACTTGTGTTGAAGGCATAGCTACTAGAAGATTTGCAACATCTTTATAACTTTAGGATACCTTTCTATTACTTGTTCAAAAGACAGTTTTGACGAACGGTCAAATTTTTCAATCTCAGGAAAAGATTCCTCAACTTGCAATTTGAGGGTACACATTGGACTGAGAGGTGGTATTAGTTCACTTTCTAAACAAGGACGTTTTGATTTCTTACCATGTTGAATATCAATAATTTTTCAAAATCAAACTCGCTGACATCAGAAGTGGTGGAAGGAGATGATGAATTTGATGATGATGCAATAATCTCGGTTCCACATTCCTCTCTTAATAGAGACTTTATTTGAAAGGTCTAGGTTACTTTTCATTCTGATTGCTATATTGCATAGGGCATCCTTGGCTTTAACTACCTGTTCAGATGTTAATAAGCATCTATATCTAGGATCTATATAAACAGCAGCAAGCAATACTTCATTATCAAGTAAAATATTTTCTCTCCTTTCCATGGAACTTTTAATGTCATCAGCTATGGTGCCTTCTATCTTGGAAAGAAAATACATCAAAGATTTCCACTCTTTCAAAAATTGACCGGGAGTCAAATCTTCTTTGAATTTTTTTTTTTACTATATATGGCTGGTACAGTACTCTTTCCAATCTTCTTGCTTGTTCCCACATTATTTCTGAAAGATTCACATTTGAATTTGCCATGTCCAAGAGTACAGGTTTTAATTCTAATAAGCGCTCTATCATTAAATAAGTGCTGCCCCATCGAGTAGGTTGATCTAAAATAGCAACCTTGCCTGCACATCTTTTAATTATTTCTTCCACTTTTGGGTTTCTTGCTGCTACTACAACCTGTCTCAACTTACCTATGAGAGAGGTAGCATGTTTCTCTCTCAATCCATTGCAAATAGCAAGTTGCAAGGTATGTGCACCACAACGCATGTGGTTGATTCTGGAGAAGTGTGAAATTTCAGATACAATACTGTCAATTTCTTCTACACAAGATGCCACTTCCTGAGTGTCTGTTGAATCATCATCATGTTCACCAAATGTTTGTATATCATCTTCTGAAGTTGCCTCTTGATTATCATTCAACTTCTCAACAGTTTTAATCATATTTGATGCATTATCACTGACAATGCAGAGCACAAATTCTTTCAGTATGCCATACTCTTCCAGAGTTCTCATAATTAGATCATGCAGGTAGTCACTAGTTTGCTGAGCATGTGTATCTTTTACTGCTATAGTGCGGGTGAGGATTTTATTATCATCATCAATAAATCGGACATTGATGGCAAAATAATGTGTCCGTATTCGTGTGCAACCATCAACTTTTAAATATATGAAGCGCCCTTTTAATTGCTCTTTGAGAGCAAATTTTTCTTCTTTTGATTTTTCTATCACTAAATGATGGATATTGTCTCTATCTAAACTAATCTTGAATTTCTGAGCCATTTCTTCTAGTAGACTGCGCATAGCTGGCTTTTCAAACATAGATAGAGGCATAGAATCTTTAACAACTAACTCAATTATGCTATTTTTAAAATTATCTGTAGTCATTGAGATAGTGACTTTTTGAGACATCAAAAATTTAGTAATGTTTTGCTGGTTTGCTTTTTTTGAACTGGCAGAAGTACTGGGTCTTGAAAGCTCAAGCATTTGCTTCTTTCTTCCATCATTTTTGATATTTCAGGATGTAATCGACTCGAGTGTCTTTCAAATTATATGCTCTTGAGGAGACATCAGGCTTTTTGCTTTGAGGCTTGGTAATTTTAGTTCCACACGTTGAAATATTTCCCGAAGCATCAGAAACTTCACAAATACAAACATAGTGTTTCTTATCTGAACTTTCAGTAAAATACTTGAATATATCAGACTTCTTTATTGAATCTCTATCCATTATGAAGGGTCATAGACTGATAATTATAATTAAAGAATCAAGTACAAATTACAAAGAATCTGAAAAAAAAAGAAATTTAGCAATATAAGATAATTGACCTAAAAATAAAAATAGTTCAATCCAAGTCAGAAGGACCAACCTTACTAGGTATGTATCTAGGTAGTTACCTACTTAGATAAATAGTTAGTACCTACCTACCTAAGGTCTCCACCGCCATAAAAAAAATTTTACCTATATAATTAAGTGTTGTTAAGACAAATCTTCCCAAATATTTAATGGTTAAAAAATGGAAATTTGCAGATTATTCCTGCAACTCCCACACCTCCATAAAATCCAAGAATCCTATGGTACCATTTTTCATAATATATTACAAGAATTATAATTTGCAACTAAACCTATATTTAACAAATAACAATTTAGGTAGCAATATATCGCCCGGAGCCAGACCATGGAGCCGTATTTTCAAGGTTTCTGGCTCCGGCTCCGGCTCCAGGTAAGCAAAATTCACTGGCTCCACCGACTCCGGCTCCGAAACCCTGATATACACACAGGTATCCTTCATTTAACGATTGGGTTACATTCCTGAAAAACTGATCACTAAGTGAATGATCGCTAAATGAGGATGTTATAACATGGATTAATAGGGGATACGTTCCAACGTGGTGCTTGTGGACTCGTGGTGGTGAGTTTGATCCTCGATCCAGATCTGGAGTAGCTTTTCCATGTTCTCCATCACTGGATCACATGCCCTAGTTATCCATGTGATGCTGCTACAAGTCACATTTTTGACTGAGACCTTCAACTCGGGAGCCTTCATGATGATGGTTGAGAAGGTCGACTGGGCTTGGCCAGGCGCTCTCGCGATGGAGTTCGCCCCTTCACCACTCTTGTAGCGCTTAACAATGTCCAGCTTAACCTCCAAAGTCAAAGACTTACAAGAGAGCTCGCCTTAGCCGATGATGCAAGGGAAGCAGCCACATGCTTACTTATCATTTTCAACATTCAGTCGCTTAACACAGTCCAAATTAGCACCAAACAGTCTGCACAATGTTGCTTTGCACTCCACAAAGTCGGCAAATAACACAACAATCACAATCGTGCACAATCTTACACAACAATGCGGAGCAATGCAGAAGCACAAGTGACTGAAAACATTAACGGGGTGAGAAGAAAGTGTAGGGGAGGTGATTAGAAATGAAGTTAGAGATGCACCTGTGAAGAACCAGAAACCAAAACTTTGCCCATCATAGCGATTGCTAAACCAAATTTTGGTCAATTGTTGTACGAGAAAAGACAAAAAATAGATTGCTAAGCGAGTGATCATTGAGTAAATGATCATTAAATGAGGGATACCTGTGTGTGTGTGTATATATATATATATATATATATATATATATATATATATATTATATATATAATATATATTAGGGTGTCCCAGCCTCACATGTGAAAATAAAAATTTGCAAGTCAAATCGCACACCCCTTTAATTAATTACACTTGAAGAAAGGGAAAAATGGGCGAAATTTCATTGGCCTATTAGGAGGGGAAGGGTCCCCTCATTGACCTTGTTTATTCGACCCTATATGAACAAACATAAATGCTCAGCATTAATCATTCTAGAATGGAAGAATGAAATGTAAATTCTTTCTAATGACTAAATTAAAGGAAATGGAAATTCTTCCTAATGGCACATTTCATTTTGGGGGACAGAGGATCTTTTTGTCTGCTGAGGGGAACTGCTGGCAGTGGTATTCGACGACTTGGTACACGAGCTGCCATTCCTCCTCATTTTTTGTCAGGCCCTCATTGAAATCTTCCGCCAGTTTCACCACCCATTCTGCCACGTCGTTCACAGACTTCAACGATGGTGCACATCCTTCAAGATCTTTGGGGGTTTTTGGAACCAGCAGCTTCAGGCAATGAAAAAGGTTTTGAGTCCTTTTCGTGACCAAGGTGCTCAAATCCGACCGTCTCACGGTGAAGACACACTTTCCCTCCAGCCGACGCAGATCTTTTGGGTTTTCGGTCTTCTTGTGCAGGTTTTGGAGCATGGCCGTCTTCTCTGCATCGGTGGTTTTGGAGGAGAACATAGCGAGTCCGGCTAAATCTTCACTTAGGTACCAGAGGTGGCCCCGGAATTTCGTCAATGTGGCGGTACCTACATCATGATCCACCGCCTTGTATCGCTCTAGGTCCTCCAACAGCTCCAGGTCATTGACGGGCACGTCCGCCGTCAATGGAGCCTCGAACCACCTCTGGAGGTAGATGGTGATGGCAAAGACGTTTATCCTGCGTAGTGACCAGACCTCGTGAGCGGTCAGGTGGAATTGGCTTCAGAAGATTAACATCTTAAGACAGTAAATGCCTTTGGCCATCCACCTGGCCCGGTGGTATGCTCCAGGACGATTGTACCGGAGATCTCGTTTGCCATTGTTGCGGTGGGGTTATCCAATAAACCAATGAAGTTCCGAGTCAATGTGAACCACCCGACAACATTTTTATTTCATGCAATTATTGTCTACCGGTACGGGGAGAAGACTTACTTCAAAACCAAACACCCAAAGGCGGCTCGTTGGCTGAGGGAGGACAGGCTTCTAAGAATCCCTGATGTGGTAAACCTTCCCGGAGTCTCGTTGATCCCGACGCGACCCTCCAGGCGTGACCTCGTTATCCTCAGAACAGAGAAACAATGCGATTAGTTAAGTGTCCCAATGCCCACCGGACTGACCCAACCTCAGGACCTCCCAATATTCCACGAAAAAGGAAACAAAAATGCTCACCACATTCCCGATGACAATGCCGTAGCCAAATCAAACTGTAACCTCAACGGGTTGGAAAAACACACTAGAGGAAAAACCATGGACAAACTTTATTGATGGGAAAGGGGAGTTTACATTCTATACAACACATGAAAGGGAGGAAAAAGTTAGAAAAGCGGGGGTTAGGCAGGGTGAAGCAAGGACATTAAGGTAAGTGGGCAGACAAGCAATAAGGTATATCTTTCACAAATGTACACGCAGTGTCAATCGCAAGAGCACAATTTCATATATATGTTAACACATGGTCACAGACAACTGGATTTTGGCAAAGCAAGTGATCTATCTTCGCATTACAATGGTCAAGAGAGGCTCCTTTGGGTTACAATCAAGATGAATCAAGAAACAATGAGGAGTTGCGTCCTGATTCCTTATCTTGAAACTTAAATGTCCTTCTTTTAGTTGTTTTTGTTCGCATACAATAATTATACCCTAAATATCCCTGACTAGGCTAAATGGAAAGGAGGGCAAGGTGTTATTGATACCTGGCCTTAACTGATGTGCAGGTACCACCACTTAAAACTTTCAAAAGGTTCGGGGATGATTGTTCGAGTTCAAGGAGTCAAACGCACTAGATGAATGTCATCTAATTTCTGTCTTTCTTAACTTCTAGCTTCAGCAACCGACATTACACGTATACCCAGTCGCACTGTGCACTTTGTTGGCCTGTTCAGATTTGGCAAGCCTACCCATTTCAGGACTTCTTAAACAAAAAAACCCCTTTTTTGTGGTTTGTTTTATCTTTTTAGAACATTAAGCCACAATTCTGACGTTAGATTCTATGGGGGTTATGGCATTCAAACCTGTATGGGAGAGAAAGGATGAAGGTTAAAACACACAACTACCATGATTTGTTAATCAGTGGTCCCTACTACATTCCCCCCTTCGAGCGGCAGAGCCACTCAAAAAGACCAATCCACCAGGGAACCACTCTCGTCCCAACAGATCCAAATACCATCCCTAGCAAAATCTCTCCTTCCATTTAGCAATGCCTTACAATAATCTATTTACATTAATTCACAAAAATCCTTAGAATTTCCTTTCCATTTTACATAGATTCTAACTAGCTAACTTTATTAAACATGGAACTACTGATTTTGAACTGGCAATTCTAAAAAGTTTAAACATAAATAACCCAAACACATTCACATGATAATATTCCGGAATCTACCGATGCAAGTCATGGTCATACTCAACTGGTTTCTTCGGGACGTGGGAAAGATCCATGACTGGTCCGCGGGAGCGGGTTTGTGGAGGAGAACTGCCGGTTAATGCCGGGAGCACCTCCCCCAGCCGTCTTCGGGTGACCACCAATCGCTCTCGAGATCTCCTCCGGTTTTCCTGAATCAGGGCACGTCCCTCTAAAACCAGCTCTCTCATGGGTGACAGACTCAATCTAATCGGGCGCCCATCCTCATGACCAGCATCAAGACCCTGTTCACACAAACTTATCTGGCCTTCCAATAACTGGTATATCTCCTCCCTATCCTCCTGTATGAACTCTAGAGTTACCTCTAACGATTTCACTAGGGAGGAAGAGTCTGGAGAAGATAAACCACTTGACCCAGCGACACTACAAGGGGAACTATGGTGAGGTGGACTATCACAACTACCCAATTTATCATCCACGGGCGGTTCCCGTGCCTGGCCAGTCACATGGGGAATCGGCGACATCTCACCAATCGCATTATCCAAATCACTACTGGGCAGTTCAGGACAATCTCGGAATGTGACTTTTCCCACTCGCGACTCCGGTCTGAGAATGGGCCTAACAATAGAGGCATCGGGGAAGCCTGAGAAATCCGGAGGATTGTCAGGAAACCCCAAGAAATCTCGACGACTATCAGGAGACTCTGACAACCTTGGAGAAGTGCCAGGAAAACCTGAGAAATCCGGTTCAGTTGAACCAAGTGAACTCTCCGATGATTCACTGGAAGACTCCCCAGAAGAGTCCAGCGCTACAGAAATCCAAGGATGCACCAAGGGTACCCCCTGCTTTCCCGATTCCACCTCATCATGAGAATCACTAGAAGAATCCCACAAACTTTCTTCAGATGACTTTTCGAACAGATAGGCATAGTTTGGGACTTCATTCGGACAAGAATATTCCTGATCAGGTACATCAGGCTGATCTTCTGGGATAACCCAGGGAAGTTTTACCAATCGGGAGTAGCTTGGATGGTTCCTGAGAAAAATAGGAGCCTCCTTCCAAGCGCGTAACTGTGTGTGATGGGCACGTGATGATGTTAAGAATGGTTGGTCATTTGGGTAGGCTGGAGAAATCACATAAGTGACTCCATTTGACTCTACCCGATCAATACAAAATGGGCCACAATATTTGGGGAGAAGCTTGTTCATGACAAGGTGCCCCTTTTGGACTACCTTCCTGATCACCAGCTGTCCTCTAGAGAAGGAACAAAAACTAGGGTGACCAGGAACCCATTGTCCTTGAATCTGAGCCGAGATAAGGGCTGGAATTGGGTCTGGATGCGAGTTAGCCAATAAAAATTGCGCTGGAGACATCGTTAACTCCGTATGCACAGTACCATTGTATGATATGATGGCTCTGGGAAGATGTAAATCCCATGAGCTAGGACCTTGAACAAGGTTTCTAAGAAACTCTCCAATGGTACGGTTGACTCTCTCGACTGCCCCATTCCCTTCAGGACGATTTGGTGTCGTAAAAACATGAACGATGCCATACTGAGCTAACATTTGCTCAAATTCTTGACCCCTGAATTCAGGCCCATTATCGGTTAATAACCGACATGGCCTCCTCAACAAAGTAGGCAGGACACGGGTCTCGAACAATCTTGCGATGGTGCGGGAAGTCTTATTCATGATTGGGATGGCTACCACCCACTTTGAATGGTGGTCTACGACTACCAGACAACCAATGTTCCCTCGAGACGTCTTTGGGAACACTACCAAGTCGGCAGCCACCAATTCAAAAGGACCTGGTCATGATCTTTAAGGTAGGTGGACCCTTAATTTGACTTGAGACTTTGTTCAGTTGGCACTGTGAACATGACGTGACCACTTCCTGTACAACCTGATACAATCGAGAATGAAATACGTCTCGAGAAAGAACTTCCAGGACTTTATTACGGCCAACATGGGCCATTTCAAGATGGACACTGATGGCAAGTTCAATCAGGAAGTTAAATGAGATCAAGTTCTGTGGATACAGTTCAAGATCTAACGAGTCGTATTTAACTAGAATCCCATTTTCTATATAGATGTCTTTAAGATAGCGGTTGTACCGAGATAAGTTTCTCGGGCAACGGGCATTCGCATTCCTTCTCCCTAGATAATCCTAAGCCTGCGCAAGTCTAGATCGTTTCTCTGCACAATGTTTCAACATTAACCCGTTCGAGAAGAGAATACGGCCTAACGTTTCCGATAATGATCACTTCAGGACCCTCTGATGGGTCTACTGCCGTTGCCAAGAAGGTAGCGACCACTTCTCCCTCCTTCAGGACGCTATCATTGGATAGATCTAGCACTAGTCCTGAAGTAGTCATGAAATTTGCTCCAAGCAAAAAGCATGATGGGAGAGAACCATCATCCATGATAGCAAATGGATGGTCTTTTGCTTTCACTTGCGTTCTCAATGATACATCCAAATTTACGAATTTGGTCACCATGACCCGACGTTCAGCCATCCCTTGTATATTTACAATTATGTCTTTTGAGTAATCTTCCTGCTCACCTAATATGGTTTTCCAGGTAGTCTCAGACACCAAACTAATCTCAGCTCCGGAATCCACGAGAGCACAATAAGTCTGGCCATTGCATTCAAGAGGAACAATTGCTCTAGATCGAGATGAATGAGCACATACGATATCCACTTGATACTCAGGAAAATGCAGGTTAACCTCCTGCCCCTGAGGATCAGGGTTTTCATGGCTATCCATAATTGGGTTCACTGGATCCGGATCTGAGTCAGTGGCGTCATAAGAATTAATGGTGTTTATGAGCGACAGGTTATTAGCGTGGAATGTGTTCGTTTCCTGCAACAAGTTAAAGTGTATCCCACCCAAGCACTGAAGGTGTACCCTTTCTCTGCTATCATCCCCACTCCTGCGGGGACTTGAAACACGAGGGGATGAGTTGAACCGAAATGCAGGACAATATCCAGATTGTATAAATGACTGCAACCAGCAAAACTTCAAGAGTCATGGGCTGACCAGCCAACGTCATCAACCGAAGACTTTGCTTTTTCTTTGCATTCAATTGGATCTTATATCGTGAGGGTTTCGTCATCAGTTCACCCACGAGCTGCTTCCTGAGCGAGGTGACACTGTCCGGACATTCCTTTTCCAAAACTTGAGTCAAGACATGCAAGAGACATTCGATTAATGAGTCACCCCCTCCGTCTGGTTTAAAAAGCACCATTAATCCCTTTGGAAAATCAGTGGGTGTCACTTCTGTCCCATCTTCCTGGGGTGTCTGGAAATGGCGTGATAAAGTGTCAGCAGCTTGATTTTCTTTTCCTGGTATGTAATGGAGTTCAAAATCAAACTCGGCCAGGTCTTCTAGCGTCCGAGCAATTCTATCGTTTACCAGTTTCATGTTGTGGAGGTAAAATAAAGCCTGATGGTCCGTATTCAAGACAAAAGGGATGCCATATAAGAAGGCGCGAAAAGTTTTCACACCCCATCGCATTGCGGCTAGTTCGCGTTCAGTCACGGAATATTTACGTTGGGGTTTCGAGAAGGTCATGGAGGCATGTGCGATAATCCTAACCCTCCCATCTTGAACTTGAGTTAAGCATGCTCCGGCGCCGATAGCAGAGGCATCCACCCATAGGTTTATCTTTTCGGCAGTTTCCCGATAATCTGGAAATGCAAGCTCTATCTCCCTCTGCATCTCAGTCTTGAGTGCATCAAAAGAAGACTCCATTTCAGATGTCCATTGAAGATTAGTCGAAGCGGATTTACCAGTGAGCTCTGACAAGGGTTTTGCGAGAGGGGAACATTGCGGTAGGAATTTTCGTTGGAAGTTGATGAGTCCAAGAAATTCCCTCAATTCACGAATGGTGGTAGGTTTCGGGAAGTTACTAACCTTTTCCATATATTCTGGAGACTTTGATAATCCACTAGAGCTAACTGTGTGTCCTAAGAAGGGTACTTTTGACTTGAACCATCTGCACTTTGGAGGCTTGATCTTAATCCCATGATCTTCCAGGACTTTCAAAACACTGCCTACTAACTTCAGGTGAGCTGCAAAGGTCTTTTCCATAATCAAGATGTCATCAATATAAACCAGCACGTTCTTTCTGGAAAAACTCTTCAGGACTTCCTGCATTTCACGTTGAAAAGCAGGAAGAACAACAGACGTTGAAGAACATCTCCCACTGTCGGGAGTTGACACAGCATTTCCAGGGGTTCATTTCACAACACCCCGACCAACCACACAGTCTCCTGCTTTCTTGTATCCATAACCTGAAAAGTATGCTACAATTAGTATAAGGTAGAGAGTAGCTGTTCAGCAATAGTAACACATGGTTTGAGGGGACCCTTAAAATTAAAGAACATGAATGAAATTCATCTTGCTAGCATGTTTTCACGAGTGGAAGAAATTAGGGGGGTGTGCATGACAAACTTCAGGAACAAAAAAATTGGGACACTCTAATATATATATAAGTCAGGCCAAAGAAATAAAGGTTTGAGAGAGAGAGTTACAAGGAGTTACAAGGAAATGAAGTACCTCAAAAGGCCTTGCAGTCCATACCGAGGAGGTACCAATGGCAACAGGTGCCAGGGAAAATTTTCTACACACTCAAATAGTGTGCAAGATTTGGTCTAACCTTTTCTTGAAATGATCCACAGAGGAACTGTTCACAACTTCTGACTTCAGGTAAACTGTTCCATGTGTCACAGATCTTATACGTAAAGTAATTCCCACACACTAGTCCTAAACCATTTCAAATCCAACTTCCAACCATTGTTGCGAGTTGGGTTATCATTTAAACTAAACATGCTTCTAAAATTGACATCGTTGAACCTGCGTAAGAGCTTGAAAACCTCAATCAGTTGACTGCGCAGCCTCCGAGTTTCCAGCGAAAACAAGTCCAGGGCGTAAGCGTCGATTGTAGCCCATATGCCTAATGGAAGGGATTAACTTTGTGACCCTCACCTGCACTTGCTCCAGCCTCTCAATATCTTTCCTGAGGGTGGGTGACCAGAACGGCACAGCATGCTCCAGGTGCGGCTGAACCAGGGAATTGTACAGAGAGAGCACAATCTCTTTATTCCAAAACTGAAATTGCCTCCTGATATAACCCAACAGCTTCTGGGCTTTCTTTTCCACCTCTACGCACTGTTTCATAAGGGTCATTCCATGTCAAGTGGATCAATTTTGGAAAAGTGCCCCACCTCACCATGTCAGATTTTGTTCTAACTTTGCTCACAGATTCCTTTAAGCCTTAAAGGAAGTTCTGCAAAGTGTTAGTTCCATATATCTTGTGGTTCTGTCACTAGGGCTCCAAGAGCATGGGCTACTTTGTCCATCACATTGAGTGCCGAATTATTTGTGCCATTTTTAGCTAGTCAGCATTCCACAGTACCAAATCCTTCTGCTCTGAAAATTTGCTCCTAGGGTCAAAATTTACTGTAGATTTCAAAACTCACATTACTAGAGCTCTAGGAAGTATAGATTTTCCATAAAATATTCCCAAAGTAGGCTTCAAATTACATTTTGATTCCTGGGAAGCCACTTTTAGAAAATTATAGCTCTGGATCTACAGGGTGTCCATGAATGTTTACCCTGGTTTTCACAGTATGCTCTCATGTTTTAATGATGAATCTTACATCCATTTTCTTTTTACAGATGATCTCATACATGCATAGAGTTTCTGTACGGGTGTGTTTTGTCTACCGCATTCGCCGCTAGGAGCGCTGTAGTAGTAGCTGTTCAGTTAAGATGGTGTCTGTGACAGAGAAGGCACAATGTGTTGTGTGGCTTGCAGAAACAAATTCTCCTGTCAGTGTTCAGCGAAGGTTCAGAACAAAGTATGGAAAGAATCCACCTGGTGTGAAGTTAATTAAGTCATGGATGAAAAAATTCTTGGAAACTAGAAACGTGGAAAAGGGAAAAAGCAGTGGTAGACCATCAGTTTCCTATGGGATGGTGGAAACACTGAGAATACTGTTTCCGCAACTGTGTACCTGGATATGCTCACCAATTATGCCATCCCCAAGCTGCAGGACAGGCAGCCAACTGTCATCTTCCAACAAGATGGGGCACCCCCTCATTGGGCACATGTTCATGAAACTCTCAATGCAACATTTCCAAATCGATGGATTGGCAGGGACAGGCCAATCCCATGGCCCCCAAGATCACCAGACATTACCCTGCTGGACTTCTTTCTCTGTGGTCATGTTAAAGATTTGGTTTATGCAACAGTTGTTCCAGATATCAGGACATTGCGAGAACGCATTACGGATGAATTGCAACAGTTAACCCACAAATGTTGGAAAATGTGGCGTGAGTGTGAATACCATTTAGACATTTTATGTGCCACTAGGGGTGCATATGTGGAAGCTTAAGTTTATTAACTATGTATCGAAACTTTGTACCGGTATGTTTATCTACTTAGGATTAAAACTGTTTGAATACGAGTGTTTATTTAAAAGTTATAGCATGCTTTAATCAGGGTAATCATTTATGGACACCCTATACTTGACTCTGTGAGCTTTTGTTAGGAACCAAGAAAGTACTGCCCATATGCTACAAAATGTTTCAATCCAGATCTTCCTACCTGTTGTAGTTGCTGAGATATAAGGCATCAAAAATGGCCCAAATTAATTTATGTGACAAAAACGTCCCATCTTTAAAGCTTAAAATGATCATGTGGGACAGCTTGCACCATACTCTAACAAAAACCAATGAAAAGAGCATGTCTTGAAAAATTTTGCACTTGATAGAATAACTCTGTAGTATTTCTAGATTGGTTGATTGCATAGAGTGCTGTATATTTGGCAGATAGTTGATTTAGCTACTTATTGATTGCACAATATGCCAGTATTACATTAATCCTGTAAACAGATTATCTTACGGTTTAAAAACTATTCTTTTTTTTTTTCAGATTCAATGACTAATAATGAAGTAGAGAATAATGAAGTAATTTAAGATGACTGTAGCCAAGAAAATGATCTAACAAATCCAGAGGAATGGGTAGATATACAACAAGATCCTCCAGAAATTCCTTTTGTAGGTAACAATGGCATTAAAGTTGATATGCCCAATAATGCAGGTGCCATAGATTTTTTTTTCATTGTTTTGGAGTGATGAGGTAATGCAATTAATTGTAAATGAGACAAATAGATATGCCTCTACACTTTTGAATAATTCTAATGTTACAAGGAATTCAAGGATTTCCCGTTGGAAACCTTTAAATGTTGAAGAACTGAAACATTTCTTAGCAAATGTTATATTAATAGGATTAGTGAAAATGCCATCTCTTAAACATTATTATAGACATGATAATTATTACATGCCATTTTTCAAAAATAATATGGAACTGAAGAGATTCAAAATAATTCTACAGTGCCTTCATTTCTCAAACAATGAGGTCCAAAGGAATCACAATGACTGCTATTCTGATAACCTTCGTAAAGTTTTCCCTCTCATACAGTTGATTTTAGATAATATTGAAAATACTTATGAGCCTCCTAAAAATATTTCTTTAGATGAATCAATGTTATTGTGGTGAGGAAGGCTAGTTTTTCGGCAGTACATCAAATCCAAAAAGCATAAGTATGGTATAAAGTTTTATGAAGTTTGTACAGCTGATGGATTTCTGTTAATTTCCTAATCCATACTACTAAAGATGGCTTTAAAAATCTACAGGGTTCCTCATTCTCAGAAAAAGTGTCATGCATCTTATGAAACCTTATTTTGACAAAGGTCATCACCTTTTCATGGATAACTACTATAACAGTGTTTCTCTTGCTGACAAGAAAAATAAAAACAGGAACACTTCGCAGCAATAGAAAAGGGAATACTAAGAAAGTTGGGTAATTATTCGTTTTAACACCCACTCTGTTTTTATGATGAGAAACTTCTCTGGTCAATTTTGAGGTGTTTTGCACGAATCTGCCATCCATTTTCTGCGGAAATGTGTAGTTTTTGAGATATCATCATCTTGAAAACTACACATTTGCACAGGAAACAGATGGCCATTTCGTACAAAACACCTCAAAATTAACCAGAAAAGTTTGCTCTCATCATTTTCATTTAAACTAACAAAATATCACGACAACCTAACCAATCATCAAGGGTGTATAGTTGACCTAACTGGGCATTCAATTAACCTAACCGGGCATTCAATTAACCTAACCAGGCATTCAATTAACCTAACACAAATGGCACGTCATAATTCTATCACAAGCACCACTAAACTGAATCCAATTTGAAAAAAAAATAAATAAATAGCTAGAACAAAACCCAACCAACTAATTAAGTGCCAGAGTAGCGAAAAAATAGCCCAATCAGGAAAAATATTTTATGAAAAAGTACATTACAGTATAGCCAAAAGAGGAAATATATTTTATTAAAAAAAGTACATTTCAACAAATTTCCCGAACAAAAAAATACTGTCATTGTAAAGTATTTGAACTGCTTTACAGGTATATCTGACTAAAAATATTAAGTTTGAATGGGCATTAAAACAAATATTATCCAAAAGTGGTTTCTGCAAAACTAGAGAGAGGTGAATCCATTTCCCAAAGACAGAGCTCTGTGGTAGTGTCAAAATGGAAAGACAAAAGAGGGGTCTTAATGATAACTACTGCCCATAGACATGAAATGACATCAGTCACAAACAAAAGAGGTCAAGAAAAGATGAAACCAATTGAGATAAAGGACTACAATTTAAATATGGCAGGTGTTGACAGGACTGACCAATTAATGTCATACTACTACATCCCATGAAAAACTATAAAATGGTATCGAAAAATTGCATTTTATTTACTGGATGTTAGTATTCTAAATGCTTGTATTCTGTACAATCAATGAAAAAAAAAGAGAATATGAGTCTGTTGTCTTTTAGAGAACATATAGTCCGTAATAGTATGTTTAGTTTAAATGATAACCCAACTCGCAACAATGGTTGGAAGTTGGATTTGAAACGGTTTAGGACTAGTGTGTGTGGGAATTACGTTACGTATAAGATCTGTGACACATGGAACAGGTTACCTTCGGAAGTTGTGAACAGTTCCTCTGTGGATCAGTTTAAGAAAAGGTTAGACGAAATCTTGCACACTATTTGAGTGTGTAAAGACATTTAGGACCTCAGTCTGCGGAAATTTCTTTTCCTGTAAAATAGTTGATATCTGGAACCAACTTCCCTCAGAGGATGTTTCCAGTCAAAGTGTAAATCTGTTTAAAAATAGGCTAGACAAAGTACAGAACACACTCATAGTTTAAGATTAAAACCTCAGAAAACTCTGCAGGAGTTCGCTTGCTCGGTGTCTCTGTGAGCAAGCTAAATATAGAGCTATTTATATATCTCCACTTTCCTGTAAAATTTCCTTGGCTACTTTTCCAGGGTCAAGGTATTTTCTTCAACCTTTTTCCGTACCTGCCTCTGGCAGGGAGGGAGCGGAGGGTGGGGAGAGAGCCTTCTACTTTTCTATCCAGTTTTCTACTACTGCTAGCATAGTTTGAAAGACAAAATTTTCCCTGGCACCCGTTGCCATTGGTACCTCCTCGGTATGGGCCGCAAGGCCTTTTGAGGTACTTCTTTTCCTTGTAACTCCTTGTAACTCCTTGTAATTTACAAAGTTGTGACGAAGTGGAGACAACTGCTACTACTAGTAGACCTACCAACAATTTTCATTACTTGTGGCTTATAAATCGTCCTCTACAGAAAAGAAAGTAAGCTTCTCTAAGGTGCAAACAATGCGCAACAACAAAAATAAGGAAGAAATCTGTTTAGGAATGTGCAATCTGCCCTTTGAACCCAGCCTTGTGTGTTCAAAATTGCTTCAAAAAGTGGCATGATGAGATGATATAAATAAAAGTTTAACAAACTAAATGCAGTTTTGTTACAGTTATGGCTTAATTTTTTAAAATACTTTCTATAGTTAATTATTAATAGTCTTTTTCTTTAATTTCCTTTTATAATATTGAGAGGTATTTCATATTGTGATGATTTTCATTGAATAAAAGTTACATAAATATATGAATTTCCATTTCCCAACTTAATAATGAATATGCCAATATATCCATCGGAGGCCTAGTCATCATCTTGGTATTATATTAGGACCATGACAGAAATTTCCACATGCATATTACATCATGCACAGTATTTTATTTTTGATTATAATAAGGATTTGTCAAAGCAAAATAGAGGAAAAAATTACATTTTAAAAATTACGGACTTGGGCCCATGGCACAATAGCTATATGACAGAAATTTCCACTCTGGGCTACGAATATGTTAAGTGACTTATCTTTGCGTAGTGATTAACTATAATGTTAGCTTGTTGTGTACGTATATGTTGGGATATTATTTTAGCTGCAACAGATAGCCATGTGTGAGGTGTGAATGCCACTGTTAGAGTAGGTAATGCTGTTTATAGTCTTGTATAGCCTGGATGTATCTGTGGAGTGGTTTAGTGTTGTTATAAATTCCCTAAATGTTTTTGTTTGTTTTTCTTTAAGTTTATTGTTTATTTCTGTGTTGAGCTGTTGTATCTGCTATTTTATGGCTTCTGTGTGTGGTGTTTGTGTGTTATGTTTGAGGTTGTTATGTTGCCTTATGAGGTGAGCTATTTCTCTAGTGTAATTTGGGTTGTATTTCCTAATGTTGCCCTTGGGTATGTATTTGTTTGCATTATTGATGATCTGATTAAATGTCTTGAGTGTTGTATTGATGTTTATGATGGGTGTGCTGTTTAATGTGGTGAATTGTTCCTCAGTCTGTATTTTGAACTGTTCCCAATCAGCTTTCTGGTAATTTCTGTAAGTGTGCCTAAAGCTGTTGGGGCAGAGTGTAGAATGTGTGATAATGATGATGAGCAGGTGGTCTGATGACAGTTGTTTTTCTGTTCTCTAGCATGTATGTGTTGCTAGTGAGGGGGAACAGAATGTTATGTCTAGGGAAGAGTTTGAGTATCCTGCTTGATGTGGTGTGTGTATGTATGTTCTTCTGTATTGTTAAGAATGAAGAGGCTATTTAGTTGTGTGGCTATGTTGGCGCCTCTGGTGTTGCTTTGGTGAACATCTAATAATGCAGTGCTGTGATCTATCTACTTGTCAGTTGCCCCTGGTCAAATGAATGCCCAGTTAAGTCAACTGTATGCCCTTCACGATTGGTAGTCATGATATTTTCATTAGTTAATGAAAATATCACGACTTAATCTAACCAATCATCAAGGGTGTACAGTAGGGTGTGACCATTAGGGTGGCCCACTTTCAATTTTTTTTGAAAAGTATAGGTGATCGTGGTTTTTCCCATTATTTGGCACTATACTAGCACATTGGTACCATTTTTACAAAAATTGATCAATATTTAGGGGTCTCGCATCGACCTTGAAATTACTATTTTTTTTTTAAAATGCGTACTTTTTAACTTTTTACTGAATCAAGATAAATCATTAAGTAGGGATGTTTTCTGAATCCTCTTAATGAGAGAAGTCGTTTGGTGTGCCTGCCAATGTCATACGACTAACGGTTTAAAGGTTGTGCCTGTATACAGGTAATACCAATGTGCTAGTATAGTGCCAAATAATGGGAAAAAACCACGATCACCTATACTTTCAAAAAAATGAGTCACCATACCCGGGCGGAATGTATAATGTATATAGGTAATTAGAAAATGCACTATGCCTGTGCCAGGTACCTAACCTATTTCTTTTTTTGCAGATCATAACATTTTGAAATTCTGTCTGAGTTCCTCATCCTTTGTCATGGACAAATCGATGGCAACCATAACTGGAAGAACTCTTGAAGCTACAAATAGAGAGTTATCAAAAGGAAAGGCGAAAATAACGTCGCTACCTTCTCTAAGATCGGCCTCGGAAATTTTTTAGTGGCCAACCGTCGTCCTCCATCAGTGGTAGCAAATTGCCAACAACACGGCAGGTTTTGCAATACTTCTTCAGTGTTATCCAGTACACTGCTAACAGGAAAGACGCATTCAAAGAAACCGTAAACAACGTCTTAAAGTTTTGGAACATGGCCCGCATTAAAACAATCACAAAGCTCAACTGCGAACGGAAGCTAGAGGCATTGTGGAAAGAGTGGCACTTACTCCAAAAGGGCAGAAAACGAGAAACTGACGCCGGAGGAAAACGGCAGAAGTTTTTCGGACAGTGTGGACAAGCTGTGGGATATCGGAGCATCTGACGCTGTCGAAGATATAAAGAAGAATCGACTGCTGTCCGACAAGGACAAGAAAGAAGACATTGACTTCTACCTCGATGAACGTGGTCCTCGGGTGGCAACGATGAGCGGGAACGATAAAGTTTTCGCTGTAAAAAGAAAGCTACAGGAAGGAAGAAAACGTCCTCGCCAGGAGCCACAAACCTCAAAGTGTGCATACGAAACCGGAGATGAGGCCATGGAGAATGATGATACTGGCATGTCAGGAGAGTCGGAGACAGAACTAGCGTTCTCCCTGCCGAAAAAGCCAAGTGTGTCTGTCAATCTTCCTCGCCGCATCCTTAATGCACCTGCTGTCATGGAAGTGGCTGATCATTTCCGCATGTCCAATAATCAGGTGCGTATTGTGTATAGTATTCATCGATAGCGTCAGTTTTAAAGTGTCCCGTAACCCACATGTATTCTTGACAGTTTCCTTTCCACTTTCCATTCTCTACATAGGTAGTAAGCATTGTGGCTGCTATCACACGTTCGGCGGATCCACCAGCAGACCTCAATCAGTTCAGCATCTCGAAAGAAACGGCTCGCCGGGGAAGAGTGTCACATCGCCGTGAAGTGGCGACGGCTGTGAAGGACTCCTTCACGCCACCGAGGCACACTGTTGTCCACTGGGATGGCAAAATGGTCAAGGTCAGTTGATTAAGTTTTCATAGCTATCAATTTAGTAATGAGATTCATGAAGCATAATGTCAATTAAAAAGAGAACTGAATGTGAACAAAAATAGGTTACTTTACAACCATGAAATTGAAATATATGGCATGTGTTTCAGAATTCTTTGGAACGGCGGAGCACGCCAAGCAATTCTCATCTCCGGGGCTCCTCATTGCACAGAAGGAAAGTTGCTGTCAGTCCCAGCTGTTGCTGATGGCACCGGACTGTCGCAGGCGCGGGCAACCATACATGCTCTCGAAGATTGGGGATGTGAGGAGAGCGTCATCGGACTCTGCTTCGACACCACTTCCACCAACACGGGGAGGGTGCAGGGTACAGTTGTCCAACTGATACAAGACTATGCGAACACTGTCACAAAGGACGAGGCACAGCTGCAGGATCTTCTGCAAGTGGTGGAAAAGAACCGGAAAGAGCTCGGCGACTTCAAGAAGTCATCACTCGCCACGATGACATAGCACAGAGGGACAACATTGCAGCCAGTGACGTGTGATAGTGGTCAATACAATGAAAAGTGATTGTTTAAGTTATTGTTTCTTTCTTCCTTATTTGTCTGCTATTTTCTGATTTTGTTGAAAAGTATAGGTGATCGTGGTTTTTCCCATTATTTGGCACTATACTAGCACATTGGTATTACCTGTATACAGGCACAACTTTTAAACCGTTAGTCGTATGACACTGGAAGGCACACCAAACGACTTCTCTCATCAAGAGGATTCAGAAAACATCCCTACTTAATGATTTATCTTGATTCAGTAAAAAGTTAAAAAGTACGCATTTAAAAAAAAAAACTCGTAATTTCAAGGTCGATGCGAGACCCCTAAATATTGATCAATTTTGTTAAAAATGGTACCAATGTGCTAGTATAGTGCCAAATAATGGGAAAAACTACGATAACCTATACTTTAAAAAAAAAATTGAAAAGTGGGCCACCCTAGTGACCATTGCCCTCCAAAAATCAAAAAATGGTCCTACAATGCTGTTCAAAGTTTTAGTGTTGTGTATTTATCTAGGAAACACCCCTGTAAATTTTCTTGGAGGAATATTATTATCTAATGAACAAATTTAGTGGAATTTCTTTTATTAGACTTATAAGATATACTAACACCAAGCAAATGATCGATCATATCAATCTTAATACCACTAAAACAATATTATAGATTAGTACGAAATACAATAATCCCAATAATTGCATTTCTAGGTTCAAGAACCATTTCTCTCAACTGGCGTACAATGAAAAAAAGAAATACTACTACCCCGCAATGCCTGGAGTGTTTGAGGAGCACCAGCAGGAGATGGCTGACTTCTTCCGTGAATCTCTAGCCCAACCATTTACACGTGGCGACTACAAGGAGCTGGTAGAGCTTTGTCTGCTGCTTGTAACTAAAGGATCCGAGCCAGTGAACTTCATAATGGTCTACCCCGGCGCACTTCACAAAGCAAGGTGGATGGCTAAACTGCTCTATACCCTCAAGATTGTTCTTTTGTCAGGCCAGATCAAAGAGCAGTTTCCCAAAGCCGAGGTTGTGACTAAAAGTCAAATCAGCAAGTTAGAACAGTTTGCTGTGTTCACAGTCGCTGTTTATGTCCCATGGTGGATTGTTTGCCCCGTTCCAGCAAGTGCGCCACTGAATGACTTGAATTTGGTCGAAACCTTGGCTGAATTTGACCCATATGACGCCACAATAGTTGACAAAGCACGTGTGGCACTCGGTAGACACACTTGGTACCTAACTGAGGAGTTGGCCCCACTGGCTTTGTTCTCGTCCCAAGTACAAGAAAGGACAAAAGAGGAGATGAGGAAGGCCCTTCTTTGCCATGAAGGCACTGAAGTTACTAAGAGAGTGGGGCTCAATCACGGGGGCTATGGAAAGCCATATCTTCCCCCTGTCCCAGAAAGTGGCACTGCCCTGGTGGACCTAATTGGGCCTGACTCAAGCCAGTTCTTCACCATTTTAGGCATGCCCTATCAGTTTCTCCACAGTCCAGCCAGTGAATGGGCGGATCATGACGACTACGTGAACATGAAACGGGTTGTGGACAAGCTTCAGGTCGTCAATGAGGCTGCAGAGCGTGGTGTAAAACTTTGCCATGACTTTCTTAATGTTGCCAGGGATGAGGAGCGCTTTCAAGAAGTCCTTCAAGTAGTTGAAAATGACAGACTCCGCGTTCCTAATCAGCGCAAATGATCATCTGTTTCCGAACAGAAATCATGGTTTCTTGCTCTAGAGAAATAATACCTTGTGAATATATGATAAAACCCCTTAATGTACCATGAGAGAATAAGAATGATTAACTTTTTTGTGTTAGTGATAACAGCTTTTAATTAAGACAGGCAAATGATTTGTGTTAATATCCCTTATGATGGTTGTGTAATCTCATATATAGGCGCGTATGCCGTATAAGCAAAATCGCTATTTTTCAAATTGCTAGTGCTCACTCGAATATGCATGAATCTTCAAAAAATTGCACGTGGGTATTTTTATATCAATATGCAACACCAAATTTTGAACAACATTGTAGGACAAAGTTGGGGCAACTGTCACACCTAGTGTACAGTTGACCTAATTGGCCATTCAATTAACCTTAGTTACTTAATTGGTGATAATTTTTTTTTTTCTGCATTATTTGGTGATAATTCTTGATTTTTTTCTGCTACTTTTACAGATAGAGCTGTGAATGTAATACTTTACTGCAATCTGCAATAATAGTTATATAGGTTGACCATGGTATATTATTCCATAAACTAAAAGAACTTGGTATTTGTTGAAAAATAGGAAAATGGATCCATGCCTTTCTCTCTGACAGAAAACAAATAATTGTAAATAGAGCAAGATCTATAGAAAAAGAAGTGATTAGTGGAGTGCTGCAAGGTACAGTACTAAGACCAATTCTATTCATTATAATGCTAAACAATATAAACTGTAACCTAGGAAGCTCTCTCCTGTCATTCGCAGATGATACCAGAATACTAAGACCAATTACAGAAAACGAAGACTGTGTAGAGCTACAAAAAGATCTCCAAACTATATACGCATGGGCAGATGCAAACAATATGGACCTTCAATGAAGACAAATTTGAACTAATTAAGTATGGACCAAATAAATACCTGAAAGAACAATTCAACTACACTGGACCCACAGGAAAAGATACTGTACAAACTGATCATGTCAGGGGATCTAGGGATTATATTATCTGAAGATGCAATATTCAATAGGCATATTGACAAAGTAACCTCATCATGCAAACAACTAATAGGATATATACTGAGGATATTCAGAACTAAGGACAGTATGACCATGCTTACCCTGTGGAAATCACTTGTCCTTCCACGCATTGACTACTGCTCTCAATTATGGTTTCCCCACAAACAGAATGAATTGCAAAAAATTGAGGGCCTACAAAGAACCTTTACCGCGTATATTAAACAACCTGATAGGCAACAGGTGAGTAAAAACAAATTAAACTACTGGGATAGACTCAGAGGCCTCAACCTTTATTCCATAGAGAGAAGGTTTGAGAGATATATCCTAATCTACACCTGGAAAATTCTAGAAGGGCTTTTAGTTGCCCCCAATACTGAACCAACTGTGCCCACCTTAACAAGAACTGGCAGAATATGTAAAAAATATCACCTCCCACCAAACAGTCTGAGAAGGATTCAAACCCTTCAATATAATAGTATCTCTAGCAGGGTTCTTGCCTGTTTAACTCCTTGCCTCAGTACCTTAGAGATATAAGTGCAGTCCCAGCAGATACTTTTAAAAAACACTTGGACATGTTTTTAGCCAACATACCCAACCAACCCACAGTGCCAGGGTATTCCTCTGCCAGACCAGCCCCCACAAATTCAATAGGGGACATGTTTTTAGCCAACATACCCGACCAACCCACAGTGCCAGGGTATTCCTCTGCCAGACCAGCCCCCATAAATTCAATAGGGGACCAAATCATATGGCAGGAGCAAGAGAAAAGAAGGGTGGTGACCCCGCCTCAGGAGGTGCTGAGCGGACTTCGTGGGAGCAGCGGACCCTTGAGGGAGAAGCGCTTTAAGGTAAATAGGTCACACAATTTTAGACTATAAAAAGTACCTGAATTTGCAAACATTGATTTAGGACGATGAAAGCGAGGATACCCTAAGTTAAAACTCTCACCCGACATGTTGGGCGCGAAAGTTATGACAAAATCCTCGCGCGAGACCATCGAAAAATTTGTGTAGATTTTGCAGTCTGGATTGCAGGTCTTTCCCACAGGACTATAAACTTCACTCACCTCATTAAATATTGGCGGAATTCTTGGCTTTTGAGTTGGTCAACACCTTTTTTAACGAGTCCCCCGATCATCTTTGTGTTATTAGTATTGTCTTAATTTATAAAAACAAAATAATGCCTGAAATACAAAAATACAGGTAAAAATAACTTTTTTAAAAAAAGAGTGTGTACCAGCTGATTTTTCTTACTGATAAAACATCTTATTATGTATTCTGTGTAACAGTGTATTAGATATGTTGTTTATTTCGTTATGCAAAAATTAGCATTAACATTTAAATTCCAAGATATGTGTTCGAATTCTACAGTTTACACGCTAAGAAGCTAGAGCGTCATTAAGGATACATATATTACTTAGCAATACACGAGACTTAAGTTATTACACTACTGTTGTTTGCCCTCATCATCAACTCTGGACCACTCTAACTTCGCTTTATGCGTATTATTTACCTGTGACAGCATTCGAATACAATTAATGTCAAACTCAATTAAGAGGGGCATATGATTGAACTTGTATAAGAGTACAAAATTGCTATGTTCAGAACTGCCTGATTTGCATCAGGCAGGGGCGTAACTAGAGTAAAAAAGTTAAGAGGGACGAACACAATCCTATTGTTAAAAGCACTCATTATCTATAGTCAGAACTGTGCAGTATTTAAATACATTTGTATTTAAATACGTATTTAAATACATTTGTGTATTTAGAACTGTATTTATAAATACATTGTTTTTCATGGATTTAAATATAGTATTTAAATACTTTAATGAGTCTTTAAATACAATGTATTTAAATACTCAAAATATAAAAATGTAAATACTTTTACTGGTTTAATACACGTTCTGTACTAGCACAGTACGACGCGTCGACAGTGTAGTACAGCATGGTTCATGTTTCAACGTGTCAGTTCAATCAGTTGTGTGCCACTCTTAGTCGAAAGCGGTTGATTTCTTTATCGTGTGCGTGTCATGACTTCAACAAGCAAATCCGGTGAATCAAACAGTGATATATCTGCAGATAACAATTTGGTGCACCTTCTGTTTGATGGAAAATACTTTAAAATTAAATCTAAAGACGGTAATAAGGTGAGGTGACGTGTATGTATATATATATGTATAAGTCTAAAAGTCACTAAAGGGGAAATATCACTAAATCTAAGCTGAATGACAAGAGCAAGTCATAAACGAACCAACGCGGCTGTTCGTATTGTTTTGGGTTAGCCTAGAGATGTTTTTTCCTATCTGACCTAATCGTTGGTGCTGAGTGTAATTAGGTGGTGTTTCTAAGGTGACAAATGGGGTAGAAAGTTGTCCATGTTTAAGTATAGTTAGAGGTAATGTCTATAGCTTCTAAGTTGGTAATGTAAGAGAGAGTTAGGTAGGCCGTTTGTGGGACACAGGAATCTAATGGTAGGCTTCCAAAGGAATATCTAATTCAACGCACCGGTAAGTGCTTTTGATTGTTTGCTAGAACCTAAATAACCTAACTGGGGTGTCTACCCCACGCTATCACATTTGGCGACGAGGATGGGATTCAATTAAGCTCATGGGATTCAATTAAGCTCATGGATTCAATTAAGCTCATGGGATTCGATTAAGCTCATTGGATTTAATTTAGCTCATTGGATTGAATTTGGCTCATTTGATTAAATTTTGTTCATTGTGTTGAATTTGGCTCATTGGTTTAATTTGGCTTATTGGGTTAAAGTGGTTGTTTGGAAAATTGGATGTAGCCTAGTGGGTCGTCCGATTTGGTTTGTTTGTGTGGGTAAGCTACCGTACTATAGCGTAGGTCCCGCCGGCCTAACTCTAAAACTAATTCCTACTCAGCCCTAACTCTAAAACTAATTCCTACTCAGCCCTAACTCTAAAACTAATTCCTACTCAGCCCTAACTCTAATACAATTCACTATTCAGCCCTAACTGGGGAGTAACTAGATCAAATTTAAACCTAATCTAACCTACTTCACGTGATTTGACCTAATTCGGTTTTGCTCTAGCATGTCGGTGATTGGCCATATAAGCCCCTACGAAGACTCTGGGGAGGACTTCGAAGCTTATGCTACTAGGGTGAGGTTGTTTTTCGAGGCAAATTCCATTCCTGATGCTAAGAAAGTACCTACCTTTTTAACTATAATAGGCCCTAAAACGTTTGGTTTAGTTATGGACCTAGTTTCTCCTAAAGCACCGGAAACCTGCATCAATAATGAATTGGTACAGGCCCTAACCGATCACTACAAACCCCGAGTAGTTCTCATCTATGAACGTTTCAAATTTTTCAAGGCATCAGACGGGAAATGAAAGCATTGCAGAGTTTGTTGCAGGAATAAAAAGCCATAGCCGTACGTGTAAATTTGGGGACAAATTAGATGAAATGCTAAGAGATAGGTTTGTAATGGGTCTCAAAGAGGAGTCTACCCAGAGAGCCCTATTAGCCATACAGAACCTAACTTTTAGTCAGGCTGTAGAAATAGCTACGGCTAGAGAAGCAGCTGCTAAAGATGTTAGAGCTTTTGGAAATCACAGTAGTAAAGCCCAACACGTAAATAGCTTTAAATCTTCTAGGCCTGGCAGACCTAATGAGCCTACTAGACAGGCAAATAAAAGGTATGAGGTGAATACGACTAAGCCTACTAATTCTACTAAGCCTTCCAAGCCATGTACAGGGTGTGGAAAACACCATTGGAAGAAGGATTGCCCTTTTAAAGAAGCAGTTTGCCGAAACTGTAGTAAAATAGGCCACATAGCTAAAGTGTGTTTTTTAAAGAAAACGAAGGGTGAAAATTCTAATTTACCATTTCTAGTGTAAATCCTCAAAAGGGAAATACTTCGAACATTGGAGTGGAGTACCTATTTTATGAGCAGCAAACTGGGAAAAATACAGGCCCATATATTGTAGAGGTAGGCCTAAATGGAATCACAGTTCCTCTAGAATTAGATACAGGTGCTTCCCGGACGGTCATGTCCAAGGCAGTTTTTGATAAGATTTTCAAAAACACACCTAAACTACATGCATCTAAAACTATTTTGAAGAAGTATGGGGACATACAAATACCTATTTGTGGAGAAGCATACGTCACAGTTACACTCAACCAGAAAACTTTGTCTCATCCCTTAACCCTTTTAGTGTGGATGAGCAAGGGCCTACTCTACTAGGCCGTGATTGGATTGACGCTTTGAAAATACCGATTGACAAAATCTTGCCAAAGGGTCAGGCAGATGTGCATACACTCTCATATCCATCTGACATAGACTCATTGTTAAGGGAGTTTTTCTGTTTTTGGGCCTGAAGTAGGCAACCTAAAAGGCCATCAGGTCTGCATAGAAGTAGATCCTAATGTAACTCCGAAATTTTGTAAGGCTCGTTCAATTGCGCATGCACTGCGGGAGAAGGTAGATTTAGAAATTGACAGGCTGCTAAAAGATAAAATTATTGAACCAGTCACACACGCTAAGTGGGCTGCCCCAGTAGTTCCTGTACTAAAACCGGACAAGTCCGTGCGGTTATGTGGGGATTACCGTTTAACAGCAAATAGAGCTGCGAAAAATGCTCTGTATGAATTGGTCCACAATTAACCCACCCCTTATATCTCCAGTCTAACTATAGAGTAGATCAAGTCTAGCCTAGAGGGGTCAGCCTAGAGATTCCGGAAATGGTCCACAGTAGGATTCCTCACAAGATTAGGTTAGGGCAATCTACCTTCACCTTTGTTAAGCTATGAGTTGATGCTGGGTCTTAGGTCACAATGTAGGCCTAACTTGTTTGACCCAGCTTAATTAATGTTCTTAACTGTTTGGTGTTAAAACTCATATTAGTCACTTACTTTTAGTTATTACAGTCTCTCCCTTCTCCGGTTGTCTCATTCGAGAGCGTACTTTGCTGGTACGTCCTCTCGCCCCGTTCTTCGTTTTCGTTCTCCCTTTGTTCTCCTCTTCGCGGGGCTTCTTGTACCAGCGTTGTCTTGGTTTATTCCTCGGTTGGTTGAGCGGTAATGTATCCCCATTACCGAGCACGCTCCTCCCACACAGTATATAAATACTAGTGTGGAGAATAACTCTGGTGAGCAACCAATTGGTTTCATCCACCCAGTTATTGACATAAAAGGAATTTAATAATTGTTAGATTAACTACCTACCTACTCAGTGAACCATTTTCGTTACCTCCCAACTACCCACTCATAAGTTTTCCATATACTGGGGGCCCCGGGAGATAAAAATTTTGGTGTCATTGTCACCAATTTTTGTCTGAGTGTAGACTAGCTAACTATTTAACTGTAAATGCCTGTTAATCTGATTAACAGTGCCTGTCCTCACCTTCTCATGGAGAAGGTGTAGCATTTAATTAGAAGAGAAATATACATCCATAGGATGAAACTGTCTATGGTCTTTACCATAAGAAAAGAAAAAATGAAAGTTAGAAGATAAAATTACAATTCCCCAGCATCTATTTTTTGTTGTAAAAATAGTCGCGCCTTTAATGCTGTTTGTCGCTGAGGTCTTGTGTCTGTCAATGTTGTAGTAGGATGCGTTACCACTCCTACTGTCAAAGGAATAGTTACTGGAAGTTCAGTGTCTCCAGTTGTTACTGTCAGTGGAGAAGGTTCTCCAAAGTCCATTGTTTTGGGTCCAGACTCTAAAGGGTACAAAAGAGAAATGTCTCTTGTTGTGTCACCCGTTGAAGTCCTTAATTTGACCACTCTTGTTACCCCGTCTGCCCTGGTCTGAGTTCTGAAACTCTAGCCAGAGGCCAGTATTGTCTTGGAGTACTGTTATGTATGAGAACAAGGTCCCCTACCTTAATTGTGTCAGACCAATCCTTCTTAGTCATTTGTTTATGTCTCTCCCTTAGACCCATCAAGTACTCAGTTTTCCACTGTTTAATGAAATGAGCTTTAACTCTAGTTAAATGTTGTAACTTAGTCTGGAGCTCATCATGTCGTTGAGTCCAGTTTGGGTCTTCTGAAGAGTCTATATTGTAGTCCGGCAGGAGACTAACTTGTTCTCCCCGAATCAAATGATTTGGAGTTAATGGTTCTGGGTCATTAATGTTGTCACCCACATAAGTGAGTGGTCTATTGTTAATGATGTTCTCAATCTCAGCCAGGAGAGTGAGTAACCCAAATAGTTTTCCCTATGGCCAAGGTAGGCCATAAGACACTTGTAATAGTTTTCCCTATGGCCAAGGTAGGCCATAAGAAAATGTTTAGCCCATGGCCAAGGTAGGCCATAAGACATTTAATGTTTGGCCTATGGCCAAGGTAGGCCAAAAGACCAAGGCTCATTGTTTTGGCCCATGGCTGAGGTAGTCCATAAGACCCTTGTAATTGTTTTCCCTATGGCCAAGGTAGGCCATAAGAAAATGTTTAGCCCATGGCCAAGGTAGGCCATAAGACATTTAATGTTTGGCCCATGGCCAAGGTAGGCCAAAAGACCAAGGCTCATTGTTTTGGCCCATGGCTGAGGTAGGCCATAAGACCTTTATTGTTTGGCCCATGGCCAAGGTAGGCCATAAGACCCTTATTGTTTGGCCCATGGCCAAGGTAGGCCACAAGACCAAGGCTCAGTTGTTTGGGCTATGGCCAAAGTAGGCCACAAGACCAAGGTTCAGTGTTTGGGCTATGGCCAAAGTAGGCCATAAGACCCTTTTGAGTAACCCATGCAATCATTGCTTATGTTCAGATAGGTTGAGTGTATTTGTGGCACATGTAAAGAGTACAGTGTATATATACATATATATACACAGATTGCAAGGAATGCATGTGCCTGTTGAAAAAATCTGTTGAGTGATTCTTCCTTAAAAGAAGAATTGGATGCTTGGAGTTGTATGCATTTTAAATGCTTGTTCACTAATGTTGTTTAACTGGGGATCGTAATGAAATATTGGGGACAAGAAGAAATTACCAGAGAAGAGAGAGCACAGACAAAACAGTCAAGTTTTAAATTTGGTTTAATCCCCACCAAGTACTTATGTGTCACTCAGGTCTAAGCTTATAAGAGAATGAGACTCCTTAAATGTAAATGTTTCCTAGTTAGGCCCTAGGTTGTAGACCTAATTAGGCTTGCTCAGGTTAGGCTTATAAGAGAATGAGACTCCTTAAATGTAAATGTTTCCTAGTTAGGCCCTAGGTTGTAGACCTAATTAGGCTTGCTCAGGTTAGGCTTAGGCTTAGGCTAGACCATTTAGCCTAATTCTGCAATTTTTGTTAAGTAAGGTTAAGGTTTGTAAATTCCCCACACACGGACCACCAATGCGAAAAATGCTCTGTATGAATTGGTCCACAATTAACCCACCCCTTATATCTCCAGTCTAACTATAGAGTAGATCAAGTCTAGCCTAGAGGGGTCAGCCTAGAGATTCCGGAAATGGTCCAGAGCGGGCAGATAAATTGAGGTCCACAGTAGGATTCCTCACAAGATTAGGTTAGGGCAATCTACCTTCACCTTTGTTAAGCTATGAGTTGATGCTGGGTCTTAGGTCACAATGTAGGCCTAACTTGTTTGACCCAGCTTAATTTAATGTTCTTAACTGTTTGGTATTAAAACTCATATTAGTCACTTACTTTTAGTTATTACAGTCTCTCCCTTCTCCGGTTGTCTCATTCGAGAGCGTACTTTGCTGGTACGTCCTCTCGCCCCGTTCTTCGTTTTCGTTCTCCCTTTGTTCTCCTCTTCGCGGGGCTTCTTGTACCAGCGTTGTCTTGGTTTATTCCTCGGTTGGTTGAGCGGTAATGTATCCCCATTACCGAGCACGCTCCTCCCACACAGTATATAAATACTAGTGTGGAGAATAACTCTGGTGAGCAACCAATTGGTTTCATCCACCCAGTTATTGACATAAAAGGAATTTAATAATTGTTAGATTAACTACCTACCTACTCAGTGAACCATTTTCGTTACCTCCCAACTACCCACTCATAAGTTTTCCATAAGAGCCGTCCTTCTAGATTGCTATCCTATACCCAAGCCTGATGAATTATTTAGCTCTCTTGTTTGGGGTAAATATTTCACAAAACTCGATATGTCCCAAGCCTATGCTCAACTAAGTTTAGATGAAAACTCTAAAGAATTAACTATCATAAATACGCACCGAGGCCTATATAAGTACAATAGGCTATGCTATGGAATAGCATCGGCTCCGGGTATTTTTCAGAGGACAATGGACCAAGTTCTAGGTCACATTCCAGGGGTACTTTGCTTTCTAGATGATGTCCTCATTTCAGGTCCGTCTAAAAGAGAACACCTAACTAGATTAACCACGGTTCTAAAAAGACTCCGGGATGCCGGACTTAAGCTAAAGAGAGAAAGTGTTCATGGGTCACTAACGAGGTTTCATATTTAGGGTTCCGCATAGATGCCTCAGGCATTCATCCAACGATGGATAAACTAGAAACAATAAAAAATGCACCACCTCCACAAAACATCACACAGTTACAAGCTTATTTAGGTCTCCTAAACTTTTATAGGAAATTTTTGCCTAATGCATCGACTTTCCTTGAACCCCTAAATAAGCTATTACGATCTGGGAAACAGTGGAGATGGGAGAAAACTCAAAAGGAAGCATTTGAGGCTTCCAAGGACGTACTACTAAAGTCCACTCTCCTATTGCATTATGATCCTAAACTTCCTCTCGTAGTTTCAGCAGACAGCAGTTCTTATGGAATTTGGGGCAGTGTTATCTCACCACATTGATGGTGTAGATAGGCCTACCTGTTTTGCTTCTAGAACACTAACTGAGACTGAAAGACGATATGCACAAGTGGAACGTGAAGCATTAGCCTTAGTATTTGCAGTAAAAAAATTTCATTTCTATCTATGGGGGTCATGAATTTAAACTAATTACTGACCATAAGCCTCTCTTAGGTTTATTTTCACCTAATAAAAATATTCCAGTTATGGCCTCAGGTAGGATTCAACGATGGGCACTGATTCTACAAGCCTATAAATTTGACGTAGTATATCGGTCAGGTAAACTTCTAGGTACGGCTGATGCGCTAAGTAGGTTGCCCTTAGAAAATCCAAATGATTGTGTACTTATACCTACACAATGGGTTCACTTGGTGGAGTTTTTGGAATCCACTCCAGTATCTGCGGTACAAATAGAGCAGTGGACAAAATCAGACCCTATTCTGTCTAGGGTCATCCATTTCTGCTCAGTTGGTTGGCCTACTAAGGTTGAGAGTGAATTACAGCCTTTTTATCAACGTCAGTCTGGCCTCTCGATTCAAAATGGCTGTCTCTTATGGGGCCACAGAGTGATAATTCCAAATGAAGGCAGGGCGAATTTAGTGAAGGAACTTCACGCTGAACACATGGGCGCAACAAAAATGAAAGAGCTGGCGAGAGCTTATTTCTGGTGGCCTGGTTTAGATGGAGAACTCGAATCATTGGTTCGTTCCTGTCAAAGCTGCCTAGAGAACAGAGATCTCCCAAGGAAAAGTCCACTTCATCCTTGGGAATGGCCTACTATACCGTGGCATAGGATCCATGTTGACTATGCAGGTCCTATAAATAATACTTATTTCCTAGTCATTGTGGACGCCTACTCTAAGTGGGTGGAAATTCTTCCAACCACTTCCACGACTTCGGGTGTTACTATTCGCTTACTCCGTTCAGTTTTCGCTCGATGGGGTTTACCCATAGTCCTGGTTTCCGACAATGGTACTTGTTTTACCAGTGAGGAATTTCGTTCCTTCGTCCACCTAAATGGCATTAGACATGTCCGGTCTAGTGTTTTCCACCCGTCTACTAACGGTCTCGCGGAAAACATGGTCCGTACTTTCAAGTCGGCCTTGCGTCATTCTCGTGGGGAGGAAATGCAAGTGGTGTTGAATAAATTTTTGTTTAAATATCGAGTAACACCTCACACCACGACGGGGGTGTCTCCCTCTAAACTTATGATTGGCCGGGGAATTCGTTCAGTTTTCGATTTGTTACGTCCAAACGAAACGTTACAACAACGAGTTTTACGCCATCAGGAAAAACAGAAGCTGTACCATGACACTAAAAGAGGGAGAGTTATTGAGGCGCAACCTAATGATCCAGTTATGATTCGCAACTATGGGGCTGGACCAAAATGGGTTCCTGCAACTGTCCAGGAGAGAACGGGCCCTGTTTCCTTCAAGTGCCAACTAGAAGATGGTCGTTCTATTAAACTCCATCAGGACCAGATATGGGAACGTGAATTGCAGAAGGACCAGAGTCTTCCGGAAGAGAGAACTGATCCTCCGGAAAATGGTTCAACTCGCCCGCCTATACAGGTTGCACCTAATCCTACTACATCAACCCCGCTCCGCAGGTCGTCTAGGGTCTCTCATCCCCCTGACAGACTAAACTTGTAGGGGAGGAGTGAAGTGACGTGTATGTATATATATGTATATAGTCTAAAAGTCACTAAAGGGGAAATATCACTAAATCTAAGCTGAATGGCAAGAGCAAGTCATAAACGAACCAACGCGGCTGTTCGTATTGTTTTGGGCTAGCCTAGAGATGTTTTTTCCTATCTGACCTAATCGTTGGTGCTGAGTATAATTAAGTGGTGTTTCTAAGGTGACAAATGGGGTAGAAAGTTGTCCGTACTTAAGTATAGTTAGGGGTAATGTCTATAGCTTCTAAGTTGGTAATGTAAGAGAGAGTTAGGTAGGCCGTTTGTGGGACACAGGAATCTAATGGTAGGCTTCCAAAGGAATATCTAATTCAACGCACCGGTAAGTGCTTTTGATTGTTTGCTAGAACCTAAGTAACCTAACTGGGGTGTCTAGCCCACGCTATCACATAAGGTAAAGTGCACCTGCTTGCTGTGTAAACACGAAGTCTCTGCTGCAAGCAATGCTACAACGAATCTGTACACTCATCTGAAGGTAAGTGTTTTTTTAGACATCAAAAAATATCTTGAAATTGACCGAATAATCGTACAAAACGGCTCTGCCTTAAGTGGGCCTGTGCAGTGGCGGTCCTAGCTTACATGACGCCCTGGGCGAACCTCACCTTCAGCGCCCCCCCCCGTTCGCCAACACACACACATTCGAATCCCCCCAAAATAAAGGACAGACATAACTCTTTCACAAAATAACTTTTTATTGGACTAATTGTTGGAACTTCAGAACCAAAACAGACTCAAATTTCTGAATTTTACAAATCCTTCATCACGTAAATAGAATAACTCACTTAAGAGAATGTAATTATGATACTATGAACAGGAAAAATACAAATTAAATTGCACAACTGCCATAAATAAACTAGAGAATCAAATTTCTAAATTGTACAAATGCTCTATCACATAAATAGAATAAGACACTTAAGAGAGGGTAATTATTATGCTACACTTTGAACAAGAAACAAAATAAATTGCACCACAGCACAACTGCCATCTAAAGCCTGACTCTTCTTACCTTCCTTGATGCAAAGTCGGAATTAAATCATCATATGAAATCTGCTCAGCAATTGTATGATTTATATGATGATGGCCAGACCGGTAAGGCGTTCCTGTGACATAGTTGACCTCAGGTAGGATTTGATGAGCTTCAGCTTTGAAAAGCTCCTCTCTGCTTCAGCAACAGTGACTGGAAGAGTAAGACCAATTCTGAGAGCAGTCCACAAATTTGGATATATTTCAGAGAGCTCCCTTTCATGGATAAATGTCAGCAGTTCAAGCAAGGATATGGTCTTTGATGGCAAGTCAGGCAAGTTCTTCAGCTCCTGTGCAAGCTCTCTGCCATCCAAGTCAGATTGTCCCTTAAAGTGTAGTGTAGTACTAAGGTTCACACATTGTTCTGTCAGCTCCTCAAATGTGAGATTTTGGAAATGTGTCAGCACTCCAAACTTCTCTCCCACAATTTCCAACGTGGAAAATCTTTCCTGAATGGCTGATGTTGCAGCATCAACCACTGCATTGAAAAATGTCACCTCCAGCTTCTTCAAAGCATCAATCAAGGGCTCATCAGATGCTTCATAGGAGAAGTGCCGCTTTGTGGACCTCAGCCGTTTTTGTTTTAACACAGCCTCCACATTCATTTGTTCACAGATATCTGTGGCTGCCACAAAACCTGTTGCCCTGTAATTGCGGAGACCTCTCTCTGTTTTTTTTAGGAGATTTACTGCAACATCATCGTGCATGCTAGGAGACTGCATCTGCTTGCTCATATGCTGAATTTGGCACAACAGGTCATGCCACACCACTGAACAAATGGCGAAGCGGTATGACCCAACCTCCTCTGACAGAGATTGAGCCTCGACCTTTATTACAGAGTCTTTGGTGTGGTCCCTCACCTCGATCAGTGCATCTCTCACTGCAGCTGCCTGATATCTCAGGGGCTCCACACTCTTGATCTTGCTTTCCCACCTTGTATCAGACCACATCTTCAATGTGATGTTCACATGTTTTTTCAAAATGGCCCATCGTTGTGTGGAGGCTGAAAACAAGTTGTAAAGCTTCTGCAAGATGCCAAAGTAACTTGTGGCATCAATAGATCCCTTAGCAGCATCGGCCACAAGCAAATTCAGAGAATGAGCCCCACATGGAACAAACAGAGCTCTGGGATTAATTTCTAGGAGCCTGGATTGAACACCCTTGTTTTTCCCCTCATGTTGGCCCCGTTGTCGTATGATTGTCCTCTACAGTCCATGAAAGGAACTTTTAGCTCCTCCAGTCTCTTCAGAATCAGAGATGCCAAATGTTGACCAGTGGACTCCTCTGTCTCCAAAAACCCCATGAAATGTTCCTTTATATGGGGCTTCCCTCCAGTGACACAACCCGAATCACAACTGACAACTGTTCAGTGTGGCTGATATCTGGAGTGCAATCTAGAATTATTGAAAAAAACTTTGATTGTTTGATGTCGCTCACCATTGCTGAAATGGTCTTGCTGCTCGACAAATCAATGAGTTCGTTTTGTATGTGGTGGCCGAGGTAGCTGGTGTGACTGGAGGTCCCTTTTTGGACACGGTTATGTGCTCTTGCATTATAGGATCAAATTGTGCCATCAGTTCAACTTCTTTCAGAAAATTGCCATTTGATGGTGAGAACAATTTTTCTGTATGTCCCCTTAGTGCCAAATTCCTAACTGCACAGAATGCACAATAGCAGTGAGACGTGTCAGCACCGCTCTCCATCTCAACTTCTCAGCCTCCAGAAGTGCCATCTCCTGCTTGTCAATGGTCTCCCCCTTTCTCATCCTCACTGCCAGTTCTTTCCAGATTTTCATAGAATTTAGGTGTTCTGAACTGTTGTCATGTGATGTGAGCAATGAGCTTGCATGCTTCCAGTCCGAGAGTCCCAAACTTGTTAAATTTATTTTCCTCTTGGAAAATAATGTACAACAGAAACAGAAAAGGCTGTTGTTTTTTAAGGAATAGACCAACCAACTTCTGGTTATATTTTCCCCACTAACCAATGACTTCCTGAAGTATTGATGGTGGAAACTTCTTCCGTCACTGTCGTTTCTAGGGAATACAAAGTCAGATGGTACTTGACTTGGTCCCCTGGAAACCAGTTGTGTCCGAATTCTCTCAGTCAGAACTGAAGGCCAGTTAGCAGGGTCGGTGGACAGAGACTCATCCTCAGGAGGCGATTCTGCTCCAGGCCTTTCTAATAGAAAGAACAAGAGCATTACTCATTAGTATACACACCTAAGTTAGATAACACATTATTCACAGCACTTTGTTATGGTGGTGGTGTTATGGAATTATGGTGGTGAAACACCACACATACCCAGTAACCCAGACCCAGTGATAATAACATTATAATTTATAACTGTTTGCAAAATGCTTTGCAGGGATGCACACACATACACATACACACACACGCACACACTCACAGACATATGTGCACACAAACTCACCTGAAGAGTCCTGCCGGGGAGAAGTAGAAGCAAATGGGTCTTCATCCTCAGGATCAGACTGCATTTGTGGAGACATATGTGAGGCTGAGGAGGTAGATGGCTCCTCAACCTCAATAATGGCAGAAGTAGACGGCTTCTCATCCTGGCTAGTGGCAGAGGGTGTTCCAAAATATTTCAAAAGTGCCCCTGCAAATAGTAAAATAGAACATAACAGACCAATGCATGAATAGGCTAGTACAATTAATTTAACATGTTATTAAGCACAATTTATTAAACTTTTAGAATAGGAAACAAATGAACAGTGGTGGGCACCGTTAACCAAAAAGTTAACTTCGTTAACCGCTAATCCGTTAACCAAAAAGTTAACTTCGTTAACCGTTAATCCGTTAATTCGTTAAACATGTAACGGAAGTTACCGATAAACCGTTAACGTTAACTTTTATTATAAAAAAAATGAAAAACACAATATATATATAATTTAATTTTCCCTCTTCTTCTCGTTCTCCATTTTGTCCATGAGATGCATGTTGCCCTTCATGAAAATTAGCATATCAAAGTTTTCATCAGACAGGGATGATCTCTTGGCCCTCAGGATGTCCTTGCCCATAGAGAACAAACGCTCCACTGCAGCACTGGAGGGGATGGCTGTGTTGATTTTAAAGATGTGGTACCTAGAAGTACCGCCAGGACATAAAGGGTTAAGGTGAAAACGCTCCCATTGTAAGACATCAATTGACTTAATTTATGTCATCAAAGTGACATGAGAATTGAAATCTTACCTGATCAGTTTTATGGTTCTTGAAATGTATCAAGGAGACTACTAATAAGGTACTCACAGACATATTATAAATATACATGACTTACTTGACAACGATTATTTTTAAATATTCACTAGCACAAACATGTTGCGCAAGAGACAGACTGCAAATGAAACGAATGTAGTTATTTGTTGTAATTGTTACATATATATTATTGAAAGTGCTTAAAATGCTCGTGATATTTCTTGAAAGAAGTTGAAACATTCAACTCAAATGGCAAATCTTTCCGCCTGATTTTACAGTCGACCATGTTTTGCTGAAACCAATGCCATAAATAACTACCATATTTGGTAAGACACAAATTGTGGCGACGGAAACAAATATATCGCCTGATTTTGCACTGCGGAAATGGAAATTCGTTCATCACTATTAACAGTGGCGGATTAATTGCGCACCTGCTTAACACTGAAAATAATAGAAACTTTTAAACGTTTATTTATGAATTTTTGGGTTAACGGACTTGAGTTAACGGAAGTTAAATGTAACGGAAGTTAATTAGTCCGATACTGATTTTCAAAGTTAACTTAAAAGTTAAATCGTTAACGAAAAGTTAACTTCGTTAATTAACGATTAACGGATTAACGGTTTGTGCCCAGCTTTGCAAATGAATAATACAACCTCCTTGGTTAATGGCTAATTATATACATAATAGTACACTTCAAATGACTCAGAAAGCTATATCACAAAATAGCAGTGCAATATAGCAGTGAAGAGTAGATGACATAGCTCTATACCTTTATCTTTTGCTCGTTTCTCCTCTTCTTCTTTCCTCTTTTTTCTAAACTGAGCACCTGATAGCTTTGACCTCTTCTTATCCATTTGCGGTTATTTGACAGACCTTAGTGGCTTAGTGTGAAGATTCGTTCTGTAATAAATAATATACATTTCACTATTTAACCAAACCCAGAAAAATAACATTACATATGTTAAAGTATGGGCCTTTATTCCCAATAATATTAATCTGGAAGCATTTTGCATTGTTTAGGTCTTTTATGGGAAGGTTTATGGAAAATGCAATAGATGGTTTTTATTAATAAAAATATATTTATTGATCTTTTATTATTTATTTTATTTTATTTTTTATTTTTATTTATTTCTTTATTTATTTATTCTTATTTTTATTTTTTTGCAGGCGCTCATGCCGCCCCTCCACAAATGCCGCCCTGTGCGGCTGCCCATATTGCCCATATGAGGAACCGCCACTGGGCCTGTGTAACTAACTCGTTGCAATCAATCCAATTTGCGATGGAAAATTCATTGATGAAAAAGCTTTTAAAATCGTCTGATCTATCGAGTGGTGTATTTATTTCGAAATTCACCGTGTCCCCTAAAGTAGAAATTTATCAAAACATGAATTAGTGAATGCATATGTTAAAATTTGTATGTATTTAAAATGTATTTACAAATGTATTTAAATACAATTGATGTATTTTGTATTTAGTATCTAAATACATTCGTAAAATGTATTTAGTATTTAGTATTTAAATACATTTCTCCCATGTATTTAGTATTTAGTATTTAAATACATTCAATGTATTTATTGCCCAGCTCTGTCTATAGTAATTATAAAAGTTGCCCCACTCCCTCAAAAAAAGAAATTATAATTACTCCCACTGATAATGAGTGCTTCTAACAATAGGATTGTGTTCGTCCCCCTCAACTTTTTTACTCCAGTTACGCCCCTGGCATCAGGTATACATATACAATGATCCAACCATGAGGTGGTGTGCCATCTATCACTAGCATAAATAAAGCTATCACCAGGAAGATTACACTTGGATGAAAGGGTCAAGTTATTATCTTCGCAGAAGACTTTTAAGTGATTGCTAAACAAAGAATTATCATTAAGCTCATTAGCAATGAGATCACAATAATAGCTACACATGTTGCATCCAACTCATCAATAATACTGTTGACTGCTCCAATTTAATGAGGTAATCATCTTCATTATCAACTGCCTGAAAAGGCCTATAGATACACAGAATGACAAATTTTTTATTGTCTACACAAATTTATATTCCAGTTAGCCAGTTCAACCCAATTATAATTCACTAATATATTTCCCATACCCTAATTTCCATAGAATAGCTACTCCACCAGGTGGGTGGTCTCCCTTATCCCTATCCCATGAAAGTACTGGACAGGCTATTCAGCAAAGCTGGGCACAAACCGTTAATCCGTTAATCGTTAATTAACGAAGTTAACTTTTTCGTTAACGATTTAACTTTTAAGTTAACTTTGAAAATCATTATCGGACTAATTAACTTCCGTTACATTTAACTTCCGTTAACTCAAGTCCGTTAACCCAAAAAATTCATAAATAAACGTTTAAAAGTTTCTATTATTTTCAGTGCTGAGCAGGTGCGCAATTAATCCGCCACTGTTAATAGTGATGAACGAATTTCCATTTCCGCAGTGCAAAATCAGGCGATATATTTGTTTCCGTCGCCACAATTTGTGTCTTACCAAATATGGTAGTTATTTATGGCATTGGTTTGAGCAAAACATGGTCAAGGGCAAGGCCCAGAACTTGGTCAAGACCTGGCTGGAGACCAACTCCAAGGACTTGACAGATGCTGCCTTCTTGGGTGAGCAAGTGTTGGTGGACTTGTTCATCAAGTTCAACACAGCCATCCCCTCCAGTGCTGCAGTGGAGCGTTTGTTCTCTATGGGCAAGGACATCCTGAGGGCCAAGAGATCATCCCTGTCTGATGAAAACTTTGATATGCTAATTTTCATGAAGGGCAACATGCATCTCATGGACAAAAATGGAGAACGAGAAGAAGAGGGAAAATTAAATTATATATATTGTGTTTTTCATTTTTTTTATAATAAAAGTTAACGTTAACGGTTTATCGGTAACTTCCGTTACATGTTTAACGGATTAACGGTTAACGAAGTTAACTTTTTGGTTAACGGTGCCCACCACTGCTATTCAGGTCCTTTAAGTCTTGTTTCCAAAGCCATGTTTCCTGCAGACAGAAAATATCAGCATTCTCTAACAGCTTATCAATTATGATCCGCCTGTGTTTGCTGTTACTGCCTAAGCTTAGGCCTATACAGTTATAAGAAATTAACTTGATGTTGCATTAGGAAGATGTTATAATGTTACAGACCAACAAAGACCCTAGGATCCACTCATGGCTGGTCTACCTAACTGTGTTCGTAATCATGTATTGTGTATGTCCTCCGTGGTGGCGGAGGGGACCTACAATTTTACGTGGGTTCCGAACCACAAGAACATAAGAAATTTATGTAAAAACTGCCGGTAATTTGGCAACGACCAATTTTTACGAAACTAAATAATTACACTGGCCAACAAAATGAAACTTTTTTTTCTCATCACAAACATGATCACACTTTTCTTAATGCATTTTCGCGCTGATTCCGAATCTGGTTTTACTTTATTTCTAGCACGTATAGTTATATAGATACACTGGTTTTGATATTTTTAAGTTTTTGATATTGCTATAAGAAAATTTATGGATGTATAGATCACACTTAGGAATGCTAAACAACAAATACATCATATACCTTATTCAATGTACTTATAAATAAAGAATATATACATTATTTTATTAAAAGCGCTGTGAGTGTGATTTCCTTTTGTAAATTTGGCCTGGATTGTCACGATACAGCATCCAACAATGGTCCGCCATCATGCTTTCATTCCAATATCCTTGGTAGCGCTTCTCCATCATCTGAATATCTTGATGGAAGCGCTCTCCTTGCTCGTCACTCACTGCACCAAAGGTTTTCAGGAAAGAAATCTAAGTGGGAATGCAGGAAGTGAATTTTTAACGACATTCGACACTCCATTTCTTTGAAGGCATCAAGGAGGTTCTTGACTCCATCCTTATACGCAGGTGACTTGTTGCTTCCAAGAAAGTTTTCACATATCCATTTGAACGCCAGCCAAGCCTTCAATTCCAGCGGACTTAGGACTTTTTCAAATTCAGTGTCATTCAAAACCTCCCTTATTTGTGGCCCAACAAAAATTCCTTCCTTCAATTTTGCTGCAGTAACCTTCGGAAATTTCTTGAAAGGTATTGGAACCCTTCAGAATTGACTTTACCCATTGCTTTAACAAAATTCTTCATTAAATCAAGTTTAATGTGAAGAGGTGGCAGATAGATCTTTTGGGGACCCACTAAAGGGACAGACTGGACATTGCTTATCCCTGGGACATATGTATACCTAAGTGGCCAGTCACTTTTGGTGTAATGTTCTATAGTGGCGCGACTGTCCCACAGGCAAAGGAAACAACAAAATTTTGTGAATCCTGACTGCATACCCATAAGCATTCCTATAACTTTTAGATCTCCGCAAACATTCCATTGATGACTGTCATATTTGATTGCCTTAAGTAGTATATCCATATTGTCATATGTCTCTTTTAGATGGATGGAATGGGCAATGGGGATGGATGGCATTATATTACCATTATGCAAAAGAACTGCTTTCAGGCTTCTCTGCGATGAATCAATAAAGAGGTGCCACTCAGATGCCACATACATCTGAGATATGGCTGTAAATAGTCCATTGATGTCATGGCAATAACAGAGAGGACCGTCTACTGAAAAGAATGCTGTTAATTCAAAATTCCGCTTTCGGTAGTAACTAATACGAACATTGTTCTCAAGTAAATTATTCTCCTTTATTCTTGGGGCGAGAAGCTCTGATTTCTCTTTAGACAGCGATAAGTCTCTAACAAGATCATTCAACTGTCTTGGGTTAGCTTTTTAGGCTCTAAATGTCTACCTTCAAAAGTGTACTCTGGTTCTGTAGATGGTCCGGAAACGCCAGTTGCACCTTCATCACTTTCCATGTCATCTATGATAGAATCTAGCCTATCACTTGGGGGAATTGGAATGGGCAATGTTTCATCATGTTTTACTGGTCTATGTGCTGAATCCAAGTTTGGATATACAATCTGGTGTTTGTTCTTGGCAGAAAACCCCATTAAGTTCACACTACAAAAATAACAGTCTTCATGATGATCTCTCGGCTCCCTCCATATCATGGGTATGGCAAATGGCATCGAAGCTTTCTTTTTGTTAAGCCAATCACGTAATCCATTTGAACAGCCAGAACAGATTTGATGTGGCGCCCATGGTTTATCTTGGTCACCTAGATGGCAACCAAAGTATAGCTTGTATATTTTCTTAATGTCGGTTGTAATACTTCGTCGCTGTGTTTTAGTTGTCAACTGGCCGCATACGAAACAGAACTTGTCGGGGTCATTCTTACATTGTCGAGGCATGTTGACTGACCTGAGCAAACTATAAATTAAAAAAAAATGTACACCAACTTGACACAACAAGTTCTTGGACTGGACTGATCTTTTGACACACAAAGCACGGCGTTGTTGCCTGAATCACAATGCTGCTAGACGTAAAAGCTCACACCTGAAATACATAAGATGTATAATTAAGATAATTGAAATAAATAAGATGAATAAACTAAAAAAACACAATAAAATAAACACAATCAAATGTTGAAATATTAGTATTTTGCCTATTTAAAATGGTTAAATCTGTGTAGTTATATATATGCCTTCATCTTGAAAACTATACGTGCTAGAAAAATCTGAATGCAGTTTTGGAATCAGCGTGAAAAATGCTATCCAGTCACTACAAATTTTACTCTGATGAAAAATCTTTGTTGACCAGTGTTATCAATTTAAAACTAATTAATTATCGATTTAAAACTAAAGATAGAATCTCTGGATCCAGAGGATCAAGTCATAATAGACTACTATCCACAAATGTTACACTCTATATCTATTTATAACGGACATGCAAATATATCAGATCCAAAGAATCCAGTCAATTTCATTACGGTATCCATCAAGTCACGGTCCATATCGATTGCGGACCAAGTCAAAATTTACAACCATATACTACATATATACACTTACGAGGAAAAGTGTAGGTGTGGCTGTAAAGACTGTACAGTAATGTAGAAATGTGTGTGCACCCATTATGGGTCTCCCATTTAAAGGTGTTTGTGGGGCAAGTGAAGATCATGAGTTTTTCAATACCTCACAATATGGGGGGCACCGCTCGGCAGAGGAATCTCTTTAAATGGGGTGTGTAAGGACAGAGAGTATCCCCTAACCCAAGACGCTGCCTCCCTATATCCCACAACACTTGTGTTGAGCTGTGGGATCTATCCCCACAAAGCCTTAATTTTACTACCTTAAACTATACCCTTTCTATCAACATGCGCGTCTAATCGATTTTTAAACATGTTTATAGACGTGCTACTAATTACTTCTACCGGCAAACTATTCCAGCTATTTACTATTCTATGCGTAAAAAAGTTTTTCGCAACTGCTGTCTCGAACCTTCTACTTGTCAACTTACACCCGTTATTTCTAGTCCTATTATATTGAGATATTTCGAAAAAGCTATCTCTATCTACGTTATCAAACCCATTCATAATTTTGAAAACCTGGATTAGATCACCCCTTAACCTCCTAGTCTTGAGAGTAGTCAATTTTAACTCCTTAAGCCTATCCTCGTACGACTTTGACCTAAGAGACGGAATCATCTTAGTTGCTCGTCTTTGAACTCTTTCGATTTTGTCTATATCTTTGCGCATATGCGGATTCCAAAATTGGACCGCGTACTCCAAATGGGGTCTAACTAATGATTTATAAAGAGGAACTATAATATCGCGCGATTTGTACTCAAAATTTCGAGCTATAAACCCTAACACTTTGTTCGCCTTATTGACCGCTGCTGTACTTTGTTTCGCTACTTTTAAATCACCAGTGACTATAACTCCTAAATCTTTTTCCTGCTCTACGCTTGTTAAATCTTTCCCTGACATATATACGCAAAATTACCGTTACGCGAACCTATATGCAAAATTTTGCACTTATCCACGTTAAATCTCATTTGCCATGTGACTGACCAATCAACGATTTTATTCAGATCTTCCTGAATTTTACCTCTATCTTCGTCATTAATCGCCCTACCACCCAGCTTCGTGTCATCCGCAAACTTTGAAACTGTACTGACTAGGCCGACATCTAAATCGTTAATATATAAGCACACCGGACAAAAATTAGTCACCCCTAATAGCACCGATAGTAGGAAGTTCAAGGTCACACAGAGGGCGCTGATGTAGCATTGGTAAGTGACAAGTAGCGGTGACGTAGCACACAGGATCAGATCTGTTTCGTGAGGTGGTGAAGAACAAAGTGTATGTTGGATATAGTCCGCAAAATGGGTCGTGAGGCAGACGTTACTCAGTGGCAAAAAGGAGCCATCGTGTTTGGCAGAGCCCACGGACACAAAATGTCTGAAGTAGCCCAATTTGTTGGTGTGTCAACGCGTACTGTCCAGCTAGTTTACAAAGAGTGGTGTAGTTCGCAATCAACTGACAATCGACGGCGTAACTGTGGCCGGAAAACAATTCTCGACAATAGGGGCGCCGCCATGTTTCTCGTCTAGTAACTGCAAATCGTTTTCAAACCAGAGAACAATTGCTCCAAGAAACCAATGAGGTTCTCCAGCGACCAATTTCCGAACGGACATTGCGACGAGAACTGCATGCGATGGACATCTGGAGCAGGGTACCACGGAAGAGGCCGCTGTTAACAGCAAGTCACAAATTGGCACGTTATAAATGGGCTCAGAGGCACAAAAACTGGACTGCGGCAGATTGGAAACGTGTAATTTGGTCCGATGAGTCCCGTTTTTGTTTGTTCTCCAATGATGGGAGGCGACGAGTACATCGCAGGTCCAATGAAGCCTTTAATCCTGAATGCGTCGAAGGTGTTGTTCAGGCTGGAGGTGGTTCCGTGATGTTCTGGGGATGTTTTTCGTACCACGAAATGGGCCCTCTCGTTCCAGTGACGATGAATTTGAACCAGCAGGCGTACCTCCGCATACTAAACTCGCCGGATTCGTGCGGTTATCAAGGCCAGAGGCGCCGTCACACGTTATTAGGTACATTCTGAGAGGGGTGACTAATTTTTTGTCCGGTGTGCTTATAAGAAAAAGCAAGGGGCCCAATACAGAACCTTGAGGAACGCCACTCGCTACATTAGCCCAACACGACTCCGCTCCATCAACGACCACCCTCTGTTTCCTGCCTCGCAACCACTCTTCTAGCCAATTTATTACTACACCCCTGATTCCATGAGCCTTAGTTTTTTCAATGAGTCTTTTGTGCGGCACGGTGTCAAACGCTTTTTGAAAATCTAAATACACTACATCAACCGCCCGATGTCTATCGTAAACGTCAACCACGCTTTGGAAAAATTCTAAAAGATTAGTTAAGCAAGATTTGTTTCGCCTAAAACCGTGTTGCGTATTTCTAACCAGATTATGCACTTCTAAGTGTTCGACTATACGATCCCTAATTATTGATTCCAGTAGCTTACCTACAACAGACGTTAAACTGATTGGCCTATAATTTCCCGCCGCACCTTTATCGCCTTTCTTAAAGATAGGTGTTACGTTTGCTAACTTGAAATTATCTGGTACGCACCCCTCAGAAATAGACGCATTAAAAATCTTTGTTAGTGGCACAACAATGCTATCTTTTAATTCTTTAGTTGTATGGGATATATGGAATCCGGACCCGGTGATTTACGCGTTTTCATTTTATCAATATAGCACATTACTTCCCCTTCACTAACGACAATATTATCCAAAATATTACCATTATCAAAAGGTATTATGTCTATGACCGTAGGGATATTCGTTACATCTTCTATAGTAAAAACTGACGTAAAAAATTCGTTTAGCAAGGTAGCCATTTCCTTGTTTTCAGAGACTAGATCTCCATTTACATTTTTCAATGGACCTAAGACACTTTTTACTGGATTTCTATTATTGACGTATTGAAAGAATCGTTTGGGGTTTTCTTTACCGTCACGAGCTATGGAGATTTCAAATTCGCGCTTGGACTTTTTTATTACACTTTTCGCTTCACGCCTCAGAGATATGTAGTTGTTTCGTAACAACAAATTGTCTTTATCGCACTTATGTTGCCTATAAGCCCTATCTCTACTCTTTATAATGTCTCGTACTCTAGAAGTAAACCACAAGGGCTTGTTGTTTACTTTCGCACGCTTAATTTTGTACGGTACACATTCCTCATTTATAGTCCTAAATACCGTTACGAACGACTCCCACATTAGTTTTGCGTTGGAGTTCCCCATTACGTTTTCCCAATTGACGTGTGAAAATTTATTTCGAAATTTACTAAAGTCTGCGTGCTGGAAGTTAGGAATTTTAGTCGAGTTAGTTGGTTTCGAGTGACTTACTGAGAGGACAAACTCTACCATATTGTGATCGCTATTGCTCAACGGTTCTATTACTCTATTACTTGAAGATCAGTAATTAGCCTATCATCCGTAGTTATTACTAAATCTAAAATACTGTCCAACCTCGTAGGTTCCCCAACCTTTTGAATAAGAAAGCTATCCTCGAGAAAATTAACTAAACGATTACCTTCCGCGTCTCCCTGCATTGTATCGTAATTCACGTTGGCGCAATTAAAGTCACCCATAACTAAAGCCTGCTCACTACCGATTATATTATTCTCTTTAGTTCACGATATAACGCTTCGTCCGTATCAGCTGTTTGATTTGGGGGCCTATATATAACCGCAACAAGAAGTTTGAAATCGTTCAATTTAAGTTCTGCTATAGTCGAATCTATCGGTTCTGGAATTGAGTGCTTTACTTCTATAACGTTCGCAATATTATCTTTGATATACAACATAACACCGCCTCCTCGCCTACCTATTCTGTTTTTAACAAAAAGTCTATAACCTTTAATTTGATATTCCCCTACAAAGTCACGTGTTTCAGTGCTAAGCCACGATTCATTTATCGCAATGAAATCATAGTCTTTACAAGCAATTAAGGAAAAAAATTCGTTTATTTTATTTCGTAGGCTACGAGCATTTAAGGATAGAACCTTCAAATTGCTTGCAATTACGACACCTTCGCGAGCGCGGGGGAAACTTGTAGAATTTACGCTGGGACCGTTCGAGTTACGGCAGCCTGAAAAGAAGAGACAGTATTATGAAATAGTCTTCTTAAACGCGCAGCTCCTACGTCATTAAGATGCAAGGGTTCTGCCATCCATCTCTTGAAAAGGCACATTCTCTACATGTTGAATTCCACCTACACCAAGTACAGCAGTTACAGCAATAGACCCAACTGGATTTTCCTTCACAGTACAACGCATGATGTCTCCATAATTACTCTCTCCAGTACTTGTGAGAGGGGCTGCGGGTGTTTTTCTTCCCTTCTTATAGAACCGCCGTACGTATACCCGTTCCAGCCATACTGCTGGATCCATAAATACCCCTGGATCATCACAGACTGCTGTAATTTGAAAGGAAGTGTACGTAGTCCGCCTGGAGTCAATTTTCCTACATGTAACTTGAAGGTCCACCTTTTCTTCCACAAATGCCTGCAGCTCCTTGGCCGTAAGATCAGATTAAAATCTCGAGGCGAAGATATTAGCAGTCTTCGATGGAACAACCCTTATACGATCTGTTTTGGCAGCCTCAATAATACCCCACCGCTCCAAAGACACCAAAGGACACCAAACAGCAAGAGACCGGCTGGTCCCTATGAGGCTGTCTGTTTTAGAAGGAAAGTTAAACGAAAGAAAATTTAAAGACAAGTGAAAATTTTAAAGCAAAGCAGATGATGTTGAAAGGAAGGAAAGAAATTTAAAGATGAAGTGAAAATTTTAAAGTACAGAGGCGTGAATCCAAGTGAAAATTCTACAGTACTTCTACGCTCACAAATGCTTCCAACTGGGGTTTAGGCACGATAAGCATCTCTAGTCCCTTTTTAAAGGATTCGATCGAATTACTGTGAAATACAGTGACTGGTAATCCATTCCACAAATTAACTATATGATTGAAGAAAAATGTTCAGCTTCATTATAATTAAAATATTTACCCACTAATTTGAAACCATTACCGAGAGTTCTATCTGCATTTCTGAAGGTGAAATATTTTCGGCGTGTACATTATCAAAACCTTTAATCATTTTAAATACTGGATTAAATCTCCTCTAATACGCCATTTTACAAGTGAGAATAAATTTAACGTTCTAAACGGACAGCGTATGATTTGTTTCTAAGTTCGGAATCATCTTAGTAGTCCGTCGCGGCACTCTCTCCATTCTGTCTATGTTCTGTTGTAAATATGGGGACCTGAATTGAACGCAGTATTCCAGGTGGGGGCGTACTAAGGAACGATATAACGTTAGCATTGTTTTCTCGGACTTAAATTAAAATGATCTACCAATAAGTCCTAAGATTCTATTTGCTTTTCTGACCGCTTCGATACATTGCTTACTCAGTTTAAGAGTGTCAGCAGCAGTAATACCTAAATCTTTCTTTTCCGTAACGCTTGTTAATGTCTTGTCGCGCATAGAATACTTTTCTTTAACCTTGTTTCTACCAATATGCAACGTTTTACATTCACTATATTAAAGTTCACTTGCTAAATTTCCGCCCACTCGAGTAATTTATTATATCTTCTTGAATCGCAAACGTTCTGCCGCTAATTTTCGTTCGTCCCCCTAAGTTTGGTATCATCCGCACTCCGCAATACTGTATTAAAATGATACTCTTAATTCCTCTGTCGATGTCATTGATATAAATACAAAGAACTGGCCCCAGAACTGTTCCCTGAGGCGCGCGGCTCATAACACTGTTCCAGTTAGACGCTTTGCCATTAATGACCATTCTTTGTTTACGTCCACTAAGCCATTTTCGATCCATTTGAGAACATTACCCTCAATTCTGTGAGAATGAAATTTAGCTAATAATCTTCTATACTAATAATATTCCTCTTTAGCAAACGCTTTTTGAAAATCGAAATATATAATAGCTACTGTTTTACTCTCGTCATATATTGTTACAATATCATTAAAAAACAAGAAACGATTATGTCGAAAGCCGTGTTGAGAATCTTTGATTAACTTTATTTTTTCTAAGCGATTAACTATTTTGTTCCGAACGATCGTCTCCATTAGCTTACTAACTACTTGAAGTCAGGCGAATGGGACGATAATTTCCCGGAAGCGATTTGTCCCTTTCTTAAATATTGGCGTAATGTTTACAAGTTTCCAGTCAAACGGAACTTCTCCAGACTGTAACAATTTTTATTATTATTATTATTATTATTATTATTACTTAAATATATATGTGAGAGGAGAGACTATTGCGCAATTCATTTCTTTAGTACCCTAGGGTAGAGCTTATCTGAACCTGGAGTTTTATTAGGCTTAATTTTACCTATGGCCGAGAGTACTTCACCTTTGCTAATGGTAAAATCGTAAAGCTTTAAATTCAGAGCTTTCCAAACTGGTGTGTCGCGACACATTAGTGTTTTTTGTATTTTGAAAATTTTGATTTTTCTATCAACAAAATCGGCTGCAAGATAAATCACCTACTGAAAAATTATCTGATATTTGATAACAAAAATTAATTAATGTGTCGTGAAAATTGTTATGCTTAAATAGTTTGTCGCCAACGTTAAAAGTTTGGAAAGCTCTGCTTTAAATGATCATCACTGAGCATGATTACGGGAACATGAATGTTGTTTGTATTTTCGTTAGTGAAGACAGAAGAGAAGAATTTATTTAAAACTTCCGTCCTTTGTAAGTCATCGTAAACTTTTTCGTTGTTTTCGCCAATGAGTGGACCAACAGTCTGCGAAGCTACTTTTTTATTCCTAACATACTGTAATTATAGAATTCCTTCGGATTCGATTTAATTTGGTTCATTATACTGTATATAGCTCATAGTTGCGCTTACTTTCTCTAATAAATGTTTTACTTCGCCTTCTCAACAGCTTGTAAGCATTTCCATCGGATAAATTATTCGTTTCTTTAAATTTGAAATACGTGTTCCTTTTTAATGTTAAGCTCCTTTTCATTTCAGCATTCTACCATTTAAGTATAACAGACTTTGCCAGTCTCTTTTTCATGTAATTGGATATTACTTGATTCTAAACGTTTAAAATAATTATAAGAAGTCCATCTGCCATTAATATTATCACACGATAGAGCTTCATCACCGTTAAGTTATAGGTCGAAAGTTACAGTTTCATGTCATGAAATTTAGCCTTTTTTAAAATTGAAAACGTATTCCAGGCTCTCCGAATTATGAACATTAATTTTAATTTCGAATGTTATTTGCCCATGATCACTGGTGGAAAAGAGGTCGCCTCAGAGGCGGAATAAGACACCTCGGGCCCCGGGGCAATGAAGAATATGGGCCCTTTTCTATAGCTTTTTATTAACAATACATATACAGTACATAGTACATTTACACGAATTATATGTACGGTGCTCAGGCTAATTGAGAAACAAACTTAAAAGAACCTTAACACAGTGTATTTTGACATTTGCCAAAACCAAACAGTATTAAACAAACTTTACTTTAGGGCCTATAAAACATAAAATAACGGGGAATTTGTCAGTTTGTGTACTCTGTCATATTTAATCAAAGAAGTTTGCGAAATCTCGAATTATCTCATCGAAACCAGTTGATTGGGGGAACTCCTCTCCTCAAGCATGAGAGCCTGAGGCTTCAGCATCAATAACCTTAGTGATAATCCGCCACCGTGTCTCCTACAGAGATATTATCAATTAAGTCTAGGTCTGTACTTTAAACTAAATCTAGAGTCTATAATCTGGAAAATCTAGAATACCTCTAGTGGGTTCCTTGACCATTTGAAAAAGTGAACTTCCGAGCAAACCTCCATATAACACTAGGCAACAAAGATTTTGTTACAGAAGACCAAATAGGTGCTCCTAGCTAATTTCGGTATGCTGATTTCAAATCTATAATTAGATTTTTTTCTATCACGTCTAGATTTTGTGTAAAATGCAAATCACTTTTAGTAAAATTTTCTACCACGTCCAGATTTTGGTTTTAATCGGCTTAATGCCAGTAATATGAAACTTGCTTTTCAAGGTTAAAGCAATTTTTTTTGCCAACTATATACAAATTCGAACAATTTTGATAAATAAAATTTATCCCGAGTTGGCAACACTGAGTCAAGAGCATAGTAACGGGCAACGGCCCAACGGTCAGTCGCTACGTGACAGTCAAGCAGAACGGTTGTTGAAGCTCTCTGCTGATGAGCAAGTGACAGGTTGTGGTGACTTGTGTGTTTTTATAGCATTTGTTTTGTACTACGGTGTGTATTTCTTTTTATTTTGCACATCGTAATAATTACTTTCTACGTTTTTTCAGATATTGTATGGTAATTCAAAATGGCATCAAATAGACGTGCTTGTGTAAATCACCCAGACAACTTCTGCTTTGTCTGTGGACAATATACACCTAAGCCACAACGTAGAAACATAACAACAAAGATTAAACTTGCCTACAAGTGTTATTTTGACTGTAAGTTAGGAGACAACAGAGGGACTGGGCACCACATATTTGCTGTGCACAGTGCAATGCAATGTTAATAGCTTGGATGAATGGTAAAAGAAAAGCTATGCCGTTCTCAGTCCCCATGGTTTGGCGTGAGCCGAAAAATCACTTCAGTGATCGTTATTTTTGTTTGACAAAGATTGCTGGTTTCACAAAGAAAAACAAATCAAAGATCACGTACCCAAACTGCGAATCAGCAATGAAACCAGTACCACATGATGAACAAATCCACCACCAGTTCCACCAGCAACGATAACAGACAGCAGTTCATCTGAAGATTCTGCTAGTGATATAGAAACAGGGAAAGATGGCATATATGTTCCAGATGCAAATATTTCCCCACATTTGTAAGTCAAGCGGAGTTAAATGACTTAGTGCGCGATTTGGAATTACCAAAAGAAAAGGCAGAGTTGCTTGGTTCAAGACTTCAAGAATTTAATCTTCTCCAACCAAACACCAAAGTTTCCCATTTCCGCCATCGCCATTTGCAGTTTTCATCATTTTACTTACAGGAAGAAAACGTTTGTTTCTGCCACGATATCAGTGGTCTGATGCAAGGGATTGGCTGTCGCTATGATCCAAAAGAATGGAGACTGTTCATTGACTCTAGTAAAGCTAGCCTTAAAGCTGTATTACTGCACAACGGCAATGAAAAACCTTCAATACCTGTAGCACATGCCACTGGCCTTAATGAGACTTATGAATCGATGAAACTGCTGCTAAGACTCATCAAATATAAGGACCACACATGGAATATTTGTGGCGACCTTAAAGTTGTATCATTACTTCTTGGGTTACAGTTGGGCTACACAAAGCATATGTGCTTTTTGTGTCTATGGAACAGCAGAGATGACAAGAACCACTACAAAAAACATGATTGGCCATCTAGAACTGAACATGTTGTTGGTAAATACAATGTGAAACACCCAGCACTTATTGACCCTCAGAAAGTACATCTTCCACCACTTCACATTAAACTTGGCCTTATGAAAAATTTCGTGAAGGGTATGGATCATCAAGGTAGTGGTTTCCAATATTTAAAGGATAAATTCAAAGGAATATTGACAGATGCTAAGCTAGAAGCTGGAGTTTTCACTGGACCACAGATCCGCAGTGTCATCCACGACTCATCGTTTCCATCTAAACTAAATGAGAATGAACTAGGAGCATGGACATCTTTCGTTGAAGTTGTCAAAAATTTTCTTGGAAACCACAAAGCTGAAAACCACCGTAAACTCGTAGAAAACATGCTTAAATCTTATGAAATAATGGGATGCAGAATGTCTTTGAAAATTCATTTTTTACATTCTCATCTTGACTTCTTCCCGGCCAACCTTGGGGCTGTAAGTGACGAGCATGGTGAGCGCTTCCACCAACATCTCAGTTATGGAAAACAGATACCAAGGTAATTTCAACCCAAATATGATGGGAGATTATTGTTGGTTCCTGCAGAAGGAAGCTCGTCATCCTACAAGCGACAAAGGAAGAGGACACACCAAAGTTTCACTTAAGAACAGGAATTTGCCTTTCAGTAGTAACAACAAAATACTAACGCGCTTTGGGTGGATGGTTGGCGCAGGGGTGGTAACTCCGCCAGCGGAATTCCGCTGTCTGTCTTAAGCCAGAAGAATAAAGGAGGAAAGACATCCCTGTTCACTAATTATTTAAGTATGCTTACATAAAACGTGGCACGGAAAAGTAGCTTAGACGGCTTTCGTAATAGAAGCGGGTGAGAAAAAAATGAAAAATAGGGTTTTCGGTTACACAAAATCTGGACGTGATAGAGAAATTTTGATATCAGATCTGAAATCAGCATCAGCGCTTTAGTAGGAATCAGTAGTTCACGTGTCTGTAACAAAAAAAAAGTTGAAATTTGTTGCCTAGTGTATAATCGACGACTGGAATTAGACTGTAAAGGACCACCCCCAATCCCTGCAAGGTAAATTAAGATCTCCCATAATTATCGCATCATGTTCGCTACTTACATAAAAAATTAGTTTCTGAAGCCTGTTATCGCTATCGACAGTCTGAGAGGGAGGCCTATATACTAAATCTATAATTATTAATTTTATACCCAGAGCAGCCATAACTCCCGCCTGGGCAAGAGAACTTCCGATTTTGCACCTATTTTGGCAAATACTCCCGATCTTCCGACTGACAAGCGAAATCTCTCGCCAGACACCCATTTCCAACATTTTCAGAGCATTGTTACGATTTTAAATATATTTAAAAAACTTGTGTTTTAGCTCGACTATGCAATAAAGTGAGACCAATGAATACCAAAAATATTATGTTTTTATTTTAGCGCTTTTTAATTATTAATTTTAATAAAATTTATTCATTTGAATTCATTTGTCGTGGTTCTGGTGGTAGATGACCACAAATATCTCCCGCCAAGGTATACCTCTGAGAGAGAAAGATGTCCCTTAGAAATAAATCTTTGTGGCAACTTTGTATATCCATTTGACATTTTAGAATATGTTCGAGCTTGAAATGTTGCTTCAGAACTAAAGAATCGTACATACGAAACTATTATATATATATATATATATTATATATGTGTGTGTGTGTGTGTGTGTGTGTGTGTGTACGAGTATACTGTCTGTAAATACAATGATCAGAATATCTCTCCATTAATTTTCGGTCATTCCCATTCCAACTTCGGCCAAGAATGAAAAATCTGAAAGTGGAAATCTCACAGGAAGTCATGTAATGTTTTCCCCAGGAATTGAAGCAAGAGGGGTTGTTCAAATTTTCAAGATGATGAGGGCCGAGGGGTGAGGCCGTGAGGCGAAGGTATTGTATAGCATCATAGTAAAAACTGAAAAACTTTCACGACCATTTTATTAGATTTAACGCGTGTTTTAAAATATCACACAAATTAAAGTTGACAACTCAGCTCTTCTATTAAGCACTATATCTACGAGCTTCTTGGTTTCTTCTTGCAATTTTGTGCAATTCTATTAATGAACTTCTCAAATGCAGTGTGTTCATCTTTGTTGGTTTCCTGCGTGTCCGGTACTTTCAATCCTTCAACTGATAGGCTCATTAATTAATTCACATGATTAGGCAAAAGGAGACTTCTTTCAGAACACGAAATTCTATTTAAAGACGAAAAAGAACGGTTAGCTGTAGCTGTTGTAACTGGGAGCAACAAGAAATGAATTCCTACGCCTTTCATTCCAGGAAGCAAAGCACAAAACCACTAGTGATGATAAAAAAGAAGTTGAGGTCAAATTCTTCATTCATTTGTTGTATATTTTACCCATTGTTCAAATTCTCTATTCCCACTTAGGTAGAGGCTGAGTAGAACACAGGGGGAAGGGAAATCCCTGCAGGACATAATTTTCAAATCGATCCATTCTAATGTATTTTTTAAGTTAATTTCACTGGGCGACCAAAGGGGTGGGCAGCCAATGGGTCCGGATCAATAGTAAATATCTTTATATTACTAGCCAATATAAAATTATATTTATATATTTCAATTAATTATACTCACAGTGGAAGTGGTGGCAATATTAATTATAAATTTTATAGGGGCGCGACTTTGGGTTGAAGGCACAAAATTAGGTTTTTTGGTAACAAAAGTTGAAAAATCCTTGTCGTCCAGTACCTTAAAATGTCATTCACTAGGCGACCAATTTCCTTGATTGGGAGACATTTATGTTACCCAGTCACTAGGTTAAAAATGCACTGATCCATTCCCATACCTAGTGTAGGAATTCTCGCTTTAAGTGAGATTTTTCAGGGAAAATCTGTACCTTTCAAGTTTGCAATTATGTCAGACTTCGTTTTTCCAGATCTGTGGTTCCCACTTCGAGCATTCTCACTTTCGGATCCTGAGTGGTAATGAAAATGACCCCGAGTGGGAAGTAATCTGATTGGGATGAAAAGCACTTTCATGAATCAGGTTGTAACTCGGCACTTAGCTGAAAAGTTTTTAATGTATTCCTTAATTTAAAACCTATCCTTTATAATAATATTTTTATTGTTATATAAGTAATCAATTCTTTATCTTAAACAAATTAATTATAGTTGGCTCAAATGGTTAAATTATTTCTTATAATCATTGGTTGGTGGTCATTAGTTATTCTGTAAAACATTCCTTCCTAATTTGATTGCCAGGACCAGAAACTTTATTTTTCTGGTTATCATGACTGCAAAATTTAAACTAGTATATACTGTGTATATATATATATATATATATATATATATATATATATATATTATATATATATATATATAAATTATAAAGTTCATATATATATATATAACCGTGGTTAACTTTGGTTTTCGCTTCCGCCCGAATTATTCATTCTGACGAAGTTCAAGCTTGTCACTCCACCTTAGGCCTACGCCCTACAGTTTAACGTGGAATCCAAACCACGCCTCACCAGCAGCCAATGGTTTTAATCACTTGGCTACCCAGGGTACCCTTTTTTTAGAACCAATTTCCTTATTGTGTGGAAGGATGAACAGCTGGGTGTTGCTGCGCGCCGCCTGCCGTCACCGGGTCTCGACCCCGGGGCCGATGGATTCGTAGTCAGCGACGCTAACCACTACACCACAGAGGAGTATAACACCACGAGGCACATATATGATATGTCACAACCATGCGACCTACCATTTCTACGGTTGAGACGTATCCATGGTTGTGCCATTAGAAGATCGCTGGAGAAGCGAATGTCCCTTAATCTCTCTGATTCGTCTCCTCTAATTTCTCCCAATAATGACTTATACTGTACGTACAAAGTAAATAACTATGACGTCATAAAGTAACTTAACTCCTTCACTTTTCCCATACCTTGAATACTGGATATCTTCCGTATTCAATGTATAGTAAATTCTTTAATAATAAGGTGGAAAAGGGTTTCCACAAGAAAACGGATTTCCGTTGAAGTTTAAAAAAAAATATAATTCTATTTGTATGAATTAAAGTATTAATCCTTTAAAAGATATTATTCTGTTCATATAAATTGGAATGTGGGTCCGTTGATTCCTTAATGTTTGTATCACTTGCCTCGATGCCCAGTGGGGCATCTGGCCGTTCTTAACCCTAACGAAACAGTGTTGTCACGTCTATAATCTTAAACAGAGATTCCTAAATTCTAAATGTTCTTTTCGATTATTGTAAATCACATAAAAGAGTTAAGTATAAAACTGCAATTATATAAATTCTTTTGCCATATCTAATTATATAAATTCGTTTTTGCGAATATCACTATTGGAGTAGGATTTTTGCAGGTTTAATGGTCTTTTATAAAACGTGGCACCATGGGAATTCGGAGGACAAAAGGAAACGCCTTGAGAGAGAGAGAGACGTGGTGCCTCGGCCCTTTGGGTAGGCAGTTAGTCTTCCGCCCTTGACCCAGCCGGTCGGCTGGGGCCCCGAGTTGTTTTGAAGTCAGCAATTGTCCGTTAATCACTCTCTAAACAAGGTAGTGAAAGGATTTGATTTTTTTTAATTACTCTGTATTTTGAGAGAAATTCATTAATAGTTTAAAAGTGATTTTTCCCCCTTGTGAGAAATAAAGGACTGTCAAAAGGAAAACTTGTGATTTATACCCCTTCCGAGAGAGGCACTCTATCCTCTCAACGCGGGGTCACATTATTGTTACTCGGATGCCCTACGGCTAAGGCCGAGCGTAACCAACAAGGACCACCTTCGTTGGATTGTCCAAAGTGCATTCAGCCTAAAAGTCGCCAGCGGGCTGTGGCCCAAGAACCCGCACGACAGATATATAGCATTTTTTCTGTTGGAACGCCCCGGAACGACGTTCGGGTACTTTTTATTTCCAACATGCAGAAGAAAATTTCATGTTCTTATTTTCATTCCGATTTTTTATGACAATTTTAGGAATGGAAGGACGTTTTTTGTTTTTGGTTTGGGATGGTCACGGGGTGGCATGGGGTAAGAGATGACAAATTTTGTAGGAAATTTATAGCATAATTCTGGAACCTTTCGTTCCAGTAAAAAAAGCAATATATATCTATAGTGTGTGTATATATATATATATATATATATATATATATATATATATATATATATCCCTACGGAAGTGTCAGAGAATTATGTCTAAAATATTTGTAACTTTTACAGAAAACTGATTTTACAGATTATCCGATCAGCTTTGGATAGGAATGGTTGGCTACAGATTATGAATTGTCCATTTAGGAACCATATGTTTCATCGCTTCCAAATGCTGACCATTCAGGGAAGGAAAAATATTTTTCACCTGAAATCCGTACTGTATATAAATGTTCCATGTTTAAACTTAGAATTTATTCTTAAGCCACTGGTAGCTTTCTGTATGAGGTAACTGGGGCTAATACGTGCGCCTCTCCTAATAATAATAATTATGAATAACACATACCTAATTTTAGTGTCCAGTGATAACCAATTTGCGCAGTAATAATTTCAGTTTGTGCAGTGATAAATTGAAAAGCTGTGCAGTGATACATTAGATTCTATATCGGATATAGAACTTAATTTATCATTGCACAGATTTTCAATTTATCACTGCACAATAGGGTGGATCGATTTTACATTTTTTTCGATTTCCATATTCTAATAGAGACAAAAATTTGCGCATGCATGAGAAAATAGCCTCTGCAAAATCTTAGCTTAATAGGTAATCATCTTCTGCCCCCGGCAGAGCGATGAAAATCGTATTTTAGTAGTCAAAAACGTATTTTTAAACCCTAGCCTAGAGTCATAAAATTTTGCGTGTGTGTTATTTCATGCCTAAGCAACGATATAAATGCTATGGGAAATATATAAATGCATTATTTAAGACAAAGAGCCGATCTGAAAATATGTATATTATACATATTTTCAGATCGGCTCTTTGTCTTAAATAATGCATTTAATATTTCCCATAGCATTTATATCGTTGCTTAGGCATGAAATAACACACACGCAAAACTTTATGACTCTAGGCTAGGGTTTAAAAATACGTTTTTGACTACTAAAATATGATTTTCATCGCTCTGCCGGGGGCAGAAGATGATTACCTATTAAGCTAAGATTTTGCAGAGGCTATTTTCTCATGCATGCGCAAGTGTTTGTCTCTATTAGAATATGGAAATCGAAAAAAATGTAAAATCGATCCACCCTACTGCACAACTTGAAATTATTACTGCGCAAATTGGTTATCACTGCACACTAAAATTAGGTATGGAATCCTATATACGGGGCTCCAATAAACCTTAGCCCCCCCTCGCCCATGGCCTAAAGCCCTAAACCATTAGAGGTACAGTAAAACTAAACATACCTTACAAAAGAGAATTTAATCCTGCATTTAATGAGAAACAATTAAAACTTGGTGTTCCCGCCATTGGCTTCCAAGACAGCCTGAATTCGCTTTGGGTAGCTTGCCAAATGTGACGTGAATAGATCTTGATCGTTACGCAAATTTGCTAAAACAGTTTCAATGTGTTGCGTCATTGTATCCTTCGAAAATCGATTTGCTGCAGGTTCTTGAAACAAGAGACATTCAACCTTGTCCTTTATAACTGATCCAATGTGTTCACAGACGTTCAGGTCAGGAGAATTTCCTGGCCATTCTTCATTTCCAAAGAAATCGATCTCATGGTTCCGCAACAACTGTTCAGTGGCTAAGGTCTTAAAGCAGGGGGCCCTATCGTGCAGAAGTGTGACCTGATCGACATCCATAACATTGTTTGGGTTTCTTAGAAAAGGAATGACATGCTGAGATAGAATAATATCACGAAAATACTGTCCATCCCAACTCTGACCATTTAGCTTCAGCACCCACATGAGCTTCTTTGCAGTGAACAAAACAAACACACCAACACAGTCTGGACTTTTTAATAATTCGCGATAATGTACATTGTCATCGATTTCATCTGGTGTTGTGGCCCACACTCGATCAATTTGGTAGTTAGGCCGACGTGTTACGTAAACAAAAAATTCATCGGAGACAGCTAAATGCATGAAATCATCCACATCCCAATCTTCAAGATAATGGGCAAACCACATTCTGTCATCGATGTTAAGTTGAGGTTTTCTTGGCTTTGGAAGTTCATGCCAAGGCTTTAAACCTTGCCTATGACGGTACAGTCGAATGATCTCACCACTAACGATCTTTCCTCTCAACACATCGATCTCTCTAGAAAGTTTAGTACAGCTGTTTCTCCGCTTACGCGTAGTCGCGTACCGCTTTCAATGATGTCCTTTGTTTCCTGAGAGAGTGGCAAATTTGGGCGCCCAGATTTGGTTGTATCCATTTCACATTCATCCAAAGTTTTATTCCAATTTCTTTTGACGAAGTCCTCACTTCTTCGCAACTTTTTGGCAACCCATGAACGTGTTATAAAGGTGGCTCCAGCATCACGAGCTTCCCGAAATGTTATTGCTCGTATGCGATCTAATCCACGTTGCCTCTCCGAATCACCAATTAATTGAGAAGCCATTATATTATCACTTTATCAGCTAGAGTAATTTTAATACCTGCAATAAATAAAAAAAAATTATATATTTTTATAATCACTAAAAACTATTTCGATATAAGTAAACATGTAAGCTGCAAATGGGGGGGGGTTAAGGTTTCTTGGAACCCCTTACTATTGAGCTAAAATCTGTCTGTGTGTCTGTCCGCTTTCTTTGGAACCGTGCACAGACTAAACGGCACATCGGAAAATTCTGCAACCACCACCAACTGATAGCCCATGAGCTGCCGATGTGCTCTGTCAAGTTTCCCGGTCCTAGGTCACTCCGCGGCCGAGCACGAACTATTTAATGTCTATTACAAGTGAATGTAAGTACTTCGAAAACGATACCCAGGTTCATGAAGAGCACTGTATAATTACACAATCTTCCAAGTTAGTAGTATGACCGCGAAATGTTCGAGTGCATATATGCAATTGCAATGTTGATCAATTGTTGCAAGGTGCCAGCCCCTTTCCCCCTGGGGGTAATGGGGAAGGGTGGGGTGGGGGTAAATGGAGGAGATGTGTGGGGGTAATGGGGGGGGTGGGGTAAATGGGGAGAGGGATGGGGATAATGGGGGTGGGTAGGGGAATGGGGAGAGCAGTTTGGTAGTCCCGATATACAGCTAGCTGTGACATATACTCAGTGTGGGCACCGTTAACCGTTAATCCGTTAAACATGTAACGGAAGTTACCGATAAACCGTTAACGTTAACTTTATTATAGAAAAAATGAAAAACACAATATATATATAATTTAATTTTCCCTCTTCTTCTCGTTCTCCATTTTGTCCATGAGATGCATGTTGCCCTTCATGAAAATTAGCATATCAAAGTTTTCATCAGACAGGGATGATCTCTTGGCCCTCAGGATGTCCTTGCCCATAGAGAACAAACGCTCCACTGCAGCACTGGAGGGGATGGCTGTGTTGAACTTGATGAACAAGTCCACCAACACTTGCTCACCAAGAAGGCAGCATCTTGTGTAAACACATGAGTTCAAGTTCAAATTTTCCACATAAATTAAAATAGTCATCCATAAAATTGAAAGAAAAACAAAAGAAAACGATGTAGACTTATGCCCCTTTTGTCCTGTTGGTACTTAGAAGTTGACTCAATAAGTCCTTTATTATTTCACACTTAAAATAATAAACAAGAACAACAATTGTTTGAAGCATTCTTGAACATTTCAAGAACAAGATAAAAATAAAATAACCCTTACCTTTGTTATTTGGAACAGATATGGCACAGAATATTCGGGAAGTAATTGCACTGAAATTTCTTCGGTCTTCACAGCAGAGATACTAAAGAGTAAACCCTCTGGCGCCACACGCTCACATTTACTTCTCAACGCCATCTATTATCTCATAAAGAAACTAATTCACATTGGGACTTGAAAGTACCGGCAGATCAACCGGGTAGAAAAATAATTATGGAGATTTTAAGGATGTGGTACCTAGAAGTACCGCCAGGACATAAAGGGTTAAGGTGAAAAACTCCCATTGTAAGACATCAATTGACTTAATTTATGTCATCAAAGTGACATGAGAATTGAAATCTTACCTGATCAGTTTTATGGTTCTTGAAATGTATCAAGGAGACTACTAATAAGGTACTCACAGACAGATTATATAAATATATACATGACTTACTTGACAACGATTATTTTTAAATATTCACTAGCACAAACATGTTGCGCAAGAGACAGACTGCAAATGAAACGAATGTAGTTATTTGTTGTAATTGTTACATATATATTGAAAAGTGCCTTAAAATGCTCGTGATATTTCTTGAAAGAAGTTGAAACATTCAACTCAAATGGCAATCTTTCCGCCTGATTTTACAGTCGACCATGTTTTGCTGAAACCAATGCCATAAATAACTACCATATTTGGTAAGACACAAATTGTGGCGACGGAAACAAATATATCGCCTGATTTTGCACTGCGGAATGGAAATTCGTTCATCACTATTAACAGTGCGGATTAATTGCGCACCTGCTCAGCACTGAAAATAATAGAAACTTTTAAACGTTTATTTATGAATTTTTTGGGTTAACGGACTTGAGTTAACGGAAGTTAAATGTAACGGAAGTTAATTAGTCCGATATGATTTTCAAAGTTAACTTAAAAGTTAAATCGTTAACGAAAAAGTTAACTTCGTTAATTAACGATTAACGGATTAACGGTTTGTGCCCAGCTTTGCATATACTGCTACATATACTGTGACATATACTGCTACCTGCCCGAGGGCGATAGCGAGCTACCGCTTGTACAGCTATAATAATAGTGAGTAGTTAATAAGAGCTAATAACTATGAACAAATCACTATCTATTGTAAGTAATTTTTCATCATCAAAATAAAAATTGATTAGTTTGCTTTCATCGTATTTATCAGTAATATATTTTAATTTAAATTATGGTATTTGGTCTCTCGCTCGTGATAATTCATTATTTACTTGAAACCAAACTGTTTTTCCCTTCACTACTGTCATGGTAACGAATGGGGGACGGAGTAGAGAGCATTCACTCTGAGAAAAAATTCATACGAGGCTGCATGAGAACCACTGGCGACCTTGATACAGGGTGGGGCACGGGAACCAAGTGTTTTTGGAATAATCAGGAAAATGATATTTATTTTTGTAAAGAAAATATATTGGTAGAACAACATTCGTAAGAACATAGCATTTCATGTCATAATAATCATGTACCGAAAATTATATCTGGCATATGATGTCCTTGGCCGTCGACGCATTGTTGAAGGCGTTTACGAAAATTGGCCTCCACTCTTCCCAGCAGGTCTCTGTTGATTTGGATGATTTGTTGACGGATCGCTTCCTTCAATGCATCTAATGTACGGGGCTTGTCCTCGTAGACACGTGACTTGAGGTACCCCCATAGAAAGAAGTCACATGTGGACAAGTCAGGGGACCGAGGGGGCCATGCAATGTCACCAAATCTCGAAATGAGATGGTTGGGAAACAGGGGGCGAAGAACAGCCATTGACGCTGGCGGTGTGTGGCGTGGCCCCATCTTGCTGAAACCACAAATGTCGACGAGCAATACGCCTTCTTCGTAACTCAGGGATGAAAAAGGTGTTCACCATCTCAATGTAACGCCCAGATGTTATGGTAACGGTAACCCCATTTTGTTCGAAGAAATAGGGACCGATGACGCCAAACTTTCCCACCGCGCACCAAACTGTAACCTTAGGGCTATGCAGCGGTTTTTCATGGAGTTGTCGCGGATTTTCAGCAGCCCAATACCGACAGTTTTGATTGTTGACGGCCCCATTAAGGTGGAAATGGGCTTCATCACTCATTACCACCATCATGTTTTCATTCTGCTCATAAAGTGCAAGCATTTCCTGTGCAAAATTCAGTCGTTGGGGGCAATCGTTTACATTCAATTCCTGCACCATCGCTAACTTGTATGGGTGAAAAATGTAATTCTTCATGCAAAATCCGTCTAACAGTACGATTGCTGATTCCGAGTGCAGCTGAATGTCTCCGAGCAGAGCGGCCTGGGCTTTTGCAACATCGCTTGTCTGACCCTTTCAACGTTCTCTGGAGTACGCACAGTGCGTTGCGGCCCCTTCGGTTTTGTTTTCATTATTGAGCCTCCTGTTCGAAGATTGTTACCCAACGTAAGATTGTGTCACGAGCGGGAACAGAGTCATTTCGATGAATGTTGAATCTGCGGCGAAACGCACGCTGAACTGCTGTCACTGACTCGCCACTCCTAACAAAATGATCATACGCGAACATGCGGTGTTCTAACGTCCACTGCTCCATGATGGCACCTGAAAGATAAAGGTGAGTGTTAGTTAAAGTTAAATGCTATGAACCCAGGAATGGAATGCTACCTACCGCACGCCCCTCCCATTCCTAATGGCCGATTACTAGCTATTCAAAAAACACTTGATTCCCGTGCCCCACCCTATAGAAGACATCATGCAGTTTAAATTACAGATATCTTTGAAAGTTCTTATGCGATGGCTATTATACATTTAACCCTCTATGGACGACTGCTCTGAAACGTAATGTTTCAAACATGTATATTATAGCAAGATTCTACAAAAAAAAAAGCATCACCTGAAGATCAGGGCACCCAGCCTTCTTTAGTTAGGCTTATAAGGCTAACTAACGAAAATATCACGACTTAACCTAACCAATCGTCAAGGGCGTACAGTTGACCTAACGATTGGTTAGGTTAAGTCGTGATATTTTCGTTAGTCAGCCTTATAAGGCTAACTAACGAAGGCTGGGGGCTAGGGTTGCCAGATCTCCGGTTTTGGGCCGGAGTCTCCGGAAATTTGAATATTATTTATAAGGAAATAAGAAACTAAGCTGGTTATGTATGTATTTTTTCTTGATCAATTAATTTTGTGTAAAAAATTAGGAAGTTTATATATAGATTTAGCTACATAAACAAATAATGATGAGATTCGTAGGTAAAATCTCCGGATTTGGAAACCATCTGATCTGGCAACCCTACTGGGGGCCCTGATCTGCAGGTGATCCCCCCAAAAAAACGTATATACAAGGTTAGCGGAAGGAAAGGATTACCTGAAGATCCGTCACCCCAGCCTTTTTTAGTTAGCTTTATTAGGCTACCTAACGAAAATATCACGACCTAACCTAACCAATCGTCAAGAGCGTACAGTTGACCTAATGACTGGCTATATTTTCGTTAGTTAGCCTTATAAAGCTAACTAAAAAAGGCTGGGGTGACGGATCTTCAGGTGATCCGAAGGAAATAAGATAAATCTATTGAAGATTTTTAAGTTTTAGAGGTTAGCTAACAACATATGAAAATTTATACTAAAATCAATATCAAACTCATACAAAATTCAAAACTAATGACATTTTTTAATTCACTTTAGATTAAAACACTTAAAACATCAAAGTAATTTATTCCAAAGAGCTAAAAGCTGCAAGACTTGTAATATTTATTATACAAAAATTTGTTACTAGATTTGTTATAACAATTATTCTGAGTTGATAACTTTCATCCATAAGAGCGGATGAAAAGGAGCATAGTTTAACCTAACCCACATGTTTTGAAAGGGTCAGTATGTACTGTCGGTCATTTAGGTTAGCGCCCCGTCCTTCTTACCACCCTTTTTATAAATTGAAGTTTAAAGAACTTAAGAGGGAAAATTTAAGAATTTCTGGGTTTGGGGGTTCCGTTCAAAACTGAACCAAAGTTAAGAAGGTAGAAGTTCTGGTTAAGGGGTTGTTACCACAAAGTCCCACTATCAAGGTCCAAGCTGTAGAGATTGAGGAATTTTGTGCTCCAGTCACTACTTGTTTAGATATGGCATGTATCCAAGAATTGCAAGTTAAAGGAATTAATTTGGGCAATAATAAGTTTGAAGGAACAGAAGATATTAGTTTTTTGATTGGAGCTGACTATTACTGGGACTTCATCACTGGTAATATTGTCCGCACATCTCGAGGTCCGGTAGCTATTGAAAGTAAGCTAGGGTGGATGCTACATGGTAGCTATTGCAATGAAATGGAGGTTAAAGCTCTTTTTGTTAAGATTGAGGAGAACAGCCATGGTTTGGAAAGGCATTTGAAAGCCTTTTGGGAACTTGAATCCATTGGCATAAAGGAGAAACAGGAGAATCAGGCGAGTACAGTGAACAGTGATGTTTTAGAGCAATTTGAAAAAGGGATTGGGTTTAGAAATGGTTATGAAGTTGGCCTCCCTTGGAAGGATTCTTGCAAACCCAGTTCAAACCTTCAGCTAGCTAATAGGAGGTTGGAGACTTCATTGTACAGGCTAAGAAAAAATGAGTTGTTAATTGAATACAATGAGGCCATCCTAAGCTATGTAAGGGAGGGCTATGCTGAAAGGGTGCAAGGTGAGCTGGTGAGCCAGGAGGCATATTATCTGCCACACCATGCAGTGGTACGGCGAGACAAACTACCACCAAACTGAGGGTAGTTTTTGATGGCTCAGCCAAGGACAAAGGTGGTATGTCCTTGAATGACTGTTTGGATGCTGGGCCAAATTTAAATGCAGATTTATTTTTCTTGTTACTGAGATTCAGGTTTGGTAGAGTAGCATTGACTGCAGATGTGAAGCAAGCCTTTTTGCGGATAAAGTTAAAACCAGAGGACAGAGATGCAGTAAGGTATCTGTGGGTAGATACGAAAGACTTGTCGGAAAATGAACCTAAGGTTCAAGCATATAGAATGAAGTCAGTGTTGTTTGGCCTCAGTTCAAATCCATTTCTGTTGGCAGCTACTATGCAGTACCATTTTAAGAAATATTCTGAAGTCCATCCTAACGCTATTGAACACATAAGGAAAACATTTTACGTTGATGATTTGCTGTGTTCCGTGGATAATACAGAAATGGCTAAACCGATATTCAGGGAGGCTAGAGCTATAATGAGGGAGGCTGGCATGGAGCTTAGAAAATGGCAGACCAATCATTCTCAGTTACAACAGTTTATGAGTCAGTCCTGTGTAGTACCTGATGCAGCAGAAAGTATTGAGGATTCTGGTATTAAGAAATTGTGGGCAATAGACACAAAGGGAAATGGGACAAATGGGAAATCTTTAGTAGAGCTGGCTGAGAATGAGACAAAGTGGACAAAACGTACAGCTCTTAGTTTGGCTTCAAAGGTCTTTGATCCTCTTGGATTCCTGGCTCCATTTGTGATAAAGTAAAAAATTTGGTTTCAGAGCCTCTGGGAAATTGAACTTGGTTGGGACCAAGAGTTATCTGATTATATGGTGGTAAGGTGGAAATATTGGTTCAAAGAATTGGCACATCTTGGAGACATTGAAATCCCAAGATGGTACTTTAGAGAGTTGAACAATAGTCCAGACAATTTGGAGCACACATCTTTTGTGATGCAAGTGAGGAAGCCTATGCAACTTGTATTTATATAGGAGGCACAGTCAAAGAGGAAGTAAGTTGCAGGTTGGTTGCTGCAAAGAGCAGAGTAGCACCTTTGAAAAGGCTTTCTATTCCAAGGTTGGAATTGATGGGTGCAGTTATTGCTAGTCGGCTTGCAGTTACAGTGCAAAAGTCTTTGGCCCTTTATGAAATTCCAAGCTATTAATGGACAGACTCCACTATAGTTTGGCACTGGTTAAGAAGCCAGGCAAGGAAATGGAAACCATTTGTTGCCAATAGGGTGGAGGAAATTCAAGCACACACAGATCCCAAGCAATGGAAGCATTGTTCAGGCACCCAAAACCCAGCTGATTTACCAACACGAGGAATTTCATTGAAAGATCTTGCACAGTCAAGTTTGTGGTGGAATGGGCCAGAGTGGCTAAAACTTGGAAGTAAAAACTGTCCTTCTAATCAGCCTATTGTAGGAGAATGCCAGGCTGAAGAAGAATGGGTGAGTGAGATGAGAAAATGCACTGTGAACAGTTGTCAAGTTATGCAGCAGGACTCCATATTGAGGCTTGAGGACATTAGCAGTCTGAAAAGGTTGTTAAGAGTGACAGCATGGGTATATAGATTTACAAACAACATTAAGGGAGAAAAAAGAAGGGAAGGAATTCTGAACAGTAAGGAGATTCAGCAAGCCAGGCAATACTGGGTGGTATATGTGCAGAAGGAAAAATTTGGTGAAGAGAGGGAATTGAATTGCTCACCAGCAGTCCATTACAGGTTCTGCCAACACATTCTGCTCTCAAGGGTTTGGATGTGTTTTGGATCAATCAGGACTTATTGAGAGTAGGAGGTAGACTACAGTTTTCTGTGCTTCCAAAGGAGAAGAGACATCCAATTTTGCTACCTTCTGGGAGGCACTTTGTGGAACTTTTGATCCTGGATACGCATCATAAGTTGTTACATGCTGGAGTTAGAGAAGTGATAATAGAGATTAGACAACAGTTTTGGATTCCCCAAATTAGACAAGTAGCAAAAAAGGTCTTGCATAAATGTGTGGTTTGCAAGCGTTGGAGTGCAAAGCCTTATTATGAAAAGGTGGCTCCACTTCCAAGAGAACGGTGTGTTTATACTGCCCCATTTGATGTAGTGGGAGTAGACTTCGCAGATCCAGTCTACAGTATGTGTATGAGCAAGGGGAGTCTAACAAAGGTTATATATGTCTTTTCACATGTGCTACCACCAGAGCAATCCATTTGAGGTGGTAAGCAACTTAAGTAGTGATGTACAGGGTGTCCATAAATGATTACCCTGATTAAAGCATGCTATAACTTTTAAATAAATACTCGTATTCAAACACAGTTTTAATCATAAGTAGATAAACATACAAAGTTTTGATACATAGTTAATGAACTTAATAAGCTTCCACATGTGCATCCCTAGTGGCACGTAAAATGTCTAAACGGTATTTACACTCACGCCACACATTTTCCAACATTTGTGGGTTAACTGTTGCAATTGCATCCGTAATGCGTTCTCGCAATGTCCTGATATCTGGAACAACTGTTGCATAAACCAAATCTTTAACATGACCCCAGAGAAAGAAATCCAGCGGGGTAATGTCTGGTGATCTTGGGGGCCATGGGATTGGCCCGTCCCTGCCAATCCATCGATTTGGAAATGTTGCGTCGAGAGTTTCACGAACAACATGCGCCCAATCTTGTTGGAAGATGACAGTTGGCTGCCTGTCCTGCAGCTGGGGGATGGCGTAATTGGTGAGCATATCCAGGTACACAGCAGGCCCGTAGCCAAGGGGGGGGAAGGGGGGTCAAAGCCCCGCCTGGAAAATAATATGCCCCCCTGGGAAAACCAACCGCAACGGCGTTCCATGCTACAAAAACGCCAAAGCCAACTTGTTTTACTTGCCTTTGAAAATAAGAGAACGAAGCAAATAGACATGTTTGAATTCCTAAAGAATTTCGCTAAAAAAACTCGCCGCATACAGTTATTCTAAAATTAAAAAAACTCACAAAGACTTTTATTTACACCTAATTTAGACTAAATATTGTATTCTATAACCCAATATGCCTATCTATATGTATCGGTTTGATCATTTTTTTATTTAGCCTATGGTGTTTTGCTTGTTATAGTTTTGAATGTATTTTTCTGCAGTATATTTCGATATTCACAAAAAATGACATTACATTTTTTCAGTCCCCCCTGTCAATTTCTCCGCCCCTCCTACTGATTTGGTCTGGCTACGGCCCTGATACACAGTTGCGGAAACAGTGTTCTCAGCGAAGAAGAAAGGACCAATTATTTGGTCATGCATTAGTCCACACCAGACATTGATCTTCGGACTGCCCCGAATATGCTCCCTTACGGCACGTGGGTTTTCCGATCCCCAAATACGCACATTGTGTCTCTTGACTCTACCACTAAGATGAAACGTAACCTCGTCTGAAAAGCAGACACGTAACAAGAAGTCATTATCCTCGTCAATGCTGTTCAAAATGTCAATAGCGAATTGTTCACGTTTTGGACGGTCATCAGGCTTCAGTTCTTGAACAATTTGTACCTTGTAGGCGTGTAACTTCAAACGTTTGTGTAACACCTTGTGCACCGTAGACTTCGGTATCTTTAGTTGGCATGAAGCTTGTCTCACCGATTTCCTTGGTGACCGTGTGAAAGCAGTTTGAATGTCTTCCACCGTCCCATCGGAAACTGATGGTCTACTACTGCTCTTTCCCTTTTCCACGTTTCCAGTTTCCAAGAATTTTTTCATCCACGACTTAATTAACTTCACATCAGGTGGATTCTTTCCATACTTTGTTCTGAACCTTCGCTGAACACTGACAGGAGATTTTGTTTCTGCAAGCCACACAACACATTGTGCCTTGTCTGTCACAGACGCCATCTTAACTGAAGAGCTACTACAGCGCTCCTAGCGGCGAATGCGGTAGACGAAACACACCAGCACAGAAACTCTATGCATGTACGAGATCACCTGTAAAAAGAAAACGGATGTAAGATTCGTCATTAACCTCTTTTGGACTACTGGGTCGAATATGTACCGTTTCCAATACACGCATTCATAACTTAACCCTACAAAAACTTCGGTCGTTAAAAGGTTAAAACATGAGAGCATACTGTTTTCAGGGTAAACACTTATGGACACCCTGTATTTCTTTTGGCCTTTAAAAGGTTTGTGAACAGAAGGGATTTCCCAAATAAAATCATATCGGATAATGCAAAAACCTTCAAAAAGGCTGCAAAGGAACTCCAAGAAGTTTGGTCCTTGCTAAAAGAGGAAGGATTCCAATCCTACTTTTCACACCAAGGGGTACAGTGGGAGTTTATTGTTAAGAGAGCACCGTGGTGGGGAGGATTTTGGGAAAGGCTAGTGAGAAGTGTAAAGTGTCCATTAAAGAAACTTTTAGCTAATGCTCATTTGAGCAAAGAAGAATTCTGCAGTTTTGTGTGAAGTAGAAGCAAATGTGAACAGTAGGCCTATCACTTTTGTTTATAACAGTATGCAGGATGCAGAGCCATTGACACCAAATCATTTTCTTTGTGGTAAACGATTAACATCAAGCCTCAGTTTGCCAGAAGACTTGCAGCCTATCCAGAGCACTCAAGGAGAGTTAACCAGAAGGTTCAAGTACCTTGAAGAACTACAAGATTAATTATGGAAGAGGTGGCAGATGGAATACTTGCCAGAACTCAATTATTACCCATCAGGCAATGTAAAGGGTTCCAATGCAAATTGTATCAAGGTGGGAGAAGTGGTAATGATTGGGGATGAAAGACCAAGGCAATACTGGAAGCTTGGCATAAATGAAGAGTTGTTTGTTGGCAAAGGCAATTTAGTTAGGTCTGAACTGGTAAAAACTTCAGGAGGAAAATTAAAGAGACCTATACAAAAACTCTATGCTTTAGAAATCAGCAAAAACACGGATAGTCAAGATGAAACATTTGAGTTACAGCCTCATGGAGAAGGCTTGGCTAAATTTGCAGAAGGTAATGACAACAATGCCTCTTCGGTGGGGAGTGTTAGAAAATCTAGAAGAGGAAGAGCCATTGTTGTCCCAAGGCGATATGATGACTAAGCAGATTGATGCAGCCTTGCTTGTATATATTAAGTTAAGGTGTATATATATATCCATCTCATAATTGTAAGGTTAGTGAAAAATTCACTTAATTTAGAGCTAGCATTTTTGGGCTCTTGTGGCATCGTTGTTTGGGCACTCTTGTGACATCATTTTTTTGGGGCGCTGCGCGTCCTTCCTACTCGTTTGTTGAATGCGGCACTTACAGGGCGTGGTCTTATAGAGAACTCTCTTGCAATTCAGTTTGGTTGTTTAGATACAAGATTGTTGCATCGTGCAATGGTGCAGGTTGTGTGTTGTTGCAAGGTTTAGAAAGACCATAAATAGTGCCCCTTTTGTTTTTATCTTAATTTTATGTAACTGAGCCCTAAGGTAGGCCCACATCGAGTCAGCAACCCTGAGGTAGGACCTAATAGGACCTCCAAGTCCGTAAGTTTTTAGTCTAGCTTAACTTGGGCTGTAGGAGCTTGGCCGTTCACGGCTCAGCTGGGATTCTGAACCCAATAAAATAAAAAAAATAACAAAGCTAAATTAATCATTAAAAATGCCAACAATATCCTATCATGTTCTATAATTGGGCCCATCGTATCCCGTTCTTTATTATTGTATTTATAAAAGCTAAAAAGTTTCTTTGGATCGTTATTCCTATTTCTAACTATATTTATTTCACTATGTCCTTTACTCTTCGTAATCGAAATATTTAACTTATTTCTTAACTGCTTGTAATTAGCTAGACCCCATTAGGCTATTACTACTTTTGGATCACCTGAAGATCAGGGCCCCCAGTCTTCTTTAGTTAGCCTTATAAGGCTAACTAACGAAAATATCACGACTTAACCTAACCAATCGTCAAGGGCGTACAGTTGACCTAACGATTGGTTAGGTTAAGTCGTGATAGTTTCGTTAGTTAGCCTTATAAGGCTAACTAACGAAGGCTGGGGGCCCTGATCTTCAGGTGATCCCTACTTTTAAACCGTCTTTAAAAACACAACAGTTGGTATTGCTAAAGTTAGATATACTTTGCTGATTTATGACCTACTCGTATGCTTTTAAAGTAATCTTTCAGTATTGAATACTGTAACTAGGTTTGTTCTACAAGTTTGCCATATCAAACAGTTCCCATTATGGATCACCTGAAGATCAGGGACCCCAGCCTTCTCTAGTTAGCCTAAAAGGCTAACTAACGAAAATATCACGACTTAACCTAACCAATCGTTAGGTCAACTGTACGCCCTTGACAATTGGTTAGGTTAGGTCGTGATATTTTCGTTAGTTAGCCTTATAAAGCTAACTAAAGAAGGCTGGGGGCCCTGATCTTCAGGTGGTCCCCCATTTTTACCCAGATGCAATCCGTCCTTGCTGTAAAGATCCCTCCTGTAATTAAATTATTCCGCATATCTATGAACTGGTTTCTAATGATACTCCCCAACTATGGTAAATTCATAATTTATCTCCATCTAAATTGCCAGCTACTTTATATCTATTGTTAGTTGCTACCATGCCTAATTTTATTGTGCAGTGATAACCAATTTGCACAGTAATAATTTCAATTTGCGCAGTGATAAATTGAAAATCTGTGCAGTGATACATTGGGTTCTATATCCGATAGAACCTAATTTATCACTGCACAGATTTTCAATTTATCACTTCACAAATTGAAATTATTACTGCGCAAATTGGTTATCACTGCACACTAAAATTACGTATGGCTGCTACCGCATAACTTTTATTTTCTCTAATCTTATTTTCTGTCTGACCATTGACTTTATATCATTTATCATGCCTAACTTGTACAATTTACATACCTTAAATGACAATATTCAGTCTCTCTTGTTTTTTATTGAGTTCATCAAAAATTCTTTTGGAGTAATTTTAATTTTCCTATGTATATTCAAGATGGCCATTCCTAATTTTGGGGAAACTTTGGAGGAGCCCAAATGCCTGGATGTTCCCCCTTTGGGTGCAATTCTCACACGGTACAGCCCTCTCCCTAAACCTTCCTTCCTTCCTTCTTGTAAACCTTACGGTCTGACCGTCTGAATCAGAAGATATCTTAAATAATTATTCTTCAACTCAGTTTATAACTTCAGGGCCTAGGCTATCTCTTGGATGAGATGAGCTATAGGGACCCATGCAGTGGCGGAGCAAGAGTGTCACGGGCCCCGGTGCAAAAATTATTTATGGGCCCCACAAAATTTAGATTTTAGTTTAGTTTATACATATGAACCACAAAACCTTTCGATCCACTCAAGGTGGCCCTTAAAACCAGATAGTAGAATAATGTGATGGTTTCAGCATTTTGAATTCTAATTTTTATTTTTATTTATTGCAGACATCATTTCAGATGACCAATTATGTATTTAACATATATAGTATACAGTTTTACCAGAAAGGGGCCCGTAGTCGAAAGAATAACCATGTTTATAAATGCATTTAAATACATTAAACAAGTTTAAAGGACTCTTATATTTTCATGCACATTTAGATCTAATTTTTATATGAACTACTTGAAAATTATTATTTTTCCTTGCCAAGGTGTTATCAAATATCAACCAACCGGGCCCCCCAAAGGTCCGGGCCCCGGTGCAGTGCACCGCCTGCACCTAGCTAGATCCGCCACTGGACCCATGAAAATCATTGAAAACTAAGCTTCCACTGGATGGATCCCTGGATCTCACTAAATACTAAGATAAATTAAGCTTAAACCTTAGGAATGCAGCTATTTATACTTTAATTAATAATCACAAAGTAAATTTACAGAATTAATACTAAAATCCTTTAATAATCAGTCAAAAACTTGGGAGCACAGCAAAAAATGTCTTTCCACTTTCACTTCTTAAAACTCTTTAAAAGACACTAAAATATATATATAAAAAAAAAAATGAAGGCTAATATCACATTGTAGGTATAGGCATGCTATCAAAAAGTGTGGGGGGTACATTTGGATATAAAAATTAATGGATTTGTAGTACATGTATTTAAACATGTACATGTATCGTAACAAAAATAATATAATATAATAATAATATATATAATATAATAATAATAAATAATAGTATTTATTCTGCATTATAATTCCTCTTATTATTAATACCGTTAGCCTACTAAGAGTTCCTAATAGTCCCAAATAGTGGAGGGTACAATTGATACTTTGTCTCTGGCCTTCAAAAAGTGTGTGTGTGTCGTGGGGGGGGGGGGGGGGGGGGGGGTCATGTACTCCCCTGTCCCATGGGGATTGTGCCCATGGGTATAGGTACATATGTTACAGCTCTGACAGGGAATCTGTTCAGGGATTTCATGTAAGGTTAAGTCGTAATATTTTCGTTAGTTTTAACGAAAATATCACGACTTAACCTAACCAATCGTCAAGAGCGTACAGTTGACCTAACCGGGCATTCAATAATTTTCCGTAGGTTTAACGAAAATATTAAGACTTAACCTTACATGAAATCCCTGAACATTTTAGGGGTTCATGAAATCCCTAGTTACGTAGATTCCCTGTAACATATATACACAGTGTTGGGTTTTCGACATTTTCAGCCTGTGCGGAAATCTGACCGAGTCAGCAAGCAGACGCTCAGTTGCTTAGCAACTCTTGACTAAAAATAGTCACTCTACTTCCTCCAAAGTAGAGTCACCGCTCCTCCGTTTTCTTTACGTCATTGTTGACGTGTGTGTATATATATATATTATATATATATATAATCTGCAGATCATACCGATACATAGGTAGGGCCTACATAATTTGTGTTAGCCTGACCAAAAAATTGAATAGCCTAGCGTATTTAAGTAAGTATGTAACCTACGTCCTAGATATATAAAAAATTATGTGTAAGCAGCTAACATATTTAATAATTACGCCTAGTTTTAAGCCACTAGTGACTAGGTTATGATAGTCTCCAGAGTTTAACCAGACTTAGCCCTAACAGTTTATATATATATATATATATATATATATATACATACATATATACACACAGTGTTGTTACTAGTAACGCCGTTACGTAACGATGTTACTTTTTAGTAGCTGTAGTGGTAACACCGTTACTTTTGAGATGTAACGAAAATGGTAACGACACTACTTTTTAGAGAGATTTCAATCGTTACTCGCTCCTCGTTACTTTCAAACTGATCATTTGAATAGTATCATTTATTAGCTGTTAATTAGCTGATAGTCCTCCTCGTTTGGAGGAGCTAACAGGTGCCAATTTTGAAAAACTAGTGTCCCTGAAATCGAACAACACACTCCTAAAAAATCTGCAAGATTAGTTTTTGGATAGGCCATTTTTTTTATTTGAGTTTATGTTTTGATTTTTTGTCATATAGAGTATAATTTGATTTATTAAGGCTTTTTATTCTAGTCTTTTCTTAAAAGTAACGGTAACGGTAATGCGTTACTTTTTCATAAAAATAACTGAAGCGGTAACGTTACGTTACGTTTTTATCAATGTAACGGTAGCGGTAACGTTGTTACTTATAGAAAGTAACGCGTACACCAGTGTGTGTATATGTGTGTATATATATATGTATATATCATATATTCATATATACTACTAATCCCGATAAACCAATTCATTTAGTACATCTTAAATTCAAGGTAATGAAGGTCTACAGTAGACCGAAAAATGGGTCAGTTATTTACAAAATCTTGGCCTATATGAACTCATTAAAATGTTTATAACATTACTCTCTGTTTTATGTCATTAGGGCAGTCAAAAGTTGACCGAAAAAAATAAGAAAGTTGACCTTACG